>OZ025289.1:246522909-247122909 GCA_964019185.1 Maratus speculifer
AAAACAGGGGGAGCTGGAGCATCAGCGCCGTGCGAAAGTAGGAGAGCGAATGGGGCAGTCGCCCCGGGCGTGGAATTTTAAAAGGCCCCAAATTTATACTACCAACGTCATTTTTTGGCCTGTCAGAAGAAAAAGTTGGGGGAAAGTGATCGGTTCTGAGGCCAGAACCGTTCTAAAATTAAATAAAATTTAAGCAGAGGTTGAAAAAAAAGGAAAAAAAATAAAAAAATGGTGACCTGAAAAAATATTGGCAATATGTGTGATTGCGTTATAAAGTCAGTAAAGAAGCATTTGATTAAAATATAACCTAACGTTTATTTTTCAAAAAAAACATTCAAATTAAAATATATGTATATATATGAAATAATAAACAAAGAGAAAATTATATCTGGTAAAATCAATCAAAAACAATAATTTCTGAAATTATATTATCCATAGAATTAGAGTAATACTTTAACATGATAAAAGCACTTAATTAATTTAAACGGCATGACGTAAGGTAAAGTTTAAAAGACCAGTACAGGTTTGCAAAACGAACAACTCACCATGGCATCACTGGAAAAAGCAATTCTCAAAACGGACGATGACGAACAAGTAAAGTCCAGGAATAGTTCAAAGAAAATAAAAAACCTTGGATGTTAACACAGTTCATGGCAGCAACATATTCATCATCACATTCCCGCTATTAACTAACAGAAGTTTGTTTAAAAAAAAACACTATCTTTCACTATCTAAGATAAACTGCAATTGAACCTTCCATAACTAGTATTTATGACAACAAACGGCCTTTACTAGCCCACAACATCGTCAAACCACCAGCCGTCAAAACAAACCGACTGATTTAAATACCCCTCGCGATTCCAGATATCGCCAGACGACAACGCCCCTTTGCGTCTGCAGAAGTTGAGCGAAAGCGTTCCTGCTTTGCGAAAGGGAGATACGGCTACTCGTAAGTTGCGATTTGCGAAGATCGCAAATCGCGATCAAACGGAAGAAAACGACCATGAACGCACACGTAAGATGATCAAATCGAAAGTAAACAAATAAGTAACCAATTTAAACGGTGGAATATGCTATGGAACCAGGAAAACAAAATAAAAGAATTGGAGATAAGACAAAGATCGAATAGTATTGAAATAAAATAAAAACCAGTAAGTCATGCCATATTATTCCCTTACAATATGTATATGTGCTTAGGAATATGAGTGTTAAGGATATGGGTAAGGCTGACAATCGCCCCCCCCCTTAACACTCATACTAAAAACTAAGTAATTACCAAGTATTACCAAATAATATAAATAACATCAAAGTTCATATTGAACAACATAAGATATCAGTATATCTACTATCACACTTTGACAGTTACTAGTGAAGAACAACTCAACATTAACGTGCATAAATGCAACAAATTCACAACATCATATAACAAGGTTAATTTGAAAAATGAACAATTTTTTAACAATGTTAATAACCACACAATATGAATAGCAATTTGATAGCTATACCACAACAAGATTAACAATTTTTTTCATAGCACAAAAGTCTCTAGTTACCATAGTAACTTAAAAATTTGAAAGTCTATTTAGGTACACAAACATTTCAAGGAAAAGTTCATGAAAAATTTGTTACCGTGTTACCTCGTCACATACAAGTGACTACGATTACCGTTACATACCATAACATTCTTTAGTATGTCGATTCTTGATCCTTGCCTTGACAATACAAGATTAATATTTACATACATTTGCATAATTACACTAGAGTAGATGATTATTATACAACAGATTCATAAACATTACGAATATGAGGAATAGCAAAAACATGAATTACAATGCAAAAACACTTTGATAATGTATGAAAAATTCATGATATGCAAAAATAGACACATTTAATGATAATAACACTAATGATCATGATCATGATAATGACTGAAAAATATGATAATGATAAGGACGGTGAGCGCTCACATAAAAACAAAAATAACAACAACAACATGCATGCTTAAACTTCTGAAATAATACACATTTGCAAATGTTTTAAGAAAAATTTAAAATGTGAAGGACACTTGTTATGCAATTTCTTAAAAGTAAAACAACCCTTTTCATACATATATATGCAAAAAAAAATACAGCTCAATTTTCAACACCATGAACGGGACCTATGTGACATTTTCATTTATCAAAAATAGGGACTTACAAATTAAAAAAAACGATGCCCGCGACAGGCCTTCCTGTGATCAGAACACTCAAGAAGGCCACTACCCCCTGCAGACCACTCTGGCTATTTACAATGGCACCCCTGCGAGACGCTTCCTGGGGCTGCTCGGGTCCCGGAGGATGAACCATCCTGAGGTCTGATCACATTCCAGCGGGAGTTAAATTGTCCGCGATGTTGGAAATGAGGGTATTGAATAGCTTATGTATGAAAAATAGAACATATGCATATGAGACAAAACTATGAGATAACAAGAAAAACAAGTGTATAATCACATATTCAAACATTATAAAGAGAAAATACTGAAATATACAAAAATTTCAGATTGGAAAAAAATGAAATGTGTTAAACTTCAAGGTTTAACTTAAAAAAACTAAACAAGCATCTTAATGCTTGACCCAAGCCCAGAGGAGGGGGAGTTTTTTTTCACCTTATACCTCTAACATCTTTATACATTTTACTTTTTTTACATTTAAATAAAACATATTTAAAACAATATAAATTACTTATAACTAAAGATCACTTCAATGAATCTTTTAAGATCAAACTTCGTTAGGGGTTTTGTAAAGATGTCTGAGAGATTAGCTTTACTAGTTACGTGTTTTACATTAAATATCTCTTGGTTTAAAAGGTCTCTGACAAAAAATAATTTAACGTCAATGTGTTTTGTTCTGTAGTTTTCTATGGGAGACTTAAGGAAATCAATGGAGGCCATATTGTCTACTAACAAGGTTGGCTTAGTTTGTGGACCTGTAAAAAATGTGTTTCTCATAACATTCAGTTATGATTCTACTGAACCAAAGAAGCTCTTTAGTTGCTTCTGTTAAAGCCACAAACTCTGATTCCATGGTAGACAAGCAGACAGATTTTTGTTTAAAAGCTCTCCACATGATAGGAGATTTGTCTAACATTAAAAGTTGTCCCCCATTGACATCCTGTCATCACGATTGGCGGCGAAATCGGCATCAGTATATGTAATTAGATTTATGTTATGACAATGTAGCTTCAATTTGTAGTGTTTGGTGCTTTGTACATATCCCAGTAATTTTAAAAGACCATTCCAGTGGATTATGCCCAGATTACTCTGGAATTGACTGAAGATATTTACTGCATAGGATATGTCGGGGCGAGTCCTGCTTGTAAGAAAAGATAAGCAACCCAAAACACTTCGGTACGGATATTTTGACATCTCCTGGGTTTCAGTATCTGTTTGAGGGCACTGTGCTTTGGAGTACACTACTCCTTTACTTATGGGAAGTGATGTGATGGGAAAGTTATATTCCTTAAAACGTGTGCAGATATCATCAATATATTGCATTTGATGGATTGACACTACACCTTCCCCATCCTCCTCAAACTCAACCCCAAGGAGTTTACGTGTTTTCCCCAGGATTTTGATGTCAAAATGTTCAGCTAGTAATTTTAAAATCTCATTTATGTGTTTCTGATGCTTACTTAAAACAACAAAGTCATCAACATATAACAATAAAACAGCGTAATTAGAAAATGTGTAGATGCAATTACACCAATCCAGTTTGTTAAAACCAAGAGAAATTAAAACTTTATGTAATTCATAAAACCACACCCGGCCACTCTGATGGAGGCCATAAAGTGCCCTCTGGAGTTTACAGACCAAGTGCTCTTTCCCTTTTATTTCGAAACCAGGAGGCTGTTTCATGTAGATGTTCTCTGAGAGAGGGGCGTACAGATAGGCTCCTTTCACATCGCATTGCGTGTGAATCCATCCGAGACATGAGACAAGGGCGGCAAAGAAAAAGTGGATTAAACTAAAATTTACAACTGGTGAAAACGTTTCGTCATAGGTTTCACCCCTGACCTGTTTGTAGCCTTGGGCTACTAGTCTTGCTTTGTATCTTGCCACCTGCCCTTTATCGTCTCGTTTGATGGTGAAGACCCATCTGCAGCCTAGAGGTTCAGTGTTGGGTGGTAATGATGTTAATTCCCATACATGTCTTTTATTTATTACGTTCATTTCCTCCTGCATTGCCTGTCTCCAGAGTTCCCACTGAGGGGATTTTAAGGCTTGCTTATATGTGTTGGGTATGGAGTCTTCTAGTCATATGTTATTTTTACGTGTTTCTGATAAGGATGTGTGTGGAGGTGTGTAACTAGGACTTGAACTAGCACTGGAAGTAGATTTTACAATACCCTGGTATTTATTTTCCCCTTTGAAACTGAACATGGTTGGATCAAATTTTATACCATTAGACTGACAGTATTCCCGCACTTCTCTGAGTGATCTTAAACGTTGTGTTTCACCCATCTCATAATAATAGATGTCGGTTCTCGACTTATCAGGCCTAGTTACGGCCTTACGGAACCATACAGCATCCCTCAATGTTCTCTGGAATTCCTCACCCTCCTCGTCACTTTCATCGTCAGATGAGTGAACGGAGGCGGGTTCAACAGCTTTTGAGGTGCCTGGCTTAGGTGTTGGAGATGGTGATCTTTCTAAAGGAAATCTGTCAGGTTGAAGGTCAGTCAAAGGGTCAATTTCTGGTTGTTCTGAACTTAAAATATATGTAGGTCCCAGGTCGCTTCCGTTGTGCTGCTCTGAAGTTGTAAAAGGGTTTGTGCCTATTGAATAACTTGGGCCTTGCTCGCTATGCCTGTGAACATTTCTTGGTACGGATTCATCCCCAAATCTAACATTTATAGTTTCTATTATTTTGTTTGTGTCGGGAATCCATACTCTGTAGCCTTTAGTTGACATTGCGTAACCCACTAAAACTCCCTTTTTGGCCTTAGGATCAAATTTTGAATTTCTTAACTGCCTAGGTACTCCTACGTATGCCACGGTACCAAAAGGGCGTAAATGTCTTATTGAGGGTTTGTTGCCACAGTAATACTCAAAGGGTGTCTTTTTCTGCGTTTTGTGACATACCCTGTTTAGTGTGTACGCGATGTATAGAACTGCTTCCGGCCAGAATTTTAAACTGAGTTTGCTTTCGTTAAGTATTGAGCGTGCCCCGTCCATTATAGTCTGATTTAAACGTTCCGAGACCCCATTTTGTTCCGGAGAATACACGTTGGTAAACTCATGGTGTATCCCGTTTTCCTCAAAATACCTTGTAAAGGCTTCATTGTCAAACTCCCGCCCATTGTCACTACGGACCTCTTTTACCTTAGTACCTAAAAATCTTTCAGCTCTTTTTACATGATTAGTGAATACCTTGAATACTTGTGATTTATTACATAAGGGGTAGACTGATACTTTTCGTGAGAAGTCGTCAGTTATGGTTAAAAAGTACTTCTCGCCGTTTCTACCTGTTATTTGTGTCGGTCCCCACAAGTCAGTATGAAGTAATTCAAGGGGTCGTTTTGATCTTATTTGATTTATAGGACGGAAGGAAGTTCGCCTGTGTTTGTTAATTTTACATGTCTCACATTCAAAGTCTTTACTTTTAATAGGTGGTAAGCCCCTTACACCATTACATTTTACAGTGTGTTCAATTAAAGTGGAGCTAATGTGTCCGAAACGTCTATGCCATAACTTAAAGTCGTCTTTCTGGACAGTAGAGGCTTGAAAACGCACCTTTTTAGGACTTTGACTATTTTGAGTTTTAGTTTTATTTTTAGGGCTAGGATCTGGGTACAGGCAGTAAATGCCATCCTTAAGAAAAGCACGAAATAGGGTACCACTGTCACGATATGCTCTAACCCTGCCCTCACCTCCTCTGAACTTGGCACCAGTTTTATCAAGCCTAGGGCCAGATATCAAATTGTGCCTTAAACTTGGGCAATACATAACATCGCCGAAGCGAACCATTTCCCCATTTATTTTTAAGTCCACTAGACCAGTTCCTTCAATAGGAAAAGTTGCTCCGTCAACGGCAACAGCCAACTCCTCATTTTGCAAAGGTTTAAATTTTACATACAGGTTTTTATCTTTGCAAAAGTGGTGGGAGGCACCTGTGTCAAAGACCCAGGCGTCTCCACCACATTTAATATTACTAAGATTAGACTGAATGAGGTAATTTACCTGGCCTGTTGGCTTACGTTGACGTTGGTTTCTGGTTCTCTTTCGATGCACATCTCTGCTAGGTCTGGAATTACTCGAACTGGGTTGGACTCGAACTGGACTGGACACTGATGAACCTCTGGACACCGAGGAGTTCTGGAACGAGGAGTTTGAGGAGTCTCTGGAAGTGGTATGGAGGCAGGATTCGGGATTGGAAGATTGTTGAGGCAATTTACACTGTCGAAGCACATGGCCGGCTTGGCCACACCTGTGGCACCTTCCCTTGAACTTAGGCTTATATACGGACCTCTTGGGTGTGCGAGCTCGAGAAAAATGGGATTGGACCAGGTCACCTCTGTCTTCTTCACGTAATTTGATGCGGGATTCCTCGGCCACCAGCTCGGTCAGGACATCTTTAAATTTGAACTGCTGTTCGGGCCATCGCAAGATTCCCTGGACGAGATTGTCAAACTTTTTAGGGAGCCATCTCAACAACTGGAATGTCAGATAAATTTCCTTTATCGGCTCATTCATGGCAGCCAGCTGATCAGCAAGTCTCTGTAGGCGTGCAGCAAACATATCGACTGGCTCGTCAGGCTGTATTCTGCAGGACAGGATCTCGCCAAACAACTGCATGTGACGTGCACGGTTGTCAGGTTGAAAGTGGGTCTTCAGCTTTGTCCACGCTTCATGAGGGTCATCGATGTTTTCAATTATCCTCCGGAACTCATTTTCGACGTTTAGGTATACTATGGATAGTGCTGACCTGAGCCGTGCCTGATAGTCTTTTGTTGCTACTGCATCACTGGTATTCGGAGCCTCTTCGGTACCATTTACGATGCCCCAAGCATTCTTGTCGAGCAGCAGGTATTTGACATCCGCTGCCCAGGTTGCATAATTGTGAGAGTTCAATTTGTTTATGCTAACCTGTACGTTGGTCATTGCCATGCTCTTAATTAAATTTAAACAGAAAGGAAAAGAAATTTTTTTTTTTTCAAAAAAAAAACGTACTCTAAAACAGTCAAATAGTACGACAAAAAAAAAAAAAAAAATTTGCCAAAAAACCTTTCTATTTTATACTAGAATAATTAGATATGATTATAAATTAAAATACAAATGCTATTGCGGCCCCCCCCACTAGAAATCACTTGGAGGTCTAATGGCCGCATGCTACCACTAATTTAAGATATTGCCAACGAAGGTTATGGCCACCATAACAGGTTAAAAAGCGTAGTCGCTTTGGCCCATAACCCGTGATCGGTTCTGAGGCCAGAACCGTTCTAAAATTAAATAAAATTTAAGCAGAGGTTGAAAAAAAAGGAAAAAAAATAAAAAAATGGTGACCTGAAAAAATATTGGCAATATGTGTGATTGCGTTATAAAGTCAGTAAAGAAGCATTTGATTAAAATATAACCTAACGTTTATTTTTCAAAAAAAACATTCAAATTAAAATATATGTATATATATGAAATAATAAACAAAGAGAAAATTATATCTGGTAAAATCAATCAAAAACAATAATTTCTGAAATTATATTATCCATAGAATTAGAGTAATACTTTAACATGATAAAAGCACTTAATTAATTTAAACGGCATGACGTAAGGTAAAGTTTAAAAGACCAGTACAGGTTTGCAAAACGAACAACTCACCATGGCATCACTGGAAAAAGCAATTCTCAAAACGGACGATGACGAACAAGTAAAGTCCAGGAATAGTTCAAAGAAAATAAAAAACCTTGGATGTTAACACAGTTCATGGCAGCAACATATTCATCATCACATTCCCGCTATTAACTAACAGAAGTTTGTTTAAAAAAAAACACTATCTTTCACTATCTAAGATAAACTGCAATTGAACCTTCCATAACTAGTATTTATGACAACAAACGGCCTTTACTAGCCCACAACATCGTCAAACCACCAGCCGTCAAAACAAACCGACTGATTTAAATACCCCTCGCGATTCCAGATATCGCCAGACGACAACGCCCCTTTGCGTCTGCAGAAGTTGAGCGAAAGCGTTCCTGCTTTGCGAAAGGGAGATACGGCTACTCGTAAGTTGCGATTTGCGAAGATCGCAAATCGCGATCAAACGGAAGAAAACGACCATGAACGCACACGTAAGATGATCAAATCGAAAGTAAACAAATAAGTAACCAATTTAAACGGTGGAATATGCTATGGAACCAGGAAAACAAAATAAAAGAATTGGAGATAAGACAAAGATCGAATAGTATTGAAATAAAATAAAAACCAGTAAGTCATGCCATATTATTCCCTTACAATATGTATATGTGCTTAGGAATATGAGTGTTAAGGATATGGGTAAGGCTGACAGAAAGCAGCTCCAAATTGAAACTTTGCCCTAAGCGCAGTTTTCTCTTCGCACGCCCCTGCGGAACATATTGTTAAAAGCTAGTGGCGAGGATCATTTCGTTTGCAGTTTCATTCATTTCGGAGGATTTCTTGTGTTGCACTTTTCACAAACAAGAGTATAGAATAGAAGCATATGAAAAGATCACCGACTTTTTAATCCAGTTTAAATAATTTATATTCAATATATTTGATGACACTTATATTATGGACGATACCGAATAAAATATTCAAAATTCAGGCTTCTCCCACTCCCATTTACCAAAAGTTAAAGTTTTATTTCTGTTGTTTGGCTTACAAATTCTTTACAATCTCTTCCAAATCAATTTTAAAGGCTTCTTTATAAACATGCAATAGCATCAAGTGATTGAGTCTATATTGATACCAGAGTTTCCCCAAAGTGTTTCAGGGGGGCGCTCCGCACCTCTTACCCTTTAGTTTAAAAACAGCGTCCCTCTTGCCCCTCATCCGAACAATTAGCGCCCCTCTTGTTGCTCATTCAAAAAAATAGTGCCCTTCTTGCCCCACATTTGAAAAAACGCATCCCTTTAGCGATAATGACGACGCGCTATAGCATGTAACTTACGTAAAAAATTGGTGACGGAAAGCAAAAAATAGCCCCTACGCGTCCCACGGGACGCGTACTTTCGTCGAAAAATCGCGAAATAACGATTTAATTTCCGGCAAAATTCGCGAAAAAAATGGCTAATTTCGTTGCAATATTTCGAAAAAACAGCAGATTTCCTCAAAAGAATGTGAAACGATTTTGACGATGAAACGACAAATTTTGTCAAATGATTTGCAAAAAACGGCAAATTTTGCCAAAAGATTACTAAAAACGGCAGATTTCGTCAAAAGATTTGCGAAAAAGCGGCGAATTTCGTCCCAAAATCGTAATAAAACAGTAAATTCTGACAAAAAATTCGCGAAAAACGGCAAAATTCACCGAAAATTCGATAAAAAACGCAAAGTTCGTCAAAATATCCCGAAAAAATGGCAGATTTTGCAATGGAAGATCGCAAAATTATGCAATTTCGTCAAAGGGGCACAAAAAAAGTTAATGCCAGAAGTAAATTTTTCTGTTCTAAATACTAATTTTCCTGCTTCAAAATTGTGTTTTTAATGCTTAAAAAGCAGATTTTCCTCATTCTGAATCAGGGGCGTGCGAAGAGAAAATTGCACCCAAGGCATAATTAGAATTTGACGCCCCCCCCCCCCCTTCTCCCAACTTTTTCTTGTCACAGTTCAAAAATGACGTTTGTAGAATAACTTTAGCGCCCCCTAAATTTTCACGCCCGGGGCGTTCGCCCCCACACCTTTTCTGTTCACAATCCACTTTTGACTGTCGAAAACTTTCTAAATGTGACTTCTGAAAGCACCCGTTTATTAAACAAAAAGAACACTTTATTCAACAAATGTAGTCTTTTTTTTTTTTGTTTTTGTTTTTTCAATAAATCTATCTCGCTCCTGTTTAAAAGAAATGCGAACAATAGTGATATCGTTATATTCTACACTCAACTAAGCATTATTTACTAACTAAATTTGCATCGTGCACATTTATTTTTAAAAAAGTAAAGAAAATTTCTTTGAATAGTTTTCAAAAATTAATATTGGTTTCATCAAAGGATCGCGGGAAAAGGCGCAATTCATTAAAGAATGGCGGGGAAAAGCTTACGAATCGTTACAAAACTGTAATTTTGACAAAGGACTGTGGAAGCAACTGTTAGTTGCACCAAAATGTAGCAGATAAAAGCGTAAATTTTGTCAAAGTACTAAGAAAAAATGCGAATTTTGTCAAAGAGTCCACAGAAACGATGCAAATAAGAATCGGAAAAACTTCGAGTTTTGTAAAGGAACCATCGAAAGGACGCAAATTTTGTCAAAGGGCCGTGGAAAAAAACGCGAATTTTGTTAAATGTAAGCCGACAAAAAGCGAATATTGTCAAATGACCTCAAAAAATGCGAATTTTTTATTCAAAGGGCCGCTGAAGAAACGCAAATTTCATTAGAGTATAGAACAGACAAAAAAGGCGAATTTCATCAAAGTGCCGCAGAAAAAACGCGGTTTTTCGCAATCTTTTGGCGAAATTTGCCACTTTTGTGATCTTTTAACAAAATTTGTCGTTTTTTCGCAAACTTTTTACGAAATTTGTCGAGTTTTTTTTGCAAATTTTTCCTTTTTTGCGATCTTTTAACAAAATTGGCCGTTTTTTTCAAACCAAACTTTTACCTTTTTTTTTCTTTAAAATTTTTTTGACAAATTTTTGGATTTTTTTCACGATTCTTTGACGAAATTTCTGTTTTCTATGATTTCTTGAATCGCTAGATTCTAGATTCAACTCTATAAAAGTGCCCTTAAAAATAAAATAAAAAATGCCACAAAGAATGTAAAAAATGCTCTTTTCATAACAGTAGCGCCCTGCCCCTTTTTAAACCTGGGGAAACTCTGTTGATACATTATTATTGGGCGGTGTGTCTGTTTGAAGAAGAGCATTGAAAGCTCTCAGCTGTCACTAATGATATCGAAATAACAATATAAATTCTGCCAAAAAGTAAACTTTAGAAATTAATTTGTTTACTAATTCCTGTGTTGACAACATTTTAATTGTGATCGACAGCGTATTTCTGTCAGTTCCGTTCAGGACTAGTGTTGGTAGAAGTGTCAACGTTGCAGAAAGATTTGTCAAATCAAAATCATCAGCATGTATTCTAAGCTTTTGTTTGAGATCTTCTGCCGGGGTTGAAGCTGTATTCGTGAATATGGATTCGATCTGTATGTGAGAATCAAAAGTTTTTTGACTAAAACGATTTTGTATGCATTAGTAAGGTCAAGTGCAGTGTTAGAAATTAGCAGTCGTTAGTCGTCAAATGCAACTAAAAAATTGAATTTGACGACTAGATCTTGGTCGTCAAATTTGACGCCTAGCTTTTTAAAAAATTTATTAGACATTCAGCTCCGAAAATTTAAAAAAAAAAAAATGGTCTAGTCTGAAAAATCAGAACTAAAAAAACATCGCGAATTTCGAGAAATAGTCGCAAAAAAAAAAAAAAAAAAAAAAAAAAAAAAAAAAAAAAAAATCAATTGCTCGTATAAGAAATTGCCACTTTCAGTAAAAGATGGGATAAAAAACGATTAAAAAAAAAATAACAAAAAAGCAAAAGTTTTTTACACGATAGCGTAAAAAAAGGCAAATTTCTACAAAGTATTGCGAATAGAGATGCAAATTTCGTCAAAGAATCGCAAGAAAAACGCGAATTCCATAAAATAATCGCAAAAAAAAAAGTTAATTTCGTCAAAAAAATCTTGGGAAAAAGATGAACTTTGTTATAGAATCGCAAAAAAAATGCAATTTTCTATGAAGGATCATGAAAACAAATCTTAATTTCGTCACAGAATCTTTAGAAAAACAGCTAATTTTGTCAAAGAATTACAGAAAAAATAAGAATCTTGTCACAGGATCGCAATAAAATCTGTTAGTTCCATCAAAGGCTCGCGAAAAAATGCAAATTTCTTCAAGGAATCCCAAATAATCAGTAATTTTCGCCAAAGGGTTTGTGAAAAAAAAGACACATAATTAACGGGGGGTGGGGGGGGGGGGGAGGGGGGGGTGTTCCCAGCCCTGCAGAAAACAAGAAATTTTGTGAAAAGATTGCGAAAAAATACTGCCCATTTCGTCAACAAATCTCAAAAAAACATGGCAAGGCTTGTCAAAAGATCGAAAAAACGGCAAGTTTTGCCAAATGATTGCGAAAAAACATGACAAAGTTTGGCAAAAGATCGCAAAAAAGGCAAAATATTTAAAAAAATCGCGAAAAAACCAGCAAATTTCATCAAAAGATTGCGAAAAAATCGGCAAGTTTCGTCAAAAGATCATGAAAAAAAAGGCCAGTTGCGTCGAAAGATTGCAAAAAGATCTGCAAATTTCGGCGAAAGATTGCGAAAAAATCGCAAATTTTGCCAAAAGATAGCAAAAAACGCCAAATTCGTGAAAGTAGTGTGACCCCCCCCCCAAAAAAAAAATTGGGAGTGGATTTTTTTCTTGTCTCTGTAGTAACCTTAAAGAAAATTTGATGCAAATTTCAAAATTATTCTTTTACTCCAAATCACTTCAAAATTATATGCAGTATTACAGTAATATTAATATGAATTTTAGAAACTGCAACTAAAAATCTTAATTTGACGCCTAAGGTTTTTACAGTAGTCGTCATTTGACGCCTGCCTTTTATCTCCCATTTTCTATCACTGGTCAAGTGCTTCGCTAAAAACTCAATTTTTCTTATTGTGCTGAAGCGGAAGGATAGCTTGTCTGTTCTTATCTTATTAAAACTATCATTTGTTCGGAGATACTCGTCCTTTCTCCGTGAATTTTCTAGAAAAAGTAAACTTTATTTTTCAATTTCTCTCGAGGGAGCTGAGCCCGTCTGAAAAATCCCAGGGGGAGCCAGAGCTCCCCCAGCTCCCCCAGTTCCTACGCCTATGAGAATTTTATTTTGAAAGCAGAAAAAAATTATGTTTGGATATAACAGGAAAAAAATTCCCTGTGTTTTCCAGGTTTTTTAGGATTTTCGAAAAATTCCCTGGATTTTCCCTGTTTTGAGAGGGTATTTTGAAATTCCCTGTGTTTTCCCGGTTTTCCAGGTTTTCCCGGTGGCGTGGCAACCCTGCAATTTCTCCTTTTTTTGCAGCATTATAAAGTAAGCAGCATCATAAATTAAGAACATTATCAGAAAACAACAATGAAGCAAATCAACTTTTGTATTGTCCTTACACAATAACTTAACTTGACTGATGAGCAATACAGAATTAGATGATTTATTCATTAAGGTCAAATTCACTATTAGTAAGTAGCAAAAATCTAGTTTTTAATTAAATAGTGTATTTTCTGCACTGAGACAGAGTTACCAGCAACAAACAATTCAAAATAAAGTCTACTTTTAAATAATATATATAAAATTAGATTAGGGAGCCATATGTATATCAAAATTAATTCAATTTTTATTTATTTATTTATTTTTTTCAATAGCAAAAACCAAGTTTAACACCATAAATTAAATCTAGACCCTTCAGTTTCAGCCTATAACCCTTCAATAGAAATCTTTCTGAAATTCATATAATTAGTTTCAGAGAAATTATTTTAAAATTAGTTTTTTTTTCTGTTTGGGGTTGCATTTAAAGGTACTACTCTGTTATCCCGTGAACCAATTTCGCCAAATTATACAAATCGCCAAGCTAATAGCCAAATTATACATATTGACGTAATTTTTATTTTAAATAAAAAAAATACAAATAAAAAGTCAAAATAAAAATCACTTAATGACATTTTAAACACGTGAATCGTATTTAAAGTCATTGAATGTGACATTCGCGATCATCCATTATTGGCATTTAATCTTATAGTTTGGCGATAATTTTTTGGTCGACGGGATAACCTAGTAGTACTCATTTAAATTAAAGTTTGATATTCAATTGTTAAAATGCTGCAGAATAATTACATAACTTTCTTATGTGCTATTTCTTACCAATATGACCATTTCACTCAATTAATATGCTTTGACTTTTGCCAGCCCAAAAGTTTGTAATAAAATGTGTAAAATATATTTTTTCACATTATGCTTTTCTGCACATCCTGGATTGTTCTTTAAATCATCATTTTGTCTTTTTAAATCATTATTTAAAACTTACTTGGAAAAAAAATTTAAAACTGATAATTTGCATGAAGTAGAAGATAATAAATATAAATTATCAACAAATTGTAGGTTGAACTGATATATATTTTTTAAACATTAAGTTCATCATTCATATAATTTTTTTTAAATTACAACTTCTGTGCATATATGTTTGAATTCTAACCATACAAAAAATTATCACATTAGTATTATAATTTCAGGAGATATTAATAAAAATATGAAAATGTAATTAACATTAACAAGTATTTAACAATGAAGTTGTAAATTTGAATGTTTGTAATTCAAAATCTTACTGTCCAAATGACTTGAAATATCATTTCTAGGCATAGTTTGAACCAAAAATTTAAAGTATATTGACAAATTTATGTTACCTTTGAAAAAAAGAAAAGGCACATTTTTTATCTGTAGATGATCTTTTAAGCAAATTTTATGTAACACCATTTAAAAGAAGACTTTAAGTTTTTGATATCAGTAACTTTTTATCTACTATAATCAGTTGCATACTTAATAGAGGGTGTTTAAGTGGTTAAAGAGAAAATCAATATTAATGTTATTTAATGCTGGGTTTGGGATGAAGAATGGATTAATTTTCAAAACATTTATAATTCATTATTAATGATTTTAAATGAAAATTATTTAGTTGGGGATCCTTAAAGTTTAAATAAAGTTAAAAAAAAAATTGTCATGTTTAATAAATATCCTCTTCAGACCTGAGCATAAAATAATTCTACAAATATATATTTATTGCTTTTGCATAATCGAAATGACACCATAGATGACAGAAAGAATGATTTTTATGAAATCAGTACTTTAGGGGACTGGTAATTTAGGTTTACAAATATGGATATAAAAGTACTAGTCCCCTGAAAACATCAGTTTAACTATCAGTAATATAAATTAACGCAATAACAAATTTAAGGTCTTTAAACAAGTAAATGATCAGCAAATTCTCAAATTTTTTTTATTGTAAAGCATTTAAGTTAAATAATCATGAATATTTTTTACTTTCTTGGCCACAATGTCTTAAGGATATTTTCAAAACTCGGGTGAAAATATTTATTTTATGAGGTGATATTTATCAGTGTTGATATTTATTGGTTTTGTTTTAAAGAAAAAAACATTCAGCTGTATAGAAGTAAAGTAAAAATGCAAAAAATTCGAACAGTTTAGTTTTTATGAGGAAAAGAATGGAGGTACACATTTATGTACCTCAGGTCTGTAGAGGTTAAAGCTGTTAATATTTATAACAAGCAAATATATATTTTTTTAATGAGTTAAATTATTATAAATAATTTCGGAAAAGAAACATTAAATATGGAAGAAAAATAAAACAATATATATATCAACTTATTATGCAATTTTTTAAAGAATGTCATAAGCATTTTATAAAAAAAGGCTATTGCATGCAATAATCATGAATAATGCCACATAGCTGAGCCACCTGCTGAGAGATTTACTCCAAAAACCTACAGAATACTAATAATTTTTATCAAGGACTAACTGAATCTGAAGGTTGATGAAAATTCATGCATTAGTTCCTGAGATTGAGCTATTGCAATAATCATGAATAATACTGCATAGCAGTGCCACCTGCTGTGCGATTTGTACCAAAACGTAACTGTAACCATGCTATATGAACGACTAAAGTAATCTGAAGTTTTATGAAAATATGTCCATTAGTTCTTGAGATACAGCTATTGTAAAAATTGTAAAATAAGTCTGAATTCAAAAAATTTTTACGAATCTAATATTTTCTTATTGTTATTACTTTCTTCTATTTTTAAAAGACCATTTGATATGCATTTTTGATATGCGACATATGCATTAAACACTGTTAATAAATATAATAAAAATTCTTACTTTCTTGCAATAGTTGTCACTCTTATCTTTCTTTGGCCACTTGAATGTTGGTACTGAGTAATAAACTGTATACAGCCTCTTCCACCTTGAGGTATAGGTGCATTATGCTATAAAAATATGCTTCAATATAACAACACACACAATTTTGGATTTACGGTACATACAGAATAAACAGCATATAAAAAGAAGATCATATTTAGAAATTTTAAGTAACTTTTCTATAATGTCAAGTTGTTCTTTTACAATACAGTAAACTCTACACAAGGCAGACTCTGTGCAAGATGGAAATCTGTCTAATTCTAAAAGATTTCAAATTCTCGCGAATCCTTGGACATAGAGTGAAATTTGTCTACGGTGGAATATTGTCTACTACAGATATTTTTCTCTGTTCCAATCGAATTCTGCCTTAGATAAAGTTTACTGTATATATATAATGTAAACTATAGTATGAACAAAACTAGAGATCCTGATCTCAACATGGAAGGAGAAAACATGACAAATTTCATTATTTACGTATGATCACAGCAAAATATTTTGGTTAAGCATAGAAATTAACATTTTCTACATGATGCCACTATTAGAAGTAATAGTATATTAGGAATTTAGCTTATTTATGATTGTTTTTGTTTTTCTATTCCATATTTTTGAAATTTTCATTTAAGAATTCTAAAGTTTATAAATTAGTGTCTTTATATTTCAATTTAGCACTTCATAATTTCCATAATTATTTGTTTCTAAAAAATGTTGTAAAAATGTATGTCTAAAAAATTGTGAGCAATAGAATTAATTCAATTGAGGGGGAAAAAAAATTAAGTATTGATGAGAAGAGAAAGAGTCAAATTCATTTTACTTTACAAATGACAAGGATACAATATATTTTTGTGCAATATTTATAGGAGTATATAATATTTATGACACAAATTGAAACAATCATAACAATCATATGACATAAGAGCAGATTTTCTGCTATCATTTGAAATGTACTTACAATTGTTAAAAAACTTACATTAATTTAACTGAAAGTTGAATATTTTCATAAAATGAAAAGTGCAATTTGTCCTTCTAAATATGGAAATTTGATAACCAGTAATGGAATCTATTCCAAATATTAATGAAACAGACCAGGCATATGTTTAGGAAAATTTTAGATCCTTTAAAGGACCCTTCATAAAATAATTTACCTTAAAATAAGACTCGTCACTTTTTTTTTTTTTTTAATAAATCTCAAAACAGGAACCTTCACAAAACATTTTATCCCAAAACAACACTTCTTATCCCTCCACAAAATTATTTGTCTCTTAAGGCTACAGTGGACTCTCAAAACTAATTTTTTTAATTTTCAATGAATTTTTTAAAAAAATTCTGGAAATAATCATAATATATATCTCTTATTTCACAATTTTTTTAAAAAATATATTCAATAGTTTTTTCTTTTTTTAAATTAACAAAAAATGGCAATATTTCAAAATGCTCCATGCGAAATTCTTTATGCCCAATTTTTCTGATTTTTTGTTTAAAATGCTCTCTATGTATGTGTTAACAAATGTTACTAAGCATTTTTAGCATATTACTTGTAAAACATTAAAAAAAATGATTTTAACTTAATTCTTTTGTATTTTCCGTTAAAAAATCATCAAAAATTTCATATAACTGAAATTTAAAAAACTTACATGCGTCTAAAAAAATTTATTTCTAGTAACATTTGTTAACACATACATAAACAGCATTTTAAACAAAAAATCAGAAAAAGTGGGCATAAAAAATTTCGCATGGAACATTTTGAAATCATGAAAACGACGAAAATATTCATTCTGAGAAAAACAGGTTTTAGTAACTACAGTGGTTATAATTGCTTTATATTTTCCTACTGACACAGTTTCAATTATTAAGTGATATAGTATCATTTCTAGCTTATATGTAAGTGTTTTATGTTTTTATGGTAAATTCACATAAAATATGTGGCTTCGACAGTAATTCATGCAAAGGACGTGAAGTATCTGAACTTTAAAAAATCTTCTCAAAAGTAACATTTTGTATTTTCTAATGAAATTTTTTCAAATTTTACAAGGAATATTCATGGTATAAATAGCTCTTATTGTACAAATTTTTGTTAAATATTAAATATTTTTATTATTTTAAATATATTAATATTTTTTAATTTACGCTAAAAAGATTGGGACAAGAAGCAATTCCTCTAAATACATTGTAAACAAACGCTTAAAGAAACAGTTAAAAGTTACAGTTAAAGTATTGTTTTGTGAAATCGCAAAATTAATAATTTCAGTGCAAAATAATAACATTTTGTATGGTAAAACTAAAAACTAGGCTAAATTTTACGGATGTGAATTGGCAAAAAAGTAAAGGGGCGTGGCACAATCAGCTGATTGGAGAAAATGCTTATAACTCCAGTAAAAATAGTCAAAATTGAAAAATTCTTTTTGTGTTCAATAGCAGGAAGTTCATATAACGTTGTTATGCTAAAAATAAAAATTCGACAATTTGATGATTTTTTGCAATTTGGAAAGTCACTGTAGCCTTAAATAGAACTTTCACAGAATTAGATAAATTTGTCATTTAAAAATAAAATTGTATTTTATTACATTTCTGCAGACATTAGTATGTATGCATAACAGCACTGTGGTTTAATAATCTGAATAGCTGAGATAACTACTAAACAAATCACAAGATAATTTTTTACAAATATGTTTATTTTTCTAGCTGAATATTTCAGACATGCTTTTATTAAGATAATTCTGAAAATATTTTGCATTTAGTCAACTATTTTGATATTTAAAAATGTTTTGTTACCACATATATTATTAATAAAATTCTCATTTTGCATTTTATGAATGAAGTTAAAATTATTTTAAGGAGAAGATAGTTCTGAGAAATTTCTTTCATAAATCCTAAAAAAGAACTAATGCATACAAATTAATAATATGGAACTAATTGAGAGTTTCACATTGTAAAAATATTTCCTGTTTCATTAGCACTGTAAATATTGTAGTTTCACCTCTTATGGTAAAATTATGTGCAGATAATTTATTTAAAAATTAATTATACAAAAGATAATACATTTTTGTAAATAAGCAACATATTTGGAATGGCTTTATTTAAAAAATTTCAGATCATTTAGTAAAATTTTCAGTAAAAAAATCTACAAAATTTAAATTTGTGCCTCGCTTTTTTTTTTCTTTCATAAAAATTTTTTGGTCTGTGGGACCTAAAGTAACTCAGAAATTGTAAATTTTTGCTTTCTTTTTTTTTTTTTCGCTTCTTTTTAATTATTATAATTTGCAGGACCTAAAATAATGGGACAATTATAAAATTTTGCACTTATATTATTAATACGTAAGATTTAAAATGACACACAGTTGAGAATTTCATCCTCAGATCTGTATAACAAATGCTAGAAGTAAAATGTTAATGACAAATATTCAGTAAATTTATCCCGTTTTACAGCACATTTTCAATTTTGATATTTAAGTTTTTGATTAACTTTTCACACTAAACATAATGATTTTATAAACCCAGAAGGATCAACAGAAAGGAAATCTGGATGTACACCTGTAACACAAATATCCTTGTAAGGCTATCACTATAATTGCAACAAAGATTATGCATAATGTTAGACTGTTATACTTAGTTTTAATTACAAGATTTAAAAAAAAAAATGCTTAAAAATATTATCCTTAAAATACAGTAATTATATACAAATATTCTTGAAGTACAAATTGAATTTGAATGCAGATTACCTGATTCACTATTTCAAAAAAAAGTCCAACAGTATTTCCAGGATTTATTCCACAGAACTTCCATTGACATGTTCCACCTATACCGACTTCAGTATCAGAAACACTGTTGCTTTTACTGTGCAAAGAAACACAAGATCCAATGGCACCAGACACTTTGAGTTCTCTAGAAGTCTAGAGTTAAGAATGAGAAATAAAAAACATTGAAAAGAAATTTTTTAAATACATTTATTGTCAACAAGAACTTTTCTAGCAACACAAGAAGACAAGAATCCAATTTCATAGTTTAATTTTCAGAAAAGTATAAAGTTGAACAATACATTCCAATTTACTGATGATGTTCAATTTTGTGTACTACTTAAACAATTAATCTAAAATTTCTTATAACAAAGTCAAATGAACCTTAAAAATGAATTTACTTCCATTGTTATGCATACATATACATTTTAGTTTAAAAGGGTGGGAAAAAGTAAATATTGAAAGCACATATTTTTTCCTATACCATATATACTCCCATATAAGTCGATTCCTAATTTTTAAATGCTAATTCTGAAGAAGAAAGAAGAAGAAAAAAAAAAAACCTGTGTATAAGTTGATCTTTTAACTTTTTACTTGAATTTCACACAAAATCAAACCAAAGATTTCACATATAAATTTAAATGGATAGTAAGAAAACAAACCATTGAAAATTTTTTTAATGATAAATTATTTGTATATTTTATTAATTATACACATGAAAATCCAGAGTTATGCAGTATTTTTGACTTTCTTTTTTTAGCTGACTTGAGTCAGCCCCCTCAATTTGCTTGCCGAAAATTGTCATAAATTCCTTGACTTATACGTGTGTACATACATTTATGAATTTACTTCCAGTCAAATTTTTTAAATTTTAGAACAAATTATGCTACATTAAAAAAAAACAATTTTAGAATTTATTTGCACATTTAATTCCTTTTTATTATGCAGAAATTAAAAACGTAAGTTAGGTAAGTAAAATAAATTAAAATACATTTCATACTTTTATTTCTAATGAAGCTCCAAATGCCATTTTAAAGTCTCCTTTTGGATCCTTTGCAAATACTCTTTGGAAAGTTTGCTTAAATAAAGAAGAGTGGAAGGAGTCTCCCATTACAATATGGCCTCTAAAAGTAAGAAAAATATTTTAAGAGAAATTTTATCAATTTTAACAGGAGATATTTAAAAATTCAGTATATGCAATACAAACCCAGTGAAATTTGGACAAAATTTCATTTCATGAAGACCAGTTTGATCAAGAGCACATGAATAGATATCAATAATATGACCATTGGCAGCAGCTCTTCCTGCTAGACTTTCATAATGCTAAAATTAAAAAAAAAAAAAATAATAAGAAATAATATTTGGGAATACTTGCTTAGCAGTCACAATGTTGCCAACTTAGCTCTTTTTTTAGAAATGTTTTTTAAAAGAACTAACAAATGGACTAAAAGAAGGGCTAGATTTGAAGATAGGGGTCTTTTTTGTGTTTGTGTATACATAAATATATGCAGCAGTTAAATGAAGGAAAAACAAGCGGCACAGAGGAGGTACATTTGGAATGGAATAACAAAAAAGGACTAAAAAAAGGGTCTAGATTTAGAGATTAGGGTGTTTTTTTTGTGTGTGCAGATAAATGTATGGAGCAGCTAAATGAGGAAAAAAAGGCGGGAGGGGAGGTAAGTTTAGCTTCAAAATTTTCAAATAAGCAATACTGATTCCAATATAGTTGAACATTGATTTAACAGTTAAAAAAAATAGAAAAAGTTAAAAAAATCCAAAAATATGAATTACATATATTCTCTCAAAAAGAAGAAATAGATAAAAAAGATTAACTTCACAATGAGAGATTTAACACAACTTTATCTAAAAATACTGCTACATTTTTTAAAACTTAAATCAAATTTTTACTAATTATTTATCACTTAAGATGAAAGTCCGATATTTTTTATTGTTCATTCTCTCACTGTGACCTTGTCCATGAATGTTCGAATCTGAGCATGTTGAAGCATGAATTGTAAGAACAGTGAGATTCTTAATGTCAAAATGTCTGATAAGAATGCTTTCAAGTAACTGACATCTGTAGAAATGCTTAAGGTTTATGATGATTCTTTGGTCCATTGGCTGAATCAAATGCTATGCTAGCTGGGGTAAATAAAAAATGATTAACATATTTCATTTTGGGGAAACTCTTATGAGCTGTCTTTTATTTTTCAAATTTCATATTTAAAATCAATTTTCAAAAATTTTGGAAGTCATTCATGCTTTTGTGGTTTAACTATAGGACATAGGCTCAGACTTAATATGTTTAACACAATGTAAATTAGTTGATTAGCCAATCATTAATAATGATGATTTTTTGGACTTGTTCATATTTGTTCTGACAAACAAGATAATTTGCTCTTTACTTAGTTTTTTGCTGCTGCATGTTTCAACTTTGATAACAAAACTTTTATTAGAAGTGCACTTAAAAAAGACACAGACTCACTAACATTTAAAATATTTTTTGGTTCTTTATCTTGGATAATTACTCCTAAATATTTTTTTCATTCATCAGCTACTTGAATAGTCACAGCATCACTTTTATCATTTACTGCTTTGAAAGAAATGTTTATCTTCCAAAATATTCAGATAACCCATGTTTGATTTAAAATCTTCATTGCTTATATACTGTTAATTTGAAGATGAGGCTGTGAATTTGAAGATGATGAAGGATAGTTGAAATATGAAAAATTTAAAATCTCTGTAAAACAGAAAACTTAATAATAATTAGAATAGATCTCACCCAATTCCAATGGAACGACAAGGAGCATAAGAACCAAAATGATGACACATTTTGTATGAAATCCAACTTTATTTAAGCTTCCTTTAGAGTGGTGGAAAGTAGAAAAATGAAGTCTCGGCCGGACACTGTACATAGCACTTTAATGAATTCCAAGGGAAATTTCCCCTTTAAATTCTGTAGAATCAAGATTTCTGACTGGTACGATCGGAGGAGATAATTCTTGACGAACAGAAATTCATCCCTAAATTGAGAGATTGGATTCGTCTTTTTAACAGCCGAGGTGCTGAAAATGACATTTAGAATTCTCATGACATTAATTCAGAAGAACAGGAATGATAAAACTATCAATCCAACTTTTTCAAATCACGCGCTTGGCCCAGATTTTTAACAGGACAAAAACACACCGTCAAAATACTATGAAAACTCTTTCTGTTCTCCCTCAAAAATTTTTTGCGTTTCTTTAAATATCACAAAAACAAGGCCTTTAGAAGTTAACCCCTTAACTGCTGCGGGCGTATATATACGCCTCGCTCATCCGATGCGTTAACTGCCGTGGGCTTATATACGCCTTTCCGAAGTACGATCCTTTGAATTGCACTGCTACCGGTAAAACTACTCCCACGGTTTTGGTATGCAATAAAATGACCTTGACGGTGTCCGCGAAGGGTTTGCTCATTTCAGAGAAGAGGGGAAGGGAGGAATTAGAAAGGGAAATGTTTCTGGAACGGCGAATATCATAGCTGTGCAGTTGCAGTTATTGCTTGTGTTTATGTTTGAGTAGGTCGTACTTTTTTATTCTTCTTTTGCTTCTGTTTTCTTTTACTGTGTGTAATAAGAGCTTTATAACATTTTTTGTACGAATATGTCTATGTCTGACAGTGATGACGATGAGTTAGATGAGTACTTTCCTTCATCTTCAGGTTCAGAAACGGAGGAATATGATATTACGTCAGATGAAGAGGATTCTGATTGTGACTATTCTCTGAAAGATGCCCCACGTTGGATACGACTGGATATAAATAATTTACCTACGCCGTCTCCGCGTTTTCCATTTTTTGGACAGCCAGGAATAAAGAAAAATATAACGGATGCTTCGGACCCACTTCTCTTTTTTGAATTATTTTTTGATGAGCAGCTTGTGCTTCATATTGTTACTGAAACTAATCGTTTTGCAGAGCAGTATATCAACCAACATCCTGGAAAAGAGAAATCAAGAACGAAGTTGTGGTATCCAACCAATTCAGATGAAATATATGTTTTTTAGGTATACTGATTTTACAAGGAATAACAGTAAAACCTGACATTACGCTTTACTGGTCTAAAAATAAATTGATCGAAACACCAATTTTTGGGAAATTTATGAGCAGAAATCGTTTCCAGCTTATCATGAAGTTTCTGCACTTTTCTGATAATAGTACTTTTGATGAAAATTCACATCCAAACCCAAAACTCAGAAAAATATGGCCGTTTTTTTCCGACTTGATGATGAAATTTTCAAGTGTTTATACACCCGAAAGGGATCTGAGCATTGAAGAGAGCTTGATGCTTTTCAAAGGTAGGCTATCATGGGTACAATACATACCGTTGAAAAGAGCTCGTTTTGGAGTAAAACTGTTTGTACTTGCTGAAGCAGAGTCGGGATATATTCACAGTATGATCATGTACACAGGGAAGAGTACAGTTTTTGATAAAAAGTATGAGAACTATGGAGTCGTTACAAAATCAGTAATGTCGCTTATTGAACCTTTTTTGGGAAAAGGTTATTGTGTAATTGCGGACAATTTCTATCTCTCACCAGAATTAGCAGACATTCTTATCCAAAACACCACTGACGTATATGGAACTCTTCGTACTTATAGACGTGATTTACCGGATACTTTCAACAAAATTACTTTGCAGAAAGGTGAAATTGCGGCTTTCCAAAGAGGTAAAATTACCGTATTGAGATGGCGCGACAAAAAATATGTGTCGCTTCTTAGCTCTATCCATACAGCAAACTGCTCTGAAACTGATAGAAAAGTTGTAAAGCCAGCTATTGTTCTGGATTATAACTTGAAGATGGGTGGGGTAGATAGAGCGGATCAAGCACTAGTTTGCTATCCAACAACGCGAAAAAGACAGAAGAGGTATTATGTAACAATATTTCGCCATCTGTTAGATATGGCTATTTGGAATGCCTTCATATTACGGAAGAAACTACTCCCAAACATTGATAACTACGACTTCCGCATGGATTTGGTGGAACGCATAATGGAGAAATTCCATGTTCATGCACCACGACCTGCCAAACGACAGAGGTTGCAAAGTGACTGTCCTTTACGACTTACTGCTAGACACTTTCCGGACTTAGTACCATCAACGCCTGCAAAGAAAAATGCATCAAGAAAATGCATTGTTTGCTCGAGGAAAAAAATTCGCCGCGAATCCCGCTATCAATGCACTGAATGTGATGTTGGTTTATGTGTCCAACCATGTTTCAGGGTTTATCACACGGCAGCTAAATTCTAAGATATTTTTTATTATACTGTTAATCTATATTTTAAATTTTGTATTTTCTTTTTTCCCCTTTTTTATTGTGCAACTAAACAGTTTTTAGATTGCAAAGCGTGTCTTTTACTTTCCCCAAATACACCTCATAACTACGGGCGCCTGTTTGAAAAACGGTGGCACTGAGAAGCGAATCGCGTAAGTTTTCCTCGGCAGGTAAGGGGTTAAATCAAAAGATTTAAAAGCATTAGTTAAATTAAGATGACGTAAATTAAAATGCGTGTATAACAAAATTAAACCAGATTATTTAAAATATGCGAAAACTAAACTGTAATCCTATTGGTTTAACTAGGCACATCTCTACTTACGCAAGCTGTATGAAGCACTCGACTGGCGAAAAGCAAGCTGACTCATGCGTACTACAGAACACTTATGCGGAAGCGAAGAGCAGAGAACTCTGCCCAGCTGCACCGATGAAGTGAGGGAAACCGGTGTAAAGCAGAGAAAACAATGTTGACATTTTTCTAATAAAACTTTCAAGTTCAAGTTTAATGAATCAAGTTTAATAATCCCAATAAGTTTTCCTCCCTCTCTTTCACTTATCCCCATAATGTTTAATAAATTATGTAGAAGTTTACTTGTTATTTTTAAAGTTTATTAATGTTTGAGACACAGGTTTAAAAGTTATGAATTGGCTAGCTAGTAATTAAAAAGTATCAACAAACTTTTACTCACATATTTTGCAAAGTTAAATATTAATTATTCATATATGTATTACCTTTCTTAAATATAAAGGACTTTTTATTTTAAAATTAATGCAGAAATATTTACTAGATGGTTTATTTGTGAATGAAGTAACTTCACATTCCTAGCTTGCAAATTGAATGCCATGTCAACAGTTTGAGTTATGGTAAGTGGTTGATAGCCAAATACCAGAGTTAATGTTTCCTAGTTAAATTTGTTTATTAAACTGTTGTTTTATTTATTTGTGACCATAACATTTTCTTAAACTATGCTAATGTTTGGTATTAACTGTGATTGTAATGTTTTTGCCTGTATAAACAGTGATGCAGCAGATTTAGTTCGTATGTACTTGCCTGGCCAGCAGTAACTCCAGTGTTAAGGTTTTGGAGTAATTAAGTGTTCAAGCCATTTAGGCTAAGTAAATTTAAAACATCTATATGCTTTTAACCTATTATGCTTTTTTCTTAATTTCAGTAAATAAAAGAGATTTAGTTACTTTAGTAGTTGTTCTTTAAATTCTACAAAACATCTACATCTATTTAACTGCAGCTGGCAAAATGAAGCATTTATTTCTCCTCCCCTAACAAACGACACATAGGTGCCGAGTGCAACGAAACAAACCATGTCAATCGTTGCAAAGCAGAAAAACAACATGCAGAGGTGAAACACAAAAAAACAAAATGTGATAGTTATATCACAGCTTAGTGCAGAGGTAACTATTCAGCTTTGGTTTTTAATATAGGGTCAAAAATTAGAATATTCTTATATGTTTGTTTCAATAACTTAAAAACACAAAAGTAATAATCTGGTTGTCGGATCTTCTCATTCTTTTTAGGTGCGTTTGTAATTATATAAATACGTAAAACCTATAGTTGTTGTTCAATCTGATCTTCTGTTCGTCTGCATGTAACAACTCAAAAACTATCCAACCAAATTGATTGAAATTTAAAATACATAATTATTAAATAATTTTGTCATTTCACATTTTATGAAAATTGGATGCACAGTTCAATTACAGGGACAATCAAAAGAATCCCAAAACATGGGCAATGGGGAATTTCAAGTGCATTTTAATAGTCTTACACTTTTTCGAACATAATAAAATTGATATGTATTTATGAAGTATACACTATTACGTATATTCTGTACAATCTGTGGTGCAAAGAATATTTGTTATTGATTTACAGGGCCACATAAAAGTATTCCATTGCATAATTATATAATAAAACATTGTTTGGAACATGTTTTAATTGCATTAAACTAACATTTTATGAAATTGATATACGTTGCTGAGAATTACTACAAATTATTTCCTGTATAAAAGAAAGCAGATAGCATTTACAAGGACACACAAAAGATTTTGGCTATTATACTATATCTGAAATACTGTATGCTATTACACCAAGATCTGAATATTTTTAGGTGTATTCGTAATTATATAAATATGTAATACCTATAGTCATTGTTCAGTCTGTCCATCCATCTGTCTGTTTGCATATAACAGAGCAGAAACTACTGAATCAAATCATTTGAGATTTAAAATACATATTTGTTGCATCAATTAAAATTTTATGAAAATCGCATGTATAGTTTAATTACAGGGACAATCTAAAGTATTCCATCACATTATGGTCAATAAGAAAAAATAGTTTCAAATACATTTTAATGATGTTACACTCTTTTGAATGTAATAGAATTGACATGAATCATGAAGTAGATACTAAAATATAAATTCTGTACAATCTATGATACAAATAATATTTATTATTAATTTACAGTACTATAAAATATTTCACTGCATTATGGTATAAGGAAAAATATTGTTTAAGGTGTGTTTTAATTATATTAAACTATTTCATATTTATAAAATTGACATGTGTTGCTGAGGTTTAATACAAGTTACTTCCTATATAATAAAAAGCAGATAGTATTTATAGAAACACAGAAAAGATTTCAACCACTATACTGTATACTATAACAGCAAGATCTGAATATTTTAAATTTTTGTTGAAGTACGAATGCATTTCATTTGCTACGCTTCACATGCAATTTCCAACTTGTTCCATTTTCTCCAGTATTATTTTTGATATTCAAAATTTCATCTTTGTTTTTCAAAATATACCGATACTGTGTTGGATGCAATTCCAAAATCCTTGGTAATTTCCAATTCCTTTTTAAGGTTTTTTACCACTTCATTAACCATTAGTGCCTCTTGAGCACAATTTAATGACTTGTAATGAATACCAGCTTTTGAAAATGCCATAGTAAGAACATAGAAACAATATTTAAAACATAAGCACAAAAACTTACAACTGCATTAAATCATTCATGCTTGTGGAAGCACACATAATTAAAACAAAGAAATCTAGCTATATTTCTAGAGAAAAATAAGAGGAGGGAGGATAGTAATGACAATATCCCTTTTGCAAGCTCTAAACTTTGATCCTTTCAACCAGCAATAAAACAGATTCTCCTGTTGGAAAGGTACGGCGAAGTCTTGTGATTTTGCCAAACAGAATTTTGCTCAGGTCAGAAAAATTCTTGGAAATTTCCACGAAGTCACATTTCAAACTATTCTTTCTTATATAAACTTTCTTTTCTTTAGAAAGACTTAAGAAAGAAAGGCTATTAAAATATTTTGCACCTTATCTCAAAACAACTAAGGAAAAATTTTCATTCAGGGATGAGATTGACAAAAAGTAAAAAATCTGAAAACTGTGCAAACGACATTTGAGCAATAATACTTATGAATTTCAAGCGGAATAAATATTATAATTGCTATTAAAATTTACATATTACATACAGTTTAGCTTTAAGCAAATTAAAAAGCAACTGTTAGAAATTATTTACTTACTACAGTGAAAAGTCTATTTTACCAAGATACAGAACATTAATAAAACCACTGACATGCATATTTTTAATTGTAATTTTAAAAATAGTAGATTCTTTTCTTGAAACAGCAAATCAAATTAATTGCTACCACATTAAGTACATACAGTGGCACCAACTTTTGAAAATTTTTGGGTGGGCTCGAAAAATTTTGAACAAATACAAAAATATTGGGTGGGCTCACACCCCATGGGTTCATATAAACTGGCGCCACTGTGATCAAACACAGTTCCTACTCTAAAAAAAAAGTTTTTAAGGAATAAAATTGATCATAATTGATTGTTAAAGGTGCAGCAAGCCAACCACTAAGAATGAAAATTTAAGGAAAAATGATAAAAAATAAAAAAAATTTAATGTGTTATTTAAAAGACAAATTAGAAATATTATGGAAAACATTAAAAAATTAAGAACATTAAAAGGAATTCAGAAAAAATGGACTATTATATCAAAGTACAAAAACAAAAGTAAAAAACTAAGGAAGAAATATAAAATTTT
Organism: Maratus speculifer; assembly: GCA_964019185.1. Classification (NCBI taxonomy): domain Eukaryota; kingdom Metazoa; phylum Arthropoda; class Arachnida; order Araneae; family Salticidae; genus Maratus; species Maratus speculifer. The sequence goes on from OZ025289.1 coordinate 246,552,197, forward strand.
CCCCAAAATTTAATTGGTGAAATTTCTTTAAAAATTGGAAAAAAGTCTGAAATTTAGACTAAAATCTGAAGAATCTCATTCCTGTTTATTGCAAAATTTTAAGGATGATTGTACCAAAAATTCAAACTATTCCAAATAAAATTTGAAATAGCCACAGTTTTTTTACATTATTTTAATACAGAACTCTAGCGACTAAGCAAAAAGTTTGAACTAAACACGTTTGACATATACAAGTTTTAGTGTATTGCTTTAAATATTTCACACATAAATGAATATCACAAAGAAAATATGTGAGGTGCTCTAAATGCAACAATTTATATATATATATATAAATTGTATCAAAGTGGGGTTTGTAAAAGACTAGTCAAAGTGCCTGATATTTTGTAGGTATCTGTAATCCAGCATATCTGTTCAAATATATATATACTAGAAGATAGCCCGTCAAAATGACGTGTTTGCATTTTTAAAGGATGATAAAGAATTACAACAAATGTGGTCAATCATAGCCACTTTAGGCTGAAACAATGTTGATAAATACAGCTCTTAAACTTGGAAAGGAAAAATCTAACAAAAAAAAAAAAAGAAAAGAAAAGAAAATTTCAACAGAAATCTGCATTTTAAACTATAGCAAAACTATCTGGTAGATGGGGGGTGGGGATTATAATGAAAGGGGGTGGGGATTATAATGAAATTTAAAACGCACCCGCGGTTTGCTTAAATAAAAAGTTTTAATTAAATAGTGTTTTTGAAATCGTGAAAAGATTTCAAAGCGAAGTAAAATGTAGTGACGTCATTTACAGCACCCACTGTAAATCTGACATTGAGAACGCTCCATTACGACTCTGGAACGGTTTCATTGGTCAGAAAATAGATTGCCTTTAAAATCGGAGGTAACTTTTCACAATGTTTTTTATAGATTTGAAATTCTCAAGAGTCATTCACGGCTGTAAAAAGAAATAAATAAATAAATAAATAAAGCAACCTGAATATAAAAATTTTAACAATATTGCATTTAAAACGCACCTTCGCTTTCCTTTAATAAAAAGTTTTAATTAAATATACACTGTAAAAAATTTGACTCATTTGCTACAGCGTCACTCCCCGCTTTTTATAGAAAACGGTTACTTTACTGTGTTATGGAGCATTCTCATTGGTCATAAAAGAGATATTCTATAAAAGCTGTGGAGTGCCGCTGCAGCAAATGGGTCAAATTTTTAACAGTGTACTTTTTGAAATCGTGGAAAGATTTCAAAGGGAAGTAAAATGTAGTGACGTCATTTAAAGCTCCCACTGTAAATCTGACCAATGAGAACGATCCATTGCGACTATGAAACGTTTTCATTGGTGAATGAGTTTCTTTTTCTCGTGGATAGGTTGATCCCGGAATTGTTATACACGGAGGGGTTTTATATATATAATTATACCTAAGCACTAAAAAATATACATATAGTAAAATATTTCAAATGACCAAAATAGCTTGGAGTCTCAGAGAAAGTTCCCTAAATGAGTTATTTGGCAATCATTAATGAATTACATGCAGGGTTAGTATAAAAACTTTTCTTGTGAAAAAGTGTATCTAAATTAAAAACTGATTTTTTGTTTAAACCAGGTTTTTTTTTTTTTTTTGTTTAAACCGGGGGTTTTTTTTGCATCATTTTTTAAATACCATTCACAAGAAAAAAATTGAGTTTTAGAAAATCATGATGATTTTTTGAAATTACTAGGTAGCTAATGTTAAACATTCACATTAGTACTTAATTTTTTGATAATTAAATAACTAAAACAAACATTTATAATTAAATTTAAGTTGAAAATGTAATCTATTAATTTATTAGTATACTTATATAAATCTTTTAAATAATAATTAAAGAAATAATTGCTATGCATGTTGATAATGCAGAACATAAAGAGGGGCAAACAAACATAGATTAAAAAAAAAAAAAAAAGGCTAAAATAGAAAATTTTTCCTGTGCATAATTTAGAAATTAGTTACTGTATCAATAATATCAACATCAACAAATGATTATTACATCTCTTAATACATATATATACTTAAAAAATGAATATTTTTTTTATGCTAACAAAATATGTATGTTTTGACTTTCTTGATTCATGAATGAGTGTAACGCTTATACAATTTGAGATTTAGGCTTTAGAAAAAACACATTTTTTTAAAATGCAAACTTTATTTCTCCTGGTTAAATATACTTAGAAAAACAATTTCTTTTTAAAAACAACTCCATGTATTTAATTTTAATTAAAAGTTTTAAATAAAAAGACAAGTTTTGAAGCCTTTTCTAATCCCAACTTATTTCGTATTTTTGACTGTACCAATCCAAATGTTGAAAATATTCTTTCAACATTTGCTAAAGAGGCTTTTGCAGTTATAAGTAGTTCAATTTCAGTAAGGACTTAGCTATTAAATTTGTTGATTTGAATTTGCTGACTCTTTTATTATTTATATGGGATAACTTCTTTTATTATATTCTGCTAAAAAAAATTTCTTTAAAAAGATGAAGATTTGGCATTAAATTTTACTATCAGTGCAAGCATCAAGTTACATGCAGACTTCGAGTCGATTACAGAGGACTGTAATCGATTAAGATTACGATTATTTTCAATTTCAAAAAACAGATTACGATTATGTCGCTATTTATGCAAGCCTGATTACGATTACATAATCGATTATCCATTTTTTTATTTCAAGATTACGATTACGTTTGGATTACGATTAATATTTTTTTGTTGGATTACGATTACCGAACTAGTTGATTACGATTACAGTTCGATTACAGTGATTCCGTAGTCTACATGTTACAAACTAGAGTTACAAATTTACAAAGTATGCGTTTCCTTTTATTTATTTATTTTTAAATTAAAAATAAATCATTTATATTTAAAGAGCTATTATTTTCCATATAAATAATATATGTTTTCCTTTTCAATATTTTAGAACTGATTTCATTATTATAAATTTATTTCGAAATTATGAGCATTTCTAAGGATGTTTGATTGATAGAATAGGTATATGTAACATACGAAACTCTGATTAGAAATTCACGAATACCAGTGTACGTAGAATGAACCCTCCCCCCTTACACATACACTAAAATTGGGGGGGGGGGGGGGGAGACCTGTGTTTCACAATCTTTTTTTTTTTTTTTTAACCCAAAATTTAAACATGAAATGAGTCTAACTAAGATTATTTTTCCTTAGAACTTTCATTGCAAGACGTTTAAGGATAAAAGCAAAACAAAATTTAAAAAATGAAGAAAAATTAAATATTTAAAAATAAGCTTCTACCAAAATTTTCGAAATGGGAGAATTAAAAGAATTCATTCTTTTTTCTTTCATTTGCATGCCTCTGTCTCCTTGAACCACATATTTAGAACAAAATTGAGGCACATGAACTTTAACAGGCAAATAATAATAATAATAATAATAATAATAATAATAACAATAATAATAATATAAAATACTGTCTTTTGGTAGGAATGCATTAGGGGAGGGGAGGGGAGAGGGGGGAAACAAACCTTTCTGGGGAAACTTAACTACCTTTTTTATCCTATTATTTATTTATAACTCATTTAGAGAGTTTTTGATAGTTTTTTTTTTTTTTTTTTAATAATCAGAGATAAAGAAAATTTGGTGGCTACATTTCCAAAATTCAGGGGTTCGTCATTGAATTTGCCGGCGCATAAGCTAAAGAAATTTACCAACAAATAGATATCATTAACATTGTCTTTCACCCTTAAAGAAATCTTACTTACACCCGTATATTTATTAACAAACCTGTCTTACTTTTTTTTTTTTTGGAGGGGATTTTGATAAAATAAACGTATTTAAAATAAATAAATAAATAAAAAACAATCTTTTATTATAAGAGCTTTTGTAAGAAAACTGATCTATATGTTTAACTTATCCAGATATATTAAAATACAAATTTTGAATAAACAGACTTTATACTTATGATTAAAAACACTATATAGTTAATTTAATATAAAAAATTCCTTTCACTACAATTTTAAAGAAAAGGACAAGATATAACTATGCAATATTTCTAAAATAAATCTATACAATATGTATATATCTATTAAAAAATTACCTGCATGTGGGCGTTCGAATTGGATTTGGCTTTTACGGAGACCCTGACATCTGACGAGCACAATTTACATTTATATTTTAAAAATTTCACTCCTTTTTCATTTAAATCTGATACAGATTCCGTGAAATAATCTTAGATTTTTTTGTTATTTCTCTTAGCCATCTCTAACCTTGTAAACAACTACTTAGATATAACCAACCACTAAGAAATCCAAAATGCGAATGAGCTGTTAGATGAATTGTCACATGTAATTTAAGCATCTTCTTTTTTTCCCATTTTCTTTATTTTCCCATTCCCACATTTGAAAGAAGGTGATGTCTGTCCAATTGCTAAGTGCCCATAAGGGGGAAAACCATAAATAAAATGTTTTTCTTTCTTTTTTTCTTTTCTATCCTTATCACTCCCACTCAAAAACCCGCGAAACAAGACCCCTCGATGATCAGAGTTTTTTCCTCAATTCTCATTCTCATACCTTTTAACAAAGTCAGACCATTTCTATGTTTTTATACTATATACCAGGGACGCAGAGACAGCCCTTTATAGCGTTGACTACATACAGTGTAAAGTATGCATTCTGTTTCACCCCGAACGTCTCCCTGACCTATGACCTCTTCTCACTTTTAACTTAGGGGCGGATTTAACGAGCTACCCACGTCTACTACTCTACCTTGGTGCAATGTTTAACTCACCGACCGAGTATTTTACGGATATGGCGAAACGAAGAATGGGAAAAAAAAGTGTAATCGAAGAACGTAATCGTATTTTTGTGCTCGATTACGATTATATAGCTTTTTGATGCAGATTTCATTGCGATTATCTGCATTGCGATTACGACTAGATTATGATTGTAATCAAAGTGAAATCTTTTGATTATGATTATATCGTGATTATTTCGAAATTAAAATTTACGGTTATGATTACAATGCGATTACGCAGTTTTTGTAATCGATTATAATCGATTACGATTACACGATTACGATTACTCGAAGTCTGGTTACATGGATATTTTTGTTTTGCAAAATTGATGAATTTTTAGCTCACAGGCTATCATAGCCTGAGAGCTTATGTGCCCGTCCGTTCTGTATGTATGTGCGTATGTGCGTAACGCGATAACTCATGATAAAAATATCGGATCCACTTGAAATTTTGTATATAGGTATATCCTGATAAGGCGCTTCCCTGATTAGTTTTTGGAGTTCATTCGATATGTATAAGAGGGGGAACGGGGGGCTCATGCCCCCCGTTAGTTGATATAAATGGGATTTTCATGCAGAATTAAGTTTTCGTTCAAAATTTAGATTAGGATCATTCTGATGAGGCGATTCCGTGGCTGTTATTAGGTGTTCATTGAATAAGTATAAATAGGGGGAACAGGGGTTCTAATGCCCCCCCCCCCCCGTTAGTTGATATAAATGGGATTTTCATGCAGAATTAAGTTTTCGTTCAAAATTTAGATTAGGATCATTCTGATGAGGCGATTCCGTGACTGCTATTAGGTGTTCATTGAATAAGTATAAATAGGGGCAACAGGGGTTCTAATGCCTCCCCCCCCTCTTAATTTATATAAATAGGTTTTTCAAGCAGAATTTTCAGATTTCGTTCAAATCTCTGAATCGTTTTGGAAGTTTAATGGTTAAGTATAAAAGAAGGGGATAACTCCTTTTCAATTATATAAATGCTAAATGGGTTTTTATTAAGAATTATCTAATTTGCTCTGAATTTTGGATATAGATTTTTTATATGATAAAGCATGTCTTTGATAGTATAGGAGGTTCAATGATTAAGTATAAAAAAAGAGGAAAGGGGAGAGCTGTTTCCCCTTCTTAATTTTTTTTTCGAACGGAATTAACCTTTGAAAATATAAGGCTTTAATGTACAATTAGTATTTGTAGCCTGTGAGCTCAATGCCATCAGTTTAACTGGGCAGTATTCTTTTTATTTTTTTTTCTTGCTCAGATAACTCACTTAGACTGTACCGTGGTTCAAGCATATATACCAAAAAGTGCATGGTTGTTAGGGCCATTTTATACCTGGACTCAAAATACTGCAAAAGTTCTTTCCTTACCTTTTTTACTTAATATTTTTTGAAGATCTTTCCAAATATAAACTGCATCAGTAAAGGAACAATAATTACTTTTGATATTATCCAGCAGAATTGCAATAGACTTTAACAGTTCAAACATATCCTCAACATTTCTTTATTAGATTAAAATTAAATAGACATGAGATTTTGAATATTTTTGTCAATAACAATACTATATACAAATTTTAAATAAAGTGGAGCCATTTTTGAGGTAAACATTTAAAGCATCTGAAAAAGAGTTGTACCTAGTATTATAACGAAGATTTAACTTGACAGTATTTGCATTCAATTTTTACATTTCACTCTTGACCATGTTCTCGATGTATTTATTTCCTCAAATGAAAACCAGATTATAACCTTTTTTCTTCTAGTTTTAGACATCCTTTTACTTCAATATATATAAATAGCTTTTTAAAAATAAAGCACACTATAAAATAACAGGCAACATAATAAAATCATAATGTAAAAACCCCAATCTCATTGTAAGAAAAACAAAAGCTTATAAAACCAATAGCTACATAACAGAGAAAATTCATGCCAATCATTCATTAGCATACAGAACAAAGAGTAACCAATGGAAAAGAATAACTTATGCCATCATTGATGCTTTGATATATGATGCAATCCTTAGTAAATCATAATTAATCAAGCAATCTAAGTGGTAAAATTGCAGGTGGAATATGACATATTTGCTATTTTTTAAAAATAAAATGTTTAAAGAAGAATTAGAACAAATTAGATTAGAAGAATTAGAACACAAAGAAGAACGTTTTTTGCTCCTGCACCTTCTTAGGATTTGTGGCATCGACATAAGATAAGCGTCATTGCGGGCAAACACAATCATTTTGGTACCATTACTTTTGAAATCTGTTTGGTAGTTTCGGAGATTAGCCCCGAAAATCAAACAAACTTTTCCTCTTTATAATATAGGTATAGGCGACAAAAGATATAGCCTATGTTAGATTCCGGGTAAACACCATCATTTTGGTAATATTACTTTTGAAATCGGTTCGGTAGTTCCTGAAATTAGCCCCTACGAACAAACAAACTTTTTCTCTTTATAATATAAATATAGACGATATAAGATATAGCCTATGTTTGATTCTGGGCAAACATCATCTATTTGGTAAAATTACTTTTGAAATGGGTTCAGTAGTTCTGAAGACTAGCCCCTACAAACAAACTTTTCCTCTTTATAATATAGGTATAGGAGACATAAAATATAGTATATGTTTGACTCCAGGCAAAAACCATCTATTTGGTAAAATTATTTTTTAAATTGGTTCGTTAGTTTCGGAGATTAGCCCTTACAAACAAACAAACTTTTCTTCTTTATAATATAGGTATTGGCGACATAAAATATAGCCTATTTGGATTCTGGGTGAACACTATCATTTTGGTACCATTACTTTTAAAATCGGTTTGGTAGTTCTGGAGATTAGTCCCCACAAACAAACAAACTTTTCCTCTTTATAATATAGGTATATATAATATAGATATAAGCGACATAAGATATAGCCTATGTTTGATTCCAGGCGAACATCATCATTTTGGTTCCATTACTTTTGAAATCTGTCCTTTAGTTCTGAAGTTATAGCATAGACATAAGATATAGCCTATGTTTGATTCCGGGCAATCACCATCATTTTGGTACCAGTACTTTTGGAATCGGTTCGGTAGGTCCACAGATTATCCCCTACAAACAAACCAACTTCACCTCTTTATAATATAAATATAGATAATGATATAAATTATTTTGTTCTGCATAGTGGTTGTACAAAATATCGTTTATTTATTATTTCCTTTTTTAAATAATAGAAAATAATTTAAAAATACCGAGTGTCCCAAAAATGACTGATGGATTTTAAAATTCAATAACTTGCAAACGGTGACAGCTATTTAAAAAATTTTTGCAGGAGGGTTATGTATAATGTCAGGAGTTTTTTTACCATAATTTTTATTTTAGTTCACATCTCAAACAATAGGTGGCGCTGATGGCGATTGAAGGCCAGGTCGACACTTCACTCAGCACTGATCACCTGGCCTTCAATCGCCGTCAGCGCCACCTATTGTTTGATATGCGAACTAAAATAAAAAATTACGGTAAACAAACTTCTGACATTATACATAACCCTCTTGCAAAAATTTTTTAGATAGCTGTCACCGTTTGCAAGTTATTGAATTTTAAAATCCATCAGTCACTTTTGGGACATCCGGTATGTGTGTAACTGATATTCAAAAATTAAGTTATCGCCAAATTGTTATAAAAACATCCCGTCAAATCCAGTGCATATATGACATCTGTGCCCAGAGTTTCCCCCAGAGGGTTTCAGGAGGACGCTCCGCCCCTCTGCCCTTTTGTTTAAAAAATAGCGACCCTCTTGCCCCTCATCCCAAAACTAGTGCCCCTCTTGTCGCTCATTCAAAAAAAAAAAAAAAAAAAAAAAAAAAGCACCCTTCTTGCACTACAATTGAAAAAAACTCAGTTTTTTTTAGCGATGATGCGGACGCACTATTAAGAGAAAAATCAACGACAGAAAGCAAAAAATAACATCAAAGAATTGTGAAAAATGGGAAATTTCGATAAAAATCGCGAAATAACGACAAATTTTTGGCAAGATTCACAAAAAAAATGGCTAATTTCGTTACAAAATCCCAAAAAAGCCGCAGATTTCCTCAAAAGATAGTGAAAAAACGACAAATTTCATCCAAAAATCGCTATAAAATGGGAAATTTTGGTCAAACGATTCGTGAAAAACGGGAAATTTCGCTAAAAGATCACGAAAAACGGCAATTTTTGTCAAAAAATAGCGATAAAACGGTAGATTTCAGCAAAAAATTTGAAAAAAAAATGTCAAATTTCGTAGAAAAAGCACAATAAAATGGAAAATCTGTCAAAAAATTTGCAGAAAACGTCAAATTTTGCCAAAAATTCAAAGAAAGAAATTGCAAAATATCCCCCAAAAATGGCAGATTTCGTCAAAAGATCGCAAAAATTGCAAATTTTTTAGGTTAATACCAGAAGTGAATTTTTCTGTTCGAAAAACTAATTTTCCTGCTTTAAAATTGTGTTTTGAATGTTATCTTTTCATGAAATTTGCCATTTTTTGTCATCTTTTAACAAAATCGGCTGTTTTTTGCAATCTTTTCACGAAATTTGTCATTTTTTCGCAATCTTTTAACAATTTTTTTTTTTTGATTTTTTAAAAGATTTTTTAACGAAATTTCTGTATTTCCACGATTTTTTGAACCGCTAGATTCTGGATTCAACTCTATAAAAGTGCACTGAAGAATGTAAAAAATGCCCTTTTCAGAACAATAGCGCCCCGCCCCTTTTTAAACCTAGAGGAAACTGTCTGTGCCACATATTTTATTTAAACATCAAACATTGTTGTTTCTAATTTACATTCTAATAAACATATATTCTATGATAACTTCAGTTGAAATTAAGTTGACAACTTACTATCTGACTTCATAAAGAAAACAAATGCAAGAGATTCATTCGCAAGAACTGTAAAAAATATTAAACCACAAAAATAATAATTCGCAAAGCATTCTAAAAATGAATGGACATGGACACTAATTCTTATGACATCATAGCATGAAAATTTCATCAATATCAGTTAAACAGTTTCGGAAAATTTTTTATGGAGTTGGCCACCCTAAACACTTAGGAGTATTAAAAATAGATAACCTATTCTCAGGCCTACTGAGTTTACATATAAAATTTGATCAAAATAAGTTAAGTCATTTCAGAGAAGTATGGCAACTAACACTGTGACACAAGAATTTTACATAATAGATAATTATATATATCTCATCATCATAATCAACCTGCTGGATATAGGTATCTTCCAGATTTTCCCACTATTTCCTGTCTAGTGTTTTTGTCATGGAATTTACACTAGCCACGTTTCTGATTTTGTCACTATATTACTTGGGGTCATCTTACATCTAAGGAATACTACTGTAGGATGTTTGTCTGCCTATTGTCTTGTCTTCTTGCAATGTGTCCAGCCTATTACATATATATATATAAGAAATAGCAATATTTACAATTATTTTCCAAATTCACATAATCACATAATCTTCACATAATCTCTCCATCTTTCTATTAACAGTGATTTATTTAATCAATTAAGTTAAAAGATAAAAGAGCTGACTACTTTTGACTACTTGAAGCTGACTACATTTGATACACTAATTACTATTTAATAATATTAAGTACTCTTCAACAATATGTATGTCTAACCTCAAGTATGATTTGAAGACTAAAATCTGACAAATTTGTAAGATATTTACATAACAAATAAATGAAGGAACTGCAGATGTCAATATTTTAAGCTGAATTAAAAATTCAAAAGTATCATGTAATGTTGAACTGACTAGTTCAGGAAATATTTTTTAAACATTAATGATATATTTAATACAGAATGGTTAAGAACACAATAGAATTAGAGAAATATAGTAAGAAAAAAAAAAGCTTAAAAATTTTTTTGAAAAATTACTTTAATAGCTTTCTTCATATATTTTGCATTATCTTTTTCAATATCATGGTGAGAACGAATAGTTGATTTCAGTTCATCTCCAACAACAGCACCTGGGCCTTGAGTACAAGGTCCTCCAACAAACAACATAATGCGAGCACCAGTTGTTGGATATGTACACTGTAAATGAATTATAAATACTGATTAAAAGAATAAAACAATACACACAAACAGTTAAAGGAAAAATGAAAATTCTACTGCAATATTATAAAAATAGTAAAAAGCAGTAACAAATTGATAAACAAATTAAATGAGTATTACAATCTTTACACAGCTCTTTCCTATATATATATATATATATATATAATTATTAGATAACTAGAAGACTACCCGTCAAAATGACGTGTTTGCATTTTTAAAAGGATGATAAAACATTACAACAACTGTGGTCAATCATAGCCACTTTAGGCTTAAACAATTTTGAAAAATACAAAGATTAAACATGGGAAAAATCTGAAAAAAAAGGGAAAATTTTAATAGAAATCTGCATTCAAAACTATAACAAAACTATCTGGTGGATGGGGAAGGATTGTCATGAAAAATGGTAAATACATAAATTTTAAAAGAATAAAGTAAGGCAAAAAATCTATTATAAATTAATACAATGTGAAACTACAGCCAAAAAATATTTAAAAATACTGAGAGAAAATAATAAAAATCTCCAACATGTATAAAAATTTTTCCCATTTTGTCCTTTTCCAGACGAATATGAGAGGGTATCCAAATTATTAATTGAATGAGTAAAGTAATGGCATAGAATATGCAGCTAATGAATTTCACTTACAAAATTACAGTAACTATTTCACAAAAAACATGCAAATTAGTATGCACTAATAATGCTATTTAAAACATTTGTGAATTAACTTTTTTACTCCATTAACTAATGCTTAAAAGAAAATACTTTACAAATTGAATGTAGATACTGCCATTGCAGAATTCAGTTTCGCCTCCGATTAGAAAAAAAAAAAAAGATCAATAGAGGTTTTTTAGAAGGGCGACCCCGTTTAGAATGCAATGAATTAACTTCATTTTTCTTGTGTTTATCAATATAATAGCAAACAGAACGGCGTGAAACACCCAGTTGATTAGCAATTTCTCTCTGAGACTTTGGAATTGCAGAATAATAAAGAGATACAATTTGACGTGCTACTTCTTCATTGACTAGAATCATCAAAAACGGTTCATTGACTAGATTCACCAAAAACAGATTTTTTCTTTAGTTTAAACGCTTTTTTATAGACTCTGGGAAAAAGGAAATGCATTTTAATAATAAAACGAATGGAATCCCGTCAAATTCGACGAATGAAATATTTAAAAGACCCGATCGATTTGGCTTTTTAAAAAAAAGCAAAAGTAATTACATTATTGAATCAATATATAATAAATATATTTCCAAACTTAATGTCAAGTTTTTCAGTTACAATTTTGCATGCAAATATTTGCACATCTTCAGTTAAAATTGTAATCTGAGTGCCGGCGAAATTCAGAAATTTTATTTTATATGCACTACAGAAAAATAGATTTATTTAAAGAAAAAAAAAAAAAAAACTAATTTAATTCTACTATGACTTTATTTTCACTAACTGAAGTCATCTGAAAGTAAAATCTCAATCTCAGTGTCCATAATGAAAAGAAATATTGAAATGTACTATCGTCATGAGTAAAAATGCGATGTTTTAAATAGTGACGTCATTTTCTCGTCAAATGTTTTTTTAAAGTTACTGTTATTAGTAATATGAAAAAGGCATCCGTAATAATATTGTAAATTCATTTTATCTGGTTGCTGAATGCCATCATTTTCCTCATTTGAAATATTTCTTACTTTGCTTTAGACATTAATTTTTATCATAAATTATTTTCTGTTATTTTATTTACATTATTAATATTATTTCTCGGTAAATATATTTTTTTACCTCAATTAGTGCATAATTATATGCAATTATTTTATTGTGGTTAAATTTTAAGAAAACAATTAACTTTTTTCTTTTAAATGCGAGAACATGTTCACTGATGAAATAAAGTTTCTGACTTGTGGAAAGTAATAATGGAAAATAAATTTTTATTGTCAAGAGAAAAGCTAAACTAAGTTGCCACCATTTTCAAGAAATATCGTAAAAAAGCATTTAAAATTAAAAATAAAATATAAAAATGGAAATAAATTAAAAAATAGTTAAAATGGGCACAACTCCAAATAAATAGCTTTCATTTAAAAAAATAATTATCAAAATCAGTTCAGTAGAAATATCAGGGCTGGTGACACGACATTTTTAGCTTGTCTGAAAGAAATAGCATCGGAGGCTAATAAGATCGAAAACAAATGTCAACAATAAAGAATAAACAATCGTAATTCATTATGTGACAATGGAGTCATGTACGACTGTAATAAATAAATAAATAAATAAATAAATAAATAAATAAATAAATAAAAATAAAAAAAGCAACTCTAATATTAAAAAAAAAAAAAAAATTAACAATATTGCATTTAAAACGCACTTTCACTTTCCTTAAATAAAAAGTTGCAATTAAACACTGTTAAAAATTTGACCGTTTTGCTGCATCGTCATTATACAGCTCTTATAGAAAATGATTACTTTACCATATTATGGAGCATTCTCATGGGTCAAAATAGGAACACACTATTAAAAATTTGACTCATTTGCTGCAGCATCACTCCAATGCTTTTATAGAAAACGGTTACTTTACTGTGTTATGGAGCATTTTCATTGGTCATAAAAGAGAATCTATAAAAGCTATGGAGTGACGCTGCAGCAAATGGGTCAAATTTTTAACAGTGTATTCTATAAAAGCTGGGGAGTGACGATGCAGCAACAAAGTCAAATTTGTAACAGAGCACTGTTAAAAATTTGACCCATTTGCTGCAGCGTCACTCCACAGCTTTTATAGAATGTCTCTTATAACCAATGAGAATGCTCCATAACACAGTAAAGTAACCGTTTTCTATATAGGCGATGGAGTGATGCTGCAGCAAATGAGTCAAATTTTTAACAGTGTGAATTTTGTATTTGAAATCGAGAAAAGATTTCAAAGCAAAATAAAATGTAGTGACGTCATTTACAGCTCCCACTGTAAATCTGACCAATGGGAGCGCTCCACTATGACTATGGAATGTTTTCATTGGACAGAAAATAGATAGCCTTTAAAATCGGAGATAACTTTTCACAATGGAATTTGTCATTGGTCACAATATTTTCTTTTTTTCATGGATGGGTTGACCCCGGATTTGTTATACACGGAGGGATTTTATATATATATATATATATATATATATATATATATATATAAAATGAGTTACACACAAATCTATATTATAAAGCAAAAACAGGCCTGTGAATAATATTGACATACTATACAGCTAGCTGATATGTCTGGCATTTTTCAAGCCCATATAAAAAATAGCAAAAAATGGGAAAAAGTACTAAAAATCGTGATGAAAAAAAATCAATGCATGAATTCTGAATATACTACTTTATTGAAAAGAGAACAAATTTTACTATTTTTATCTAGGAAATACAAATCTGATTCCTTTTACTAGCATGGAAAAACTACAGAAAATCATGAAAAAATGCTAAAAGTGGTAAAAATTTATAAGACAGAATTTTCTATATTGGGCTGAAATATTAAAACAGGATTTCCTTTGAAAAATTGCCTCAAAATAAATAAATAAAATAAAATAAAAAAATAAATAAAAATGCTATATTAATTCTGAATAAACTTCATTTAAACAAGGCAAAATTTACTATAGTAGATAAATACATTGTAATTAGAACTATTTCACAAATTTAAAAATAAATTATTGCAAAATGAGCAAATTCTAAAAAATCGCAAAAAATTACTAAAAATCCAAAAATTTCCATAGTGTTACCATTGTGATCAGAATTCTTGAACAAATGTCAAAAAATCACAACATGAAAAATCACTAAAAACCTCAACCAAAATTGCTAAAAATTCAGTAATTGAGAAACATAAAATTGGCTTCATTAGACCAAAAGTTTAAAACCAAATTCCCTTTACTAAAATGGAAAAAGGGCTAACAAAAATTTTCAAAAACAAAGCTAACTTTTTTTTTTTTTTTTTTTTTTTTTTTTTAACTATATGGAAAAAATAGTTATTCTCGGTAGAGAATTGGGAAATCTAAAGTATATTTGAATCTTTTAATTGGTTGAATTCTGCAATAAAGTTGGTTAATTTTTTCGTTTCCTGATTGGTCCAAGTTTAATGTCCAAAAACTGAATACTTCTGTTGCCACATTGACAAAAAAGTAATAAAAACTTTAAAAAAATTAATAATTTGAAAACAAATTATGATAGAGATTTCAAACAAATTTCACTAAAAAGTGCATTTTTTTTTCTCTATGCAACGGTGTAAAAGTAAAATGTGTGTTGTTAAGAAGTTGAAAAATTTGCAGTTCCAAAAATTGTAAAACTGAAATTTCATTTAAAATTTGTTTGTGATGGGTCTAAGAATATTAATGTTTAATCCATGTCATATGTAAAATGAGACATTCAGAAATCAGTCTGATTAATTCCATCAAATAAAAATGCACATTTTAAACAGTTAAAGTTGTCTATCTTTAATCTACTTTTTTTTAAATCATTGGTCGAGGAATATTAATGTTTAAAGCACGGAATATGTAAGATGACTTGTTATAATCATCCTAAAAATGTTTATTATTATTACTAATTTAAATATAGAATTTATTTATAAGTCTTTATATTGGAGTCTTTGAAAATATCCTTTTCCAAATAGCCATAGTAATTTGTTAAATTAAAATTTATTTTAATTTATTTTATTTTATTTATTTATTTATTTTTTTATTTATTTATTTATTTATTTTTTTTTTTTTGTGGTGCATAACTACAGATATAAAGATGCCTTCCTGTCAACATCAAGACTTCCCACACACCACTTCTTTCCTCATTATTATATGAAGATAACCATTTCACGTTTGAATAATGTGAAAATTTTATAGTAATGATAAAAAAGAGAATATAATTAGTATAATGCTCTTAACAATACAAATTAGAACTAACCTCTAATAAACCAACAGCAATAGACAAAGCAACACCAGCAGACCTCAAAGGTCTTTTCCCTTGTTGTACAGGCCATGGATCCCTTTGAAGTTCTTCTAATAAATCTGTTAAACTCATATCACATTTATGAACTGGTTGAAGGAATCTGTAAAACATTTCAAATTCTATAATTGATATCGATTCCAGTATTATATAATTTAAAAAATAGAATTACTGAATAAATCAATTTGATTGATGAAATAAAAACTTGATATGGTGCATAATGATATGTGATTATCAATTTTTATTTTTTGATTGAGGCCTTACATTTAACAATTTATAAATTCAATAAACCTATAAATATGTTATGCAGGGTGGGGCAAAAAGATCTCCCCGTTTTAAAAGGTCAATAAAAACATATAGCACATTAAAAACAAATATTTTATGTTTACATTTGGAAAAAAGAATGCTTGCCATTTATTAATTTTTACAATCTGTAACAATTTTGCTATTAATTTTGAGGTTTTGTTGTAAAAAAAAATTATATTGTCACATGCAGCAGCATGTGATTTCTTCCCGTGGGATTACCTAAAGGCTAAAGTTTACACACAAACTTTAAGACCAAGGGTGTAATCTTAAAAAAAAAGGTTATACGATTGATGCAGAGGGTATATGCTTAAGGCAGAGAGTATACCCTATAGAGTACAAACTATGGGTTTCATGAGAAACAGAAGGTATACGGTGTTTCTTAAAAAAAAATCCAGAAGATATATGGCATATACCCCAGTATACCCTCCACTACATCCCTGCCTAAGACACTCGAACTGAAGCATGCTATTCGATTCGAAATCACAGCAATTCTTCCTGCAATGGTGGAAAAGGTTATGCTGAATTTTCGGGAGAGACTTCACAAATGTATAGAGATCGAAGGAAAACATTTATACAATATCATTTTTCACACAACAAAAACTCAAAATTAATAGCAAAAATTGTTAGAGATTGTAAAAACTAATAAATGGCAAACATTATTCTTTCAGAATGTAAACATAAAATATTTGTTTTCAATGTTCTATATATTTTTATTGGTCTCTTAAAATGGGGAGATTTTTATGCCCCACTCTGTATTTGCAATTAATTTCTTAAAAAATAATTAAAGCACTTAAAGATCATAACAAACATTGATATTAAATGTAATAGAGAATTTAACACAGTCCAGTATTTAAATACTATATGAATAAAACTGTAGCATCACCTATTTGCGGGCGGCACTGCTGGACCAGCTGGACCTCTGGGCTGCTGAGGCACACCAGACTGTTGCATTTGAGTAAATTTACCAATTCCTAACATATCCTTAATATGAAAAATGATGATTTAAGTAACAAATAATTTTTTTAAAAAAGAACAATTTATGAGTTTAATTTAAAATCAGGAATAAAAAATAAAACTTTATCTAGTATTAAGTTCATATGTAATCCGACCAAAAATTGAGAATGAAAATAAAATTTAAATGCCGATTAAAGATTTCTAGTATTTTTCAATATGTAATTGAATATAGTTATAACTCCAGTTTATTTGCATGTATGTTTGCACTCTAATTTCATAATACTCTTGTATTGCATTGAAATGGATTTATTTGAGTACGGTGTATTATAGCATTTCCCCATTGAAAATAAAATACATAAAATTTTTTGTCCCATTACAAAAACACTAAGAATAATTTGGATACATTATATTTTATATGAGAAAATTGAAGTACATTTTAAATTACATTTCACTACTATAATGTTATTCAAGATTAAATTTTCTTCTTTTTTTCCAAATTTGATATTGCTTATTACTAAAATATATCAGGATTCTAATTTAAATTCATTCTATTTTATTTAAAGCAGCTGATAATTTCTTTATCTATCAGTGACCAACCACCTAAAATATGGAAATAAACAAAAAAGTTAGAAATAAGGTTCATTAAATGTATATTCTTCTCTTTCTGTTTATTCGGTAAACTGCACTTTCTAACTTCCCTGTCAGAAAGCCATTAAATAAAAGACTAAATTATCTAATGCAGTGGTTCCCAATGTGGGGGTTAGAGTCATATTTCCTCAACGGGAGAGGCAATTTTAGATTTCTTATTAGTAAGTTTTCTGTCTTTTTTTTTTTCACTAATGAAACTAGTGCCGTAGTCTTAAAATAGAAATAATATATAAAAAAATAACTGAATAAACACTAATTTTTGAACAAAACTCTTATTTAAAAATTCAAAATACATTGCACTATAATAACTGTGATTTTTAGACATACAAATTTTTGAAATACAAAAATACAAATTTTGTCAATTAGGAATGAAAAAATTGCACAGATGGTTGATTGGCTTTGTAAACAGCATGAATTCAGTCGACCAAAAACAAAATAACAAATTTTGTCGATCCATAATGAAAAAATTGCTAATTTCCTTGGTAGGGAACAGAAAATTAAGAATTTTGTCGTTGATGTGAAAAAAAATTGAAAATTTCTTTGATTGACTATGGATAGCAAGTTTCATTAATTTATTGCAAATTAAAAAAAAAAAAAAAAAAGGCAGAGTACGTCAGAGTCAAGTAAGAATCTTTAATTTCATTGATTGGGTGCAGAAAAGTATTTCGCTGATCAGGGGCAGAAAAAGCACAAACTTTGTCGATCAGACATGGAAAAAATCACGAATTTTGTCAATCAGACACAAAAAAATTACAAATTTTGTCGGTCAAACTTGGGAAATCACGACTTTTGCCTGTCAAGTTCGGAAAATCGGGAATTTCATCAAGCAGTCTTGGAAATTGCAAATTTCGTTAATCAGTCATTGACTTTTGTCAGTTGACTTTGTAAAAATCACGAATTTTGTAGATCAGCTTCCTAAAAAGTGGCAATATGGTGGATCGGTTTCATAAAAAGTGCAAGTTTGGTCAATCAGGCATGAAAAAATTGCAAATTTCATTTGTACGGAAAAATTGGAAATTTCGTTGATCAGTGATGGAAAAATCTTGTTGATCAGCTCCAATCCTGTCTTCAATCATGAAGTTTACATTTTTTTTTTCAGCATTAGCCACATATGTTTGTATTTTAGCACTTTTTAATAAAGCAAAATTTATTCCTGAAAAGTCAAGGAATATTATTACATCTTGAAAATAATCCTTGTGATATTTGTTATATATGCAAATGTAAAAACTGCTGCTATATCCTTACCAACTGAATTGGATATTTTGACTGGGTAAGCGAACCTAGATGTGTACCCTTCCCTCCCTCCTTCTGAAACTGTTTTTTATCTGATTATAGGCCACAGTTTACTTCCTCAAAATAGAATTCTCTCTGTGTTATTGATGGTCCTCAATCACCCAGACATATTTGTAAGTGACCCTTCTCTTGAAAATTTTGGGCACCTCTAATCTAATGAATAAAAAAAGTAACAGAAAACATTATAAATTTGCCTTTTCTCTTGGCAGTTAAAGGGTTAAACCATTTTCTCACACATAAAAATGAATGAATTTTTTTTTTTTTAAACTGCATGAATCTCTGAAAGACAACCTATTAGGATAAAACATGAGATTTAAAATATTATATTCACATACATAAATTTATCTAATAATACGCTTAAATAACTTCAAGAAAATTACCTGAATCTGCTTCCCAGTAAGATCTTTTGTGCCTCTGAAAACATAACTTTTTGATATTCCTTCACAACCTAATTCATGAACTTGAACCATACGACCAAATGTGATTAGACCAATCAAAGCATTTGGAGGCAATAAAGACAATGACATTTGTAGCGACTCCTATATTAAAATAATTATATTTAATGCAAAAAGCAAGTTCTGTAAATTTAGGCTTTAATATTTTAATTTTATATTTTGTTTAAAATATGAATTTTTAAACAAGAATAAATGATACTCACTTTAAGTTCAACCAATTCTTCTTCATCAATACAAGTATCAACAACAAAAAGAAATATAGGAGGTAAACAAGATTGTCTCTGAAAAATAACAATTATTATAATTGTTATCTTTACAATGTATTTTTTATATATTTTACAAATAATAAAAAACTAACACATATGTATGAAGGTATATTTTAACAAAAAGTATTATTAAAATTGATAATTATGTGTGCACAATTGAGCAGCAGCCAATTTACACCACATTGTCATTGGTAAAATGGCATGAAGAAAGGTTTTTGAAAGAGAAAAATAAATTATTAAAACATGAAGGAAAATTTTTAAATTTTATATAGCTCAGTTGCTTACTGTGTGGTTTTAGGTACTTGTTAAAGTCATGAGAAATAAGGATAATTATATGTCTCCTTTAAAATTAATAATATGTAACTTATTGATGTACTGGATGGTCCAAAAAGATTAAAACAAGCTTTCTGTTTTTTTTATCTACAAGGTACATAGATAACGTGAAAGTACCATATATGGTAAAATAATGTAAGATAAGAATTATATCAAAAATGAAATTGATTGAATTATGTTATAATGAAATAGCAGGGTTGGAAAAAAAACCTGTTTTTTGTTTTTTAAAAAAACAAAAAAACTGTTTTTTTAGGTTTAAACCAGGTTTTTTTTTGGTTTAAACTGGGTTTTTTTTAAACATCCTTTTTTATTACATATACATGCATATTTATTGATAAAAATAGACACTGTTGGATTATAAGTAGTGTAACTTCATTTAAAATAATTTAAATCAAATAATTACAGTGAATTTATGTAGAAAATTGAAAAAAATCATTTTAATTTGAACAGTATTAGCTAACAGTCTTATGTTCAAAGAAGAAACTGCTCTACACAGTAAAACAATGATACTCTAAAAATCTTTATAAACAATCTTTTGATTACTAATAATAAACATTTAGATGTAGATTGATAAATATCATATTCTTTTAATGTTATTCTAATAATAAATTTGATATACTTTTTGGAATTTTATTTTGAATGAGAATTTTCAAGGCAACTTTTTTGGTCATTAGCTTCAGCAAATAACAGGAAGGGAAAAAAAGGAAAAGATTGTTATTGTTAAAACGCTATAACTAGCACCCAATCTTTGAATATTGTTATTTGACTTCATATTTTGATTTTAATTTTTAAAGATAATCTCCCCAGTCAAGAAAATTTTCTTTTACAGCTTGAGTAAAATTTTAAAAGATCATCGTGTTATGTTATTAACTGCGTTAAATAATGTGTATTTAAAAAAAAAAAAAAAATTAATATTTTATATGAAATATTGAATATTTTTAAGGGTGTATTCGAAAAAACCCCTTTCCACCTTCAACAGCTTGAAACTTTCTGATACAATTTCAGACACATTTTTAAAAGTAGAAACATGAAACTTGCTGAAGGAATTTTTGAAGAGACGTATAAAGTGCCGTGTAATGTCATTTTACGCTCAATTCATTAGAATTTGATTTATAAACAATTACCTTCTCAGCATGACCCTTTTTTTCGTCCACAGATCTCCGGTTACGGAAAAATCGGTTCAAATTGCCGTTTTTGATTGCTTTTTCTGCAATATTTTCTGCATTTATCAAAGAATTAACAATTACAGCACCTAGAGTAGTTTCTAAATAAGACAATTTGCCAGTTTGATGAGTTTGAGAGTAAAAGTGACTTCAAAAATAAATCGGAAAATAAGCAGTTTGAATCGAAATACACCCTTAATCTATTTTATCTTTGATCATTTCACATGTTTGAAGCTTTTTCATTAGAAGAATAGATTATGTTCACCAACGCATAATAATTTTAATCCTATACATAAAGAAAAATGACCTAAACCCACTATATTTAATTCTTATTGCTGAAATAAAGTGTTAAAAGTAAGAAATTATTTATATCCAATAATTTGAAACACGTAAATTATAAAGACAAAAGACAAAATGTCATTAGAATTCTTCTAAAAAAATCAATTGTTTTTTTTTGAGAAAAAAACCATTTGGTTTAAATCATGGTTAAAACCAACTGGTTTAAATTGTGCCAACCCTGTGAAATAGTCCAGCTACTAATTTTCCTTTTAAATTTGTATATGGCCCCTATATCCTATAAGTTACAGAAATTTTTTTTCTGATACTTTGATAAGTATAGCAGTACAAATTTCATTCTGTTATGACCAAAACTCTCTGAATTTAATAAAATTTCAAAGCAGCTTTCTTTTGAAACTATTTTCCAGCAGCCCTTTTTTTAATACCAGATAGGTGTAAATTTTATAAAATAAAAAGCATCATAAACTGATGAATTCTGGCCATGGAAGAAAGAAATTTTTAGTGCTATACTTGTTAGGTCAAGGGGAGAACAGTTTTCAAACTACAACTTAACCAGAGCTTCGATAAAAAATGTAACTTTTTGAAAATTAAAGACAGCACTATTTCATCAACATAAACACAATCCCTACCTTATTTTGAGTCTTTTTGAAATTTACATTATCTATCTCTTTTCAACAAGTAAAAAAATTAAAAGTCTTTTTGTGAAACTTGGTATATGTTTACATTTTTTAAAAATTATGCCTGAATATTACACATAGTTTAACAAGAAATCAAAGCCTAGTCATTGATGCATTGCTGTTTATGTCATTAAACTTTTTTTAAAAAAAGATGATTGGGTTGTGGGTAGTAGTATTATCAATTTGGCAGATTTTTTTTTAAATTCAGACATCTAAAAGAGTTTCCTAATAGTTATCTCTACTTTATTTGATTACAGAATGCATATCATTCAAGGTTGTTTGGTTTAAACCACGCTGGTTTAAACCGTGGTTTAAACCATGGTTTAAACCAAGTGGTTTTATTAAAAAAACCATGCTGGTTTTTTTTAATTTGGTTTTTTTTCCCTTTTCCCTCATGTTTTCATTTATTTTACACATTATTAAAATGTGCAAAATCAAAGTTATGGAATAGCTACAAGCAAAGCTTAAGACAAATTTTTAAAGCGACAAACATCTTTAATCAATCTAATTTTTCTTACTAGCTATAAATTGACATGGCAAAATATTTTTCTACAGTGAATTGTGGAGGATAAAAAAAGGTAGTTAGTTTTAATTATTTTTTAAATCTTTTATTTTTTAAAAAATGTAAAAATGGCATATGCCAGCCAAAAATGCAATTTTACTGCTTAGATAGCTTGATTATGATTTACTAAGGATTGTATCATGTATCAAAGCATCAATAATGACATAATCATAAGTCATTCTTTCCATTGGTTACTCTTGTTCTGTATGCTAATGAATGATTGGCTATGAATTTTCTGTGTTCCAAAGCTATTGGTTTTAGTAAGCTTTGGTTTTTCTTAGATTGGATTTGCAGTTTTTACATTATTTTTTTTTTTCTGTTTCTAGTTACTTTGTATTGTATTTTATTTTAAGAAAGCTACTTACATATATTGAAATAAAAGAATGTCTAAAACTAGAAGAAAGGAAAATATAATCTGGTTTTCATTTGAGGGAATAAGAAATACATCAAATTATGTTTAAGAGCCAAATGTAAAAATTGCATGCAATGTAAATGCTGTCAAATTAGCTCTTCCTTATAATACTAGGTGTGATTCATTTTCAGATGCTTTAGATGTTTACCTTAAAAATTGCCCCACTTTACTTAAGATTTGTGTAGAAAATAGGTTGGTTGGTTGGTTGATTTTTGTCGTCCGATTATCTACGCTAATGGGATATAGGACCAGGGGGAGTGCCCTCCGTGGGGGTCTTTCTAAGGGAACCTAACCCGTATTTACGCAAGGTTCGAAAAAAACCACAGAAAACTCCGAACGGTTAGGCCGACAGCCGCGATTGGGTTCGAACCCAGCACCTGCCGTCTACCAGTTGAGAGGTCCATACCTCTCGGCCACTGGTGGGGCCTGTAGAAAATAGGAATGTTATTGATAAAAATATTCAAAAGCTTGTATCTGTCTAATTTTTATTTTAAAAGAAATGTTGTAGATATGTTTAAACTGTTAAATTCTTTTGCAGTTGCCCTGGATAATATCTAAAGTAATAAGTTCCATTACTAATGCAGTTTATAATAGGACAGGTCTTCAAAAAATATTAAGAGAAAAAAAATGTAAATAAAGAAGTCTTATAGTTTTTTAGTCCAGGTATAAAATAGCCCTAACACCCATGCCCTTTTAGGTATACATGCTTGAACCACAATACAGTCAAAGTGAACTATGTGAACAAGAAAAAAAGGATACATTAAATTTTACAAAACAAAAATATCCATGTAACTCGATGCTTGCACAGATAATAAAATTTAATGCTAAATCTTCACCTTTTGAAGAACAAAGAAACGGAAAAAATAAAGTTTGTATTTAAAAAAAAAAAAAAAAAAAAAGTAATTTTTCAAACCTATGTCTCAATTTGTGTAAGCATTACATTCCTTGATGTATCAAGTAAGTCAATACACATGTATTTTTTAGCATTAATAAAATGCATATTGATATTTTTTAAGTAAATATATGTAGTAAGAGATTAATAATCATTTGTTGATGTTAATACTGTAAATAATTTCTAAATTATGCACAAGAAAATGTTTTCTATTTCAGCTTATTTCTGTTAATTTAGTAAAATATGTTCATTTGCCCTTTACTATGTTCTTCATTATCAACCTGCATATAATTATTTCTTAAATTATTATCTAAAAGGTTTATATAAGTATACTAATAAATTAATAGTTTATTTTTTTTCACACAATGAATATTTCCCTATAGAAACCTAAACTTATAAGATAATTTAATTATAAATGTTTATGCTTTAGTTATTTAATTATCAAAAAAATAAATACTAATGTGAATGTTTAACATTAATTAACTATTAATTACAAAAAATCCTCATGACTTTCTAAAACTCAAGTTATTTTTCTTGCAAATGCTATTTAAACAATGATTTGAAAAAAACCCGGTTTAAACCAAAAAAACCTGGTTTTTTGGTTTTTTTCAAAAAAACCGGTTTTTATACCAACCCTGATATCATTACATAAATCAATATTATTTGAAATTTCTGGTTGATCAAATAAAACTCCCAACTAAACTGGCAAAATTGGGTAACTAGTTTCGAGGACCTTGTAAAAGTTCTTGCACTCAGCCTCCCTTTCGCAAAGGACGGCTCTTTTACATTAAGATATTGAATGGCGACCAAAGATTGTAGGTCTACAAAGTAATTTATCTTCATAGTTCACCTAATCATGTAAAAATCTTTAAGGGTTAGTGGAAGAAGTTGAATAATACATAAATCCTTTTAAAGTGAACAAAGAAATATTTTGATTAAAATTATTTACTGTAGAAATTAAAATAAAACAATTTTTATTTGCAAAAACAATTTTTCCAGTTTTACACACACACACAAATCAGATTTTAATGCATCTTTTCTTTTAATATAATTTAATTATAAATAGAATTTACTTTTTCTGTTAGCTAATATTGAGCTGTAGTGTAAAGCATTTTATACATTGAAGAAACTTAACTATTTTTCCTTTCACTTTTTAGGCAAAAATCTAAATTTATCTGAAGACTTTCACTTCCAGGTAGTATATTATTTTTTAAAAAGAAGCATCAATACATGTCTTTGATGTTATAGTGATCATTTATTTTTCTTTTGCAAGTACTTTATTAAGTTGCTAATAAATTTATAATCAATATGCATATAGAGTAAAATCAATTACATGAGAAAACTATTTGTTACAAAGGAATAAAGTTTTTGCTTAAGAAAACATTCAAATTTTTTTTCAAAAATTTATCAGATACATACATCTAAAACGTTCACAGCTTTCATTACCTTTATTATGTTTTCTATGCCTCTACGACTTCCAATGCATATTAATTTCATCCAATTATACCTAAATGTTACCTAAATTATACCTAATGTATATCTAAAAACATCTTTTATAACATCTTTTGTAAATGAATACTGCTTTACTACACCTTTCTTAGAAAACATTCAGAACACTTCTGTGGTTTCAAATTAAAAACTTGCTATTTGTATTCAATCTGTAGCATTTAATGACAATTAAAAATAATCTTTAAAGTTTAAAGTTTAATCATATGTATTGCTTGTCATTTGTTAATGGTGATTGATAATTATAAACACAAAGTTCATAGCAATTAAGGAAGTCTCATTTGAGCTGATACAGCTCAATCATTGAGTAATGTTGAAAATTTCTGAAAGAAGAAACAAGAATTTTGAAATACTGATACTTTTGGTGTCAGCTGAATTTTTGCTGTATTACAGATTTTGGGGTTCGAAAATGACAGAAAACATTCACTTGATCTCTAATTTTAATCATCATATATCATGTTATTAGGCTTTAAATATGACTAATTTACTTACTGTGATTGTATATTCTATAGTAGAAAACTGTGGAATCAGCTCTGCAGGTTGATGATGTTCAGATATGGAGGCATATTGTGGAGGAAACTGATAAAAATAAATAAGTAAATAAACTAAATAATTTAACCAAAACAAAATAAGATAAACATATATGTATAGTTTACTTACTGGGTTACGTTGGAAACAAAAATTGCACACCCAAAGTTTAGCTCGATAGTCAACTTGACTAGAAAAGAAGTACAATCCATCAGTTTAAATAAGAAAGGCATTGGCTTAATAAAAGTTTCTTTCTCATTCCTCAAAACTTACCACAAAGGATTTAAAACAGCACGGCAGGTCTGTCTACCACAAACCACAGGTTCATACTGAATAAAAGGTAAATCAGGCCTTTCCTTTAGAGGAGTATATAAGCAAGCTAGTGGTACAACCAAACGTGTTGCTTCGAGACGACTGGATGGCCAAACATTCCAAGTGAAACGTGTGCCATCCCTATCTTCATTTTGTTGTATAAAATCTTGGTAAGTCTGACAAGCAGCCATCTGAAGGTCAAATTTTAAATAGTTCATTATTATTTTTTAAAAATACATTCTGACAAATCACAATATAAGTTTAGTTACTCATTTTTCAAAAACAATTTTATAAGAATGGTTTTAATATGGAATAAAAAAGGACAAAAACATTCAAAATACCTATCAATTTTTGAAAAGTTTGGCGCAATTCGGACTTCAGGAAACGAGATTTGTTAACAATGATACAAACAGCTATGAAAACATTTAATGTACGTACTTATAACGCTTGTTTTACACATGTACACATGCAGGGTATCCTGAACTTTTGTACAAACATGGAGGGGAGATTGACAGGAACCATAATTATACAAGAAAGAATGGGTGAAAATTGATAGGTGGCACTGCATGCAAGCTCTCAAGATCAGCATACATGGCTACTTCATTGTAGACATTAATTACATGAAATACATAAACTGCATGGAACCCGATTGCAAGCTGCACAAAATGCTTCACTGTTAATGGGTGGATGGGTAAAGTGGTAGATAATTTAGTGCGGCCATGGACAATGATGCTTTCATACTTCCATTAATTAGAATTTGAATTGTGCAATATTTATTTCGATATAGATAGGTACTTTAAAAGATTCAAGATGGAATGATTTGTGAAAGTTGTTGAGAAATGAAAATTTCAATCATTAAATCATTACTTTGATTTAGAAAGGTAATTTAAAAGCTTCATATTTTTATATAAATTTATGTTGAAATTGTTTTATTTTAAATTGTATAAAAATTAGCTTTCTTGTGTTTTCTCACATGTTATCTACTTCTATATATAAAATATAAACTGCAATTTTGTGTTTTCCACTTACTCCTCCAATTCTACTGAAGGGATTTTGATGGAACTTACACTGTTATTACAGGGAAGGTTTCCGTGCATAGTACATCATCTATACTAATAAAATAACAAATCGCTCTGTCTGCGTGTGTGTGTGTGTGTGTCTGCGATGGCTAGCAAAATCTATGGGACGTACGAAGCTCAAAATTTTTATGAGAGTAGCCCAATATCTCTCCTGATGCACCTGAGCTTCAGAATTTCGAAATTCTATTTATTAACTGAGTAATTAATTAAATTCCAAAGATCACTCTCATAAAAAAATCGCCTTTTTTCTTCTTTTTTTCCCTTCATTTAGTTATGGTTGGTTGGTTGCATAAAATTTTGGCATAAATAATTAAAAAAGCTGGAACCGACCTTTAAAATTTATAGACTGGCAAGCTGTCAGTTTAAAAGATGATTTTTTATCACAGCGGTTGTAAACCATGGAGGAAAAAGATAGGTGGTGGTGAAGTAAACCGAAAAAAGGGTTGCAATATTAAACCATTTATCGCTCAAATTTTAATGTCCCAAACAAAAGCATGTAGAAGAGATTTTGTATTAATAAGACGAATTGAAAGAAATGAATTACAGCTGAAGCGTATTTTGCGAAGAAATAGTAATTTTTTAAAATGGTCTTTTTTCCATTATATTATTTATTTTTAAAAAAATGTTTGCTTTTAAAATAATTGGAATTGATAAATTCGAAATAATTAAATATCAAAATAAAATAAAAAAGAATATTGAAAACATTTGATTTGAACTAAAAATTGTATTACTAAAAGTTTTCTTTTTTTTCAGAACTTTTTAATACTTTATAACGTAGATGAAAAAATGTTTTTAATTTAACAACATATTAATAACTCTATGTCAATATATAAAATATATTTATGAAAACAATCTTTTAAAATCATGCGCGAAAACTTAAATAACAAATATTAATCTAAAATCTAGATTTCAGAGTGCAGACGATTTTAAGACATTAACGAAAGAATGTTAACTTTTCAAGCAAAATCTTAAATGATGCTTCTATATTGGTATTTCAAAGTGACGGCTAGGTTACATTTATGTTATATTTAAGTTACGGTAGGGTAATGTTAAGTCGCAGTTAGGTTACAGACAGATTATGGTTATGGTACAAAAGTTTACGGTTAGGAATTTGTCCACAGTGTATACATTACGCATGCTTTGATTAAAAATATACACTTTTGTTAAATGGTTCTGAAATTATAATACTATATACCAATCTTTTATCATCGCGTATCGATTTCATTCACGGTATAGACGGAATTAAGAGTGATATAATTAGTTTGAAATTCAAAATATTTCACTTGGGATTTCTATGCGAAAAAAATAATTAGTTACGTGATTTAACAGTGATTTTTACGGGTAAATATCAACACTTTAACACGAAACTAACGCAATCGTTGGATACATGTTCCCTCCCGTGTTTCTCATTGCTCATTTTAAGTATTTTTAGAGCTCAATATTAGTTGTTCTTTTTAAAACCGATTTTTCACAAAGTCAGCTGCGACGTATTTCAGACAATGTATTTCTGCATGCTTCCAGTTAATGATAAAATCATACAAATTTCAAGTTCGTTTAATATTGTTAATACGGACCCGGGCAACGCCGGGCGGGTCAGCTAGTTCTACATAAATTAGTTGTAGAATTATGATGAAAAGTTCTGTTATTTTGAACAAAAAAGTCACCATTGGCATAAATTTATGATTTTGGCGACAGAATATTATTTTATCATTTTGTTAAAAATTTAAACGGGCATATCAATTTCTATTTGTTTTCTCATGGTGATCTAGGATATGCATACAACATGTGTCAAAAAAAAAAAAGTAAAAAGATTACACTAGTACTTTGGACATTGTTATGCACGACGGAAAAACTATTTTCATCCTTTACTTATTTCATTTTGCATTAGTTTATTTAAAAAATTTTAACTTTTTTTTTAAACAAAGACAAAAACATAAAATCTCTTAACAATGACTAATTTGCTCTTAAAAATCTCGAATCAAAGGATCGAAACCCATTTACAGGGAGATCACTAATTTACTTTGAAAAAATTCAATCTTTTTAAAGCAAATGAAATTAGCGTGCTTTTAGAATCTGGAGTGTCTGAAAGGGGGTTGGAGAGTGTAGCTCGTATAGTAGGGAGCAAAGCCTCCTAGAAATACAGAAGTTTGCTACAGGCCCGTAGCCAGGATTTTCTTTCGGGAGGGGCTCAATTTTGGAATTTTTTCTATTCTTACAAAAGTAATTTGAATAATATTCAGTAAAAAGTTTCAAAATAATCTAGGCTTATCCTAATGTGTGTTTCTACATAGGATAGTTGTTAACTATGTCAAATATTGTTACTTCATTTTTAATTTTTTCAATGTCTGTTGCAATTTTTAACTTTTAAGAGCACTTCCAGTTTCTAAACCGATTTGGGAACCGGAGAGTTTTTAGGAAAAATTTTCTGCAAAACTTAAAAAGCACAAACTAACAATGTTTGAGATGAGTCTCAAGTAGGAGAGAAGAGGGCACATTTGAACTGGGGGCATCTTTGAACACTAAATATTTTCCTTCAAATAAATTATTTTCTAAAAATGTCTATGGCAATACATTACTATTGCTTCAGTGCAATAAATATAAAAAGCTCATCCATTTTGTATGCACAATACTGTCTAAGCAAGATATATATTTTTCTCCCTCTTGAATTTAAACTTAAGAAAATAAAGTTGTAAGATTTTTGTTCAAAATTTTGTATCCCTAAAATTTTGATTTATTGTTCAACACTCAAAAAAAAATTTATCTTTAATTTATAAGTTTTTTTTTTTTTTTCAAATACATCAGCTGAATTGAGTAAACCGTTGTAATGTTGAACTCCATGTGATGGGGCACCATTGAACATCCAAAATTATGAAGTAAAGAGTTGTTGATGCACCTAAATGTTATTTTTGAAATTTTTTCTATGTAAAAAGAGGTTAATTAAGAATATCAAAGAACATGAACTTATACTGTTAACAATCCTTCTTTACATCAAACATGTATTACAATCTCTGGATGTATTAGCGATAAAAAGTTTCAAACCTAAACTGATGGTGGCATTCATTTATTTGATAATTGCAAAATCTGGATACACAATAATGATTCATGGTTTAGAAGGTTTGTCTAACAAAGCCTGTACTCTTTCCCAAACTACGGAATTACTAGTACTTTCGTACTAGATAAAACGGAATTTAAGCAAACTTTTTATGAAAAAGTCTGAATGAAGAATTTTAATTTTCCAGAAGCATCAGATATCATATTGGTGTATTACAAGGATATACTTTATATTATTAGGATTATACTTTATATTATTATGATATTTTTAAATGTTTTCTCAAACAAATGTAACTGGAGAGACATTCTGTGTTGTTTCAACAATGATTTTTGACATCAACTTTGATGGATTTAAGTTTGGTTAAATCGAAAAATTATTAGTTTCAATAAAATATAGTTATTAAATTTTATCAGTATTACTTTATATTCCTGAAACCTATGCAGTGTTTTATGAAAACTCTCAATATTTTCATATTTTACTCATTTGTTCAAAGGTGCCCCACACTTGTTCAAAAATATCCCTACACGGGACAGGTTTGAACAGAAATATTTCAGCTTTTTAAATCCTCACAATTTTTTTATTTATATGGAAAACTTTTAATTTCTGGTTCATATGATGAAGAAATGTACTGTTTTTGTTATGTAATACTTAAAACGCAAAAAATATAATTCAAATAAGAAATGTACTGATTTTTAAAAAAATTGTTCAAATGTGCTCCCCTCTTCCCTATCCTATGAAAAACGTTATAAAATATTGAAATGCAAACAAATAATATGTATTAATTTAAAACACAGGATTAATGTTAATGTGCGAGAATCTGACATTACGAGTGAGAGGTCTTGAAACTATTGATCCATAAATGAAATTACATGCATTATTTTTTTGAAAAAAATTAATTGCTACAGCCATATGTAATCATAAAAATTATGTCTGTATTTCCCATTCTCTGAGTATAATAATTATAAATGACAATCGTGGTAAAATAAATTTACTAACAGTGTTAAAGTCAGGCACTTTTTTCCAGGAGGGATTTTTGGGGCTCCGGGGGGGGGGGGGGGGGGGGGGGGGGGACATTATAGCGTTCCCGGGGAAGGAAATTGTACTTTTTGACGATTGAAAATAAAATGACAAATTTTCCAGGATGGGACATCTCATATCTCCGGGGGTGGGGGAATGTCTCCTTCCCGGGCGACCCCCTGAATTCAACACTGTTTACTAGTGCAACAGAAACAATCATCATAATTTCTTCTTAGCCATGATGCTGATTGACTTATGAAGAGTTTCTGTAATTTCCCAAAGAATGGAAATCATGGAAAAACTACTCAGTCTGTCATCGACCATAACACTTCGATTTAATTATTTTCTTTTCCGAAAAATGTATTTAAGCACTGACTTTTGTTACTCGGCTTTCAACCGAAACTGTCAGCAAGTGTTTGATTTTATCGTAACAAGGTAGAACCCATCAAATTTCGACGAAAAAATTCTTCTCTTTGTGATATCTGCATTTTGTTATTTTTTTTACTATTAATGTTTAATCCATGACTTCAGAGTTTCCCCCAGAAGGTTTCAGGAGGGCGCTCCGCCCCTCCTGCCCTTTAGTTTAAAAAATAGTGCCCCTCTTGCCCCTCATCCAGAAACTAGCCTTCTTGCCCTACATTTGAAAAAATGCAGCCTTTCAGCGATGCGCTATTACGCAAAAAATAAAAGCTAAAAATTGCAAAAACCGGGAAATTTCGCTAAAAAAAAAATCGAGAAATAACGACTATTTTTAGCAAGATTCATGAAAAAATGGCTAATTTCATTACAAAATCCCAAAAAAGTGGCAGATTTCCTCAAAAAATCGTGAAAAAGCGTCAAATTTCGTCCAAAAATCGTGATAAAATGGAAAATTTTGTCAAACGATTCGTGGAAAACGGGAAATGTTGGCAAAAAAATCACGAAAAATGGCAACTTTTTGTCAAAAAATCGTGATAAAACGGTAGATTTCAGCAAAAAATTTGAAAAAAAAAATGGCAAATTTCGTCGAAAAATCGCAATAAAACAGAAAATGCTTGTCAAAAGATTTCAAAAAAAAAAAAAAAAAAACGGCAAATTTTGGGATAAATTGCAAAATATCCCCAAAAAATGGCAAATTTCGTCAAAAGATCGCAAAAAAAATGCAAATTTTGTCAAATGTTAATCTTAGAAAAAAAGTTAATACCAGAAGTGAATTTTTCTGTTTGAAAAACAAATTTTCCTGCTTCAAAATTGTTTTAGTGTTACCTTTTCACGAACTTTGGCATTTTTTTGTCATCTTTTAACAAAATCGGTCGTTTTTTGTGATCTTTTCACGAAATTTGTCATTTTTTTCGTGATCTTTTAACAAAATCTGCTGTTTTTTGTGATCTTTTAACAAAATTTTCCCTTTTTTAAATTTTTTTAATTGTTTTTTCTCGATTCTTTAACAAAATTTCTGTATTTCCACGATTTTTTGAACCTCTAGATTCAACTCTATAAAAGTGCCCGGAAGAATGTAAAAAGTGCCCTTTTCAGAACAATAGCACCCCGCCCCTTTTTAAATCTGGGGGAAACTCTGATGACCTAATATATGATTCTGTGATTACGTATACCACGTTTTGATCATCTTGAAAACTATATTCTATTGTTTGCCAACGAAAAAATACAGTAATTTGCTGTTTTCCCTTTACTTTCAACAGAAATGGAATACGTCTGTTGCCATGATGATAACAAAGTATTAAAAACTACAAAAAAATTAATAACTCAAAACAAATTGCGATATAGCTTTCAAACAAATTGCATTCAAAAGTAAATTTTTTTTCTTACACGATCGTATAAAAATTAAAAAAGTTTGATGCTCAGAAGTTAAAAAATTTCCAGTAGCAAAAAATTGCAAAACTGAAATTTCATTTAAAATTTGAAAGTGTTGCCATTCGCAAAATGACGTACACGTTACGCACAGATACGTTTGGCCTTTATAATATAGATACGTCACATTACAGTACTAAAACTTTTAAAACCTCTGTGTTGGTGTCAACATTAGCAATTTGTTTGCACCCTAATTCATGTTCAGCTTTCACTTGCTACATTGACACTTTATCCCGAAAATATTGCATCGGATTCTCTAATTTGCTTGCTTTTTCCAGGGAAGCACATCCTGGAAGATGTAACTGGAAATCTCTTAGAATGTTTTCATTCGAAATGAATCAATAATTTAAATTTTGAATAAGACTTTCTACATGGGGAAATAAGACCGCGATGTTGTAATACTTGTTAGTGGATGTAATTTGAGGCTTTGTACCTGTTGCCTGTCTAAATGCAGTCTTGGGATCTTTATTTCAGTTTGGAAGATGTCTTCCCGAAGATTTGATGTACAATAAAATATCCCAAAAGATTTCTACTTCATTTTTCTGCATATTTATGTAAAACAATTAGGCATCTTTAGCATGGGTTACAGTCAATATTATATCACAATTTTTTTTTTTTTTTTTGAAGAACTTACTATTACTGTCAGACAGAAAACCTTCTGACAAACAAACAAGCTTATGAGAAAATGATTCTTCTCCCTGACTGACAAAAAAAAACTCCAGCTGTTGAAGAAATCTTCCATGTGTTTTTCGAAATATTTTCTGAGCTAATACAAATGTATTTAAGTAGCTCAACAAAAGTCAATATGCTTTCATGCCTCTCGATAAAATTTTTATCACAAATGCGGAAAAGTTATATTCTTTTGTTTTTTAGAATATATGATGCAATTGCTTCTTGAAGCTCTAAATTTGCCTTCAGGTGATTTTTAAAAACTTTTGTCACTGCTTTAACAAGTCCATGCATGATACTTTCGAATGAAGGCAATCAGCAAGTTGTTGCACAAGGCAAAATTTAACCAATGGCTTTCACAGAGGACATATCTAATTTTTAGATATTCTGAAGAATTCTAGAATGAACCCCGCTAACATGACCAAACTTATTGTCTACTTTGTCATACGCCTATGCGACACATTTATACATGCCAAGACATAGTTCATCACAATGTTGCAAAATTACTTTTCTTGAATTTTTGAGACATTTATTGGAATAACACATGTAAAAAGTTTCCGAATTATTGGGTTTTGTGAATTTTTTAATAGTTCACATATCTAACACAAATGGGCTGTTCTGCGCTTGAAAGTCCATAGTTTCAACAGCAATTAAGCTAAAAACAGATCGCAATATATATTTTGATAATTAATACTTCGTTAACTCTATCCTAGAATATTTGATTTCATTCTGAGTTTCTGGGGTGAAATAAATAGCATTTCTAAGGATATTTATAATGTCTCGTTTCAATTCATTCGCTCCAGAGTTTGCTCAAAACTTAAAAGAACTCTTAACTAGTCTTTTGTATACCAATTTCTCTAAAGTTCGTCATTGTGGTCAGTGGCTATTTTATTCTGCACAAAATAAGATTGTTTCAAGTATTAGTTCAAGGTCTTCTCTAATTTCTTCTTTTCTTGGAGCTCTTTGAAAACTCAACAATGAAATAATTCTGTTTCTATTTTCCTGAAATCTAAAAAATCTAAAATCTAAAGTTTGTTTGTTAAAATAGCATAAGGTATGTGATAATCTAATTGTATATGTTTTAAGAAAAACATTTAGCCTTTTTCCAATGATTGAAACATGTAGAAAATTATCTTCCTAATTTTTCATGATCTTTCTTATGTCATATGCGTATTATACCTAATTTTTCTTAGTCAAATTAATAAGAAATTACACTTGATCAAATTTTACTACGCATAAAGACAGTAAAAATTACTTTTTAAAAAGAATTTATATTTTTAGTGTTACATACCTATTAAAAAAACAATATATCCAAATAACCGATGTAATGAAGGTACCGTAACTGTAATTCAATAAATGGATATTTTTACAGCTAAAAATGCAATTGTTTTTAATTTAATGGAAGATAAAAACAAACAAAAAACTTATTTTTTTAACATACAGATAATTTTGTATTTTCAAAGTTTCGGGAGGGGCTTCAGCCCCCTTAGCCCCCTCCCTGGCTACGTGCCTGGTTTGCTAGAAAAAAAGGTTGCTTAGCAATATTGAATGGAGTCACGAAGCGATTTTGCATGGATTAGTGAGCGTAGTGAACAGGAGTGTGGAACCCATTTAGACATTGAAATAAAAAACGATGCAAAAAAAAAAATATTGGTCAGATATGTAAACTAGAAATATTTTCTGTCAACAAACGACGAATTATAACAACAATTGTAATTTATCTAACAAAGAATAAATTTCAAATTGAAAGTGAACTGAAAACATTATCATTTACAGTAACATAAAATTGTGTGTTTGAAAGGAATACTTCTAAAATTGCCGTTATTAGCAGAAATATTTTTCTAAGTACTACATAACTTAAATTGTTATTTAAACTAAAGAAAAAAAAAAAAAATCTTGTGGATCTATCCTGATGTATAACAAATGTTTTATTAAATATTGAAATTAATACAAATTTCCAAAATAAATTACACATTTCACGTTACTTTATCATGCCTAATAAAAAAATGAATATAAATGTATTTATGTAAAATATAAATGTACACATATGAGTTTTCATAATCCAGAACTATAGTGATATATAGAGTGAATATCAGAAGACAAAGACTGTTAGCTATTTATTTAATACATTTTATAATACCTTATTTTTAAATTTTTATTAATCAAAGACAAAAACAGACTTTGTATCTCCTAACAGCAGCTAATTTGATCTTAATTTCAAATCAAAGAAAAATGAAAGGAAATCTATTTATAAGGAGATTGTCACTGTTTTCTTAAATTATAATTCAAAATTTTTAAAGCCAATAAAATTAGCTAGCATGCTTTCAGAATCTTGGGTGTTTGAATGAGGGTTGGCGAGTGTAGCTCATAGAGGGCAGAGCCTCTTTAATTTAAATTGGTATTCTTAGCTTCATAAAAATCTAGAACTACTTTATAAGAATATTAAATAAAAATTAATGAATTTTAACCGAGATTGGATTCATTATTATAATTTGTGCGCTATTTTTTTAGGGCTTCAATCATCTGATGAAATCCTATTCATATCATTGCTATGTCTGTCTGTCACAGTTTGTTCACAGAAACTGCATAATTTAAAGACTTAAAACTTAGCATACTTACAGCTAAATATCTCCCAATTACAAAAAATTTGAAAAGTCTTATTATTTTAATTAAATTAATAATATTCAACCTGTTTTGTGATTTAAATTTTTAAAGCATGATTCTAAGGTCAGTTTTTTAAAACAGACTACACAGTTCTATGGTAATGCAGAGTTTCCCCCAGAGGGTTTCAGGGGGGCACTCTGCCCCTCCTGTCCTTTAGTTTAAAAAATAGCGCCCCTCTTGCCCCTCATCCAAAAACTAGCGCCCCTCTGGCCGCTCATTAAAAAAGATAGCACCCTTCTTGCCCCACTCGGCGACGGAA
Source organism: Maratus speculifer (assembly GCA_964019185.1). Classification (NCBI taxonomy): domain Eukaryota; kingdom Metazoa; phylum Arthropoda; class Arachnida; order Araneae; family Salticidae; genus Maratus; species Maratus speculifer. The sequence goes on from OZ025289.1 coordinate 246,589,217, forward strand.
CGCAAAAAATAGTTCTTATGCGTCCCAGGGGACACGTAATTTGACCAACAAATTGCGAAAAAACGGCAAGTTTCGTTAAAAAATTGCAAAATAACGGCTAATTTTCGGCAAGATTGCCGAATAAATGGCTAATTTCGTTCAAGATCCTGAAAAAGGGGCAGATTTCCTCAAAAGATCGTGAAAAAACAACATATTTGATCGATAATCGCGATAAAACGGAAAATTTTGTAATACGATTCGCGAAAGACGGAAAATTGCACCAAAGTTCACGAAACGACAAATTTCGCCCACAAATTGAAATAAAACGGAAAATTCTGTCAAAAAAAAAAAAAAAAAAAAAAAAAAAAAAAAATCACAAAAATGAGAAATTTTGTAGAAAAACACAAAATTCGTCAAAAAATCCCGAAAAAATGGCAGATTTTGTCAAAAGATCGCAGAAAATGCACATTTTGTCAAAGTAGCACAAAAAAGTTAATTCCAGAAGTGAACTTTTTTGTTCTAAAATCTCATTTTCCTGCTTCAAAACTCTGTTTTTATTGCTCAAAAAGCGGATTTTCTTATAATTCACAATCATTTTCGGGCCAAGAGAAAATTATACTCGGGCACAATTAGAATTTGAGCCCCCCCTCCCCCCCTACCAACTTTTTCTTGTGGCAGCCCAAAAATGATGTTTGTAGTATAAATTTGGCACCTCCTAAATTTCCGCGCCCGGGGTGTCCCCCCCCCCCCCCGCATGTTTCTGTTCGTAATTCGTCATAAATTTGCCATTTTTTCGTGATCTTTTCACAAAATTTGTCTTATTCACATTTTTTAGCAGACTCTGCCGTTTTTTCGTGATCTTTTAACAAAACCTGCTGTTTTTTAGCGATCTTTTAACGAAATAGTCTGCTTTTTTGCGATCTTTTAACAATGCTTGCCTTTTTTTCGCGACCTTTTAACAAAATTTACCTTTTTTTTTCAATTTTTTAGTGAAAATTCTGGATTTTTGACAAAATTTCTGTATTTCCACGATTTTTTGAACCGCTAGATTCTAGATTCAACGCTATAAAAGTGCCCCATAAAATCAAAAAAGTGCCCCGAAGAATGTAAAAAGTGCCCTTTTCAGAACAGTAGCGCCCTGCCCCTTTTTAAACCTGGGAGAAACTCTGGGTAATGCATTTAACTGCTAATCAAAAAGCTCATAGTTGATACTCTGCTCAAGAGATTGAAATTTTTTTCTTGGAATAAACTTCATTACCTATATTCCATTTTACAGAACTTTTGTCATTTTAAAGCCAAGTATTGTAAAATATGTTATATATTATTTTTTTTAATTCATTTTTTAATTCATTTTTTTTTTTCTTTGAGAAATTGAAAATTTTAAAATGATTATGTTTCATTGTCCAAGGAATTCTTTTATTTATTTTATGCTGAAATTAAATCATGATGCATTTTAATAATTTTTCATAAAACAAGCATGTGTTGTTACAATTATCTAAAATGCTATCAGTGGTCAAAGCTCGAAGCAGGATTTTTCCTTGAGGTCCATTTTGTAAAAAGTTAGTTATTTTTCTGAATTTTTAAAAATATTTGTGAAAGATACATTTTATAATGAAAGATGAAACCCAGTTACTCAAATTTGAAACAAGTGTTAATAGCATTTTAAAGTCCTATTGCTAAACTTTTATTTTTGGAGAACTTAAAACATAAAACCAAAATAAAATACTCAAATTACTTAAAAGGTGTTTTTTATTTACAATGATTAATAAAACCTAGTACTTTCGAGCATGTCATGCTCATCATCAGGGTTAGAGTCGAAGGCTGAGTTCTTTTATACAAAATAAACTGATCCAAAGACAATGTAAAAAAAAGAAGGAGATGTCGGAATGTTCCAAATTCGATAGAAAAGAGTGTTCAAGTTATTTTGAGTAGATTGTATCATATTCTTGGGATGTCATACGACAATGTATCGTTACAAGTATTGTTAGCTTGACATAAAATTTCAATTGATTCCATTATTTTAATCTTCTGGTGATTTCATATTTTCTTTAGTAATTTAGCTTTTTTGAAATCTATTATAGCTTCTTGCTCCTGGTACAGTTTAGAGATAGCGGTTTGCATCAATTAAGCCTGATATCTGCAATGTGTTCTGACAAACGCTTCTTAAATTTTCTGGTTGTCATTCCAATGTAATCTGCTTTCTTTTTATTCTCCATTATAGTGGCTGGGATTAAATTTACACCTGCTGAATCTTCCATGAGGATAGGAACGATGCTATTGTGAAGTCTTGTGCTTAATTTATTAGGGGAGGGAGAAGCGATTAAATGTAGATTGTATTCCTTTAACTTAAACTTTAGACATTCAAAGAAAGCAGGGAAATATTGAAATTTGTGCAACTTTGCTATAATTAAGTTTACTATTACTGGTACCATGTTGAGCTTGGTAAATAAGTTTATTTATAAACTTGAGTTGGAAACCGTTATCATTTGCTATATTTCTGATTGTGTCTAATTCCTGATTAATATATTTCTTACTGCAGATATTGAAAGCATGGTTTATATAGAATCTGTATGCTTTATATAGAATCTATATGCTGAAGCTTTATAATTACTGGGGGAAGAACTATTGAATGAAATGGTATTGTTTGATTGAATTTCTTTTCTATAAATTTTTTGTTTCAATAAGCAAATTATTTTTTGTGAGCTCAGTATCAAGAAAGGGAAATAGAGCAAAATAGTAAACTACCCTTTCTTAATAACTGAGCTCATAAAATATAATTTGCTTATTGAAACATGTCTATAGAAAAGAAATTTGATCAAACAATACCATTTCATTCAATAGTTCTTCCCCCAGTAATTATAAAGCTTCAGCATACAGATTATCTCATTCAGCATCATATACAGGTGTATATTTAATCCCAGCCACTATAATAGAGAACAAAAAGAAAGCAGATTACATTGGAATGACAACCAGGAAATTTAAGAAGCGCTTGTCAGAATACATTGCAGATATCAAACTTAATCGATGCAAAACCGCTATCTCTAAACTGTATCAAAAGCAAGAAGTTATAATAGATTTCAAAAAAGCTAAATTACTAAAGAAAATATCAAATTACCAAAAGATTAAAATCATGGAATCAATTGAAATTTTATATCGAGCTAACAATACTTGTAACGATACTTTGTCATATGACATCACAAGAATATGGGACAATCTACTCAAAATAACTTGAACACCATTTTCTATTGAATTTGGAACATTCTGACATCTCCCCCTTTTTTACGTTGTCTTTGAATCAGTCCACTTCGTATAAAAGAACTCGGCCTTCGACTTTAATTCTGATGATGAGTATGACATGCTCGAAAATACTAGGTTTTATTAATCATTGTAAATAAAAAACATCTTTAAGTAATTTGAGTATTTTATTTTGTTTTGTAGTTTGTATGTATATAAATAAGGTGAATTAAAGGATTCGACATATGTGATATGTTATGTCATTTTAATCTTTGGAGAACTTTTTTATAAAATGCACATTTTAAAATCTAGAACAAAATCAAAATAATGAGAATTATGTTTTGATTTTTATGAAACAATGTTTTGAAGGGGACTATTTTTGAGAATTTTGTAAAAGGGTAATTTTATTAAATTGATTTTTGTGACAGGGTTTAAAACAGCTTCAAATTTTGCTTGGATTAATAATCTCTGGCAGTTCTCTAATATTTTTAATTTGGTTGAAAGATTATAACTTCCAATTAATGTTACTCCATCATTACCAGCCCATTCAGATGGAACTGAATTGAGAACAGTGCAGCTTTAGATAAGAAAACAATAAGAGGTGACATTGATTCCTCTGTAGCATTACAAACTGCCATAACTGTACAACATTCTCTTGATCTGTTCTTGCTATTTCTTTAGCCTCTTTCTGTTTCCAGAGTGACAAAGCTTCCATATTATTTGGATCCATTGGAAAGTCAGATTCATCTAAATTGCAAATACATTCTAGCCAGTTCATTTTATTAAACAAGTGTTTTCTTTATTTTTTTCTATGGCATTACAATCCAAGAAGGATCAGTGCCCATCTCTGTTTACTAGACCCTGGGCCCCCAAGGTGCTATATATCCAGGCCAGATGGTCAATCTAATGCAAGACCCTTAGTGTTTAGTCCCCAAGTAAGTTTGGTGCTCATTTTATGGACCCCAAATGGATGAAGGGCTGAGTGTCCTATGCCCAGTCAGGAGTCAAACTCTTGACATGTGGCACCACAGTCAAATGTTCTGAGCACACTGCTACCGAGTTTTGATTTCTTTATTTACAAGATCATAAAAGCCATTGATTTAAAAAGGATTTCTAATGTTCACGTATCTTCAAGTATTGTTGTTGAATCTTCCTATAACTAATGGACGAATAACGAAATATTCAATTGCAACATTATTTTAATTATCAATTACGTTGCATGGGCAGTACAACAACATCACATTATACAATACAAATCAGAACTAAAACATTTTACAAGAAGAACTTTATAACACTGGGATGTTTTTTTACATTAGAATCATGGGGGCAATGCAGAACAGTAGAAGTCTGTACGTCTATAGAGCTAATACATAACAATTTTCATTCAATTCTAAGTAATATCTAAAAAAAAAATGTTTGCTGTAATTTGAGCCTTCAGTTAGTTTTTGCTTTATCCTCTGTAAAGGTTATTCCTGTCCTGACTTAAGGTTTTTCTCAAGTCTAAAAGGCAACTTAACGACTAAGTTTGAATTAATCTTTGTTCAGAAATGCATGAAATCAGCAGATGTTACTCAGAAACTTTGTAGATCAAATGACATTTTCCATTTTTTGGTAAATGTAAAGGATCTTTCAGAAAATACTGTCTAAGGTTTCCATTTTGAACCAAACTTCCAGAAAGGAGAAAAACCAATTGTCATGTGACCAAAATAGATTTCAACTTGATAAGTAAATAATTTATCAAAAATGTAAGACTAATTTTGATTCAAATTATTCAGCTCTGTCAATTTTGTATCTTTTGTGGGTATTTACATATTAACACCAGCGCAGCATAAATTGCGCTAATGTGCCAATAAAGAGCAATTTTGTTGTTCGCACGTGCACAAAAAAAGAACCCCCCCCCCCCCAAACACTAAAAAATGGTGTCAAAAATCAACCAGTAACAAGGAATCCAAAAGATAACTGCTTGCGGGTGTCAACGACAATTGCTCTTTATTGGCGCATAAGTGCAACTTCTGCTGCGTTGGCGTTAATACGTAAGTACCCTTTTGTGTTTAAAAATAAATTAGTAAATATGTCAATCTTTTGTGTTCGTTGAACAGTGAACTTTAGAATCGCTCTATGTAATAATATTTGCATAAAAAACCAAAATAATTGTTAAAATAAAAGGTTCTACTCTGCTATCCAGGCGACCGATTTCGCCAAATTATACAAATCGCCAAAATAATAGCCAAATTATACATATTGATGTAATTTTTATTTTAAGTAATGAAAAAACAAATAGTTAGTAGAATATTAATAAAAATACAAATAAAAAGGTCAAAATAAAAATCATTTAATGAGATTTTAAACATGTGCATCGTATTTAATGTCATTCAATTGACATTCACGATCATCCATTATTAGCATTTGATCTTATAATTTGGCAATAGTATTTTGGTCGACAGGATAACAGAGTAATACCAAATAAAATAAGCCTATAAACATTAAAACAATGTATGCAGGGCCTTAGCTAGAAGTGAACCATAAGGGGGGGGGGGGGGGGGCTCATAATATTTTGTTTCTCTCTCTGAAAGATTAATTAATGCATATTCACATTGTAGGTACTATGTTTCTTTTTAAACTGTTGTAAAAACTTCATTTTATGCTAAGAAGAGTATAGGATGATGAAAATTTTGAGCGTATGATTGGTGCAATAAAAAACATGTTAGCTTCAGATATACAAATAGGATAAGGGAGTGTGGAAACACTTATTTTAGATATAATTTCGTAACTCTGCAAAACTGTGAAAAGGTCTCAAAACTAAATTAGATTTTTGAACAGAAATCCATTTGAATTTTCGGAACAGAAGTTCAATGAGTGACCTTGGAATCTTTTCCAGAGGGGTCTCAATATTTTAGGGGGGGGGGGGGGGCTGAGCCACCCATAGTGCCCCCTTAGCTAAGGGGCTGAATGTATGAAATAAAAGTAAAGGATAGCTTTGTGTATAAAAAGGATGGATTTTATTTTTGAAAAAATGGGGGGGGGGGGAGGCAGGTTATGATACTCATACAAATTCTTCGAAATATTAAAATAGGCATTAAATTTGCACAATTTATAGTTTTTTTGGTGCAAATGCAGTTTACTCTCCTTCTTGGCGCAATTTTCAAAATTCATCAAATTGGCACGTTTTTGCATCTTGTCTCCCGGAGCAACTTGCTCTAAGAGACACTACGCAAAAACGCACTTTCCAAGATGGCGGCAATCAAAATAAACAAAAAGCACATAAAATACAAATCTAAAGACAAAAAAAGGAGAATTTTTACTTACCCGGAGCCGCTGTTTTGCTACAGATTGACTGGTCAATCATACTTTTTCCCGCAAACTTTCAACAGCATAAAGTATCCATTTGAATACTTTACTTCCTCATTCAAACAATCAACAACTTCTATAGAAGTAACTGAACGGTATCTAACTAAATATAAAAAAAGGCAAATGCAAAAAAATAAACTCACTCGTTGAATGCAAGACGCAACTCCAAAAAACAATGCTACTGGAAGCAATAAACGCGCCCTCTCTCAGTTCTCTGTTCTCTTCTTTCGTCCAATAAGAAAACATTTAACAAAAAGGAGCGTCCAATCAGGAAACAGCTTAGAAATCGGTAGGATACGTAAACCGGAGCACTCCTTAGGGTTGCCACATTGAAGATGCGAGAGGAGAAAAAGAAAATGCAGGGTTGCTATATTGAAGCATTTATCGCGCCAAAAAAAGTCGCCTTGGCAAAGGAGAGTAAACTGCATTTCACCTTTTTTTTCTCCTTAAAAATGAATATTTTAAAGAAATAAATGTATATCTCATTATTTAATTATCAATATAAAAATGGGTATTTTTTTAACCTCTATTTTTCCAAAAGTCACAAACTGCGTCAAACATAATATAATCAATTGCAAGTGATGCATTTTATCCACATCTTAATGGTTTAAAATAAAAACATCTAAAAATTTTTTTACATCATTCTAACATGTCATAATGTAACAAGAAAAAATGTAAAATGAAGCCCTTTTTCCGCTAGAATTGTGTATTATTAGGTTTTTTTTTTTTTTAACTAAATAAACAATTCTTAAGTATTTTTAAATAATTTTATTATTGTAAATGGCATATAAAAACAGAAAATAAGAATATTTGACTTTAGAAGTTTTTTTTTTCAATAAAGTTCTTAAGAGGACAGCACTATAAATATACTGCTTTTTGTATAGCCAAAATTAGAGTACAATACTAATTTATTATTGATAACATACAATTGATCGAAAGCTTATTTATAAACCAGTAAATTGCTGATTCTTAAATTATATTGTCATATTCAAATAAAATTCAAGGTTATTAATAAAAGAAATGTTATTACTTATCCTTTAAATCCTTTTATCCCTTTCCTTATCCTTTATCTTTTAAACATAATTTTTAAAATTGCATTATTGAACATAAGAGTAAATATTCACAATATACATAAACAAAAACAACAAGAAATATCTGATTATATTTAATATAAAAGATTTATTGAGTTAACTCATTAATTATTACATACTTGAAGTAATAAAGATCAAATATTGAAATATTTTACAGACTGCCGGAATGACAGAAAATTAAAGCCACGTCTGTCTCCAAAATCGTCAACATTAGAAAGATTGAGTTTGAAGTAGAAGTTATTTATTTGTTACCTCGCAAAGCAGAAAAACAAAACTTGACGTCATAGTTGAAATATGTAGTCAAATGCTCTCAACTGGTTGGTCAATTTTCTTAATTGCGTTGTACAAATAAAGAGTGATATTATTTGCGAAAATCTAATTGGATCTCTGCCAGTGTTATGAAATGACATTGATGTTTCTTCGGTCATGATTCGAATTATATGTACTTTTAATAACCAATTAAAAAACATATATCTCATAATTGAAAAATTATTTTATTAATATTAATCTACAGATGTTTTTTTAAAAATTTTGCGTGTCTTTTTGTATTTTGCTTCCAACTAATGGCCTCATTCCGAAACAGAACTGTTTTTTTCAGATGACTGTGTTTGTTTATTATAAAAATCATGTACCTAGTTATTTGAAGTATGCTATTTATTATTTTTGCTTCTAATTTTAGATAATTTTCAAAAATCGAAAACTATTGTGTATTTCTTCATACTGATTTTTATTTTGTAAATGTTTTTTATTTTCAAGATTTGAAATCTATTTTAACAAATATTAAAATGTATTCCATTTCTTCATATAATTTAGTCACCTAATGAAGTTTTATTAAATTAAAATGTTCATTATTAGATGTTATAATTGTTTTCAGAACTTTTTGAAAATTCCTTTATTCATCGCGAACGAAGTTTTGTGAGCATCCTAAAATATTATCATACAGTTTAATTGCTGTGGTTTAACTTATTAATATTATTTCAATTTGTGTAATTCTGTTTGTTTAAGCTATAAGAATTTCTGTTATTTTACAAATATCTGTCGTGATAGATGCTAGTTTTCTTAAATAATAATTTTCTGATTCTCAATGTTCTTTATTAAATTAATTATTTACTTTATCTGTTTAAAAGAAAAAAAAAAAATGTGGTAGCGTCTCGTTCCGAGTATTGATTTACGTACATAATATAATCCTAGTAATATAGCCTTTTTCATAATAAATACACTTCAATAATATAAAACAATGTATATAAATGCCATCATTGTATTGCATTCTGATTCATGATGGATAATAAACAAGTCGCTAAACTTTGCAGCATACAGTAATAAGTAGCAGTCTTGCAACTTACAACAAAGTTGATTAGCGTGCTTCATAGTGCTGATGGGTACTTCTTTGGCACCTTTGCACTACAGAAATATTACTTAACAGAATTTTACTGTTAAATTTTTCAATGGCACAGATGTTATGCACCACATTGATGCGATTGCAACAAAACGGCTGTTATATGTCTCACATAGTAACCCTGTTATTTTGTTTCAACAATTTATCAAAGAAAGAAACAACAGTTAAATGATAAATAAACAGTTACAAATAATAAATGTAATAATAAATATAGATATAACAATAAATTGTAAATATTAACACTTATAATGATATTAAAAAAACAAAGTTTTTGCTGAATTAGCTGGGGAAGAAAAAAAAAAAAAAAACGTCAATGTGGTGTGTATATGATACTTGTGTCTTTTCAACAAATCAAATCATTAGTTTTCAAATAGCACTTAAGAAATACTTCAACTTATAAAACCTATACCTGCTCAAAAATGTATGGTACAGGCAATATATCTTTCTTCTTTTATGTTTTATTTATAGGTTAGGTGTGCCAGTAATGGACAATGCTTGATTTTGATTTTGTTTTTGATTCATAAAGAAAAGAAAAGAAAACTAATAGATGTTTAGCTTCGATTATTATTATTATTTTAAATATCCCCCTTGCTTTTTTTTTTATAAATTTGGATTGCTATTAACAATTTTAATCAAATCAATCAAGAAGAAGAAAATGTTATGTTTCAAAATTCTGCTGTTTTTCAGCAAAAACTTAAAAGATGCTGAGAGCTAGCTTCATTTAAAAATTATGTATTCTTTATTTTCTTGTGAAATTGGAATGTTTTGTTTGAGTAGCAACAAAAAACACTAAATATTATACAATAATGGCCATTTACAAAATTTCAATTATTTTTAAGGTTTTAGGAGGGGTTGTCTATTATTGTGCTGGTTAATTAGTCATTTTCCAGTAATGGACACTCCATGTAGACTAGAGGTGCACAATCTTTTCAAGAGAAGGGCCTCTTACAAATATATCTGGGTGGTCGAGGGCCACATAAATAACATGGAAGGAATTTGATTTTGAAGAGGTGATCTGTGGTCTATAATCGTATAAGAATATAGTTTCAGAATCGAGTGTGTGTCGGTGGGAGGGGGGGATATCCTTTTAAGTTCGCTTACCCAATCGAAATATCCAATTCAGTTGGTAAAGATATATCAGCAGTTTTTATGTTTGCATACATAACAGATAGAGAGAAGATTATTTTTTTTCATTATGTAATAATATTGTTTGACTTTATTCAAGAGAGTAAATTTCGTCTTATTAAAAGTGCTAAAAAACTAAACATAAGTGACTGGTATCATAAAAATTTGAATTTTATGAATAAAAGAGAGAGAAGAACCAATCAATGAGATTCTTTTGTGCCTGATCAATGAATTTCCTGATTTTTCTGCACCCAATCAACAAAATTTGCAATTTTTCCTATGCCTGATCGATCAAATTTGTGCTTTTTATGAAACTGATCAACAAAATTTGCAATTCTTACAAAAAGGATCAAGAAAATTCGCAATTTTTCTGCACCTGATCAACAAAATTTGGAATTTTTTCAAAGTCGATTGATGAAATTCGTGATTTTTCAAAGATTATTCACAAAATTTGTGATTTTTCCTCACATAATCGATAAAATTTGCAGTTTTTCTGTGGCTGATCCGATGAAATTTTCAATTTTTCTGCACTTGATCGTAGAAATAATAAATTTTTTTGTGTCTGATCCAGGGTTGTTATGTTTAAAACATTTCATTTAAAACAGCTGTTTAAAAAGCGTTTAAAACATTACATTTAAAACAGTGTTTAAAACATGATTATTGCTAATAATGTCACAAATTAAAATTTATGAAATAAAATTGTATTAAAAATTTCTAATTAGCTGTATGTACTAAAAGACATTTAAATTTTATTAAAATTATAAATTTGTTATTTAATTTTAATTAAGTATTTAAAGTAAATTTATTTCCTCTAAAATTGGAATTACATAATTTATTTTTTTAAATATCTCAATTATGATTTTTTATATAATATCAAAGTTCTATAATATATTAATTTTCGAAGATTAAAAGTAAGACTGAAAAAGCATTTTTCGGATATACAATGCAACAAGTCTAGTACAGCCTTATCTAGAAAGCAACAAAAAGAAAATATTTTGATAAATTTCGACAAAGCTAAAATAATCTTTTCAACATCAAACCATTACTCTTCAACTATTTGTGAATCCCTCGAAATTTTGCTTAACAATGATACTATTTGTGTAATGACGTCATTTCTTAATATTCGGCACTCTGGTACAATATCCTTTGTGTTTTGATGGATTCATTGTGACTTTTCTGTACATGCGGACTGTTTTTGTTTTGTTTTTACGTTTTATATTTCTAATGAATTATCTTCTTTTATACTCCTTTGAAAATGGATGCGAGGGCATCCAAAAGATCTAAGGTAAATAATTAAATAATATCTATTTTTACAACACTTTTTAAGTATTTATTTGTATATTTTGAGAGATCTATTTCTCCTTTTTAGTGAATAAATTCGGCAGTTGGTGCACAGAGAACATCATATTGAGTAAAAAATGTGGGCTAAATGCCTTCTTAATATACTATAAAAAATACTTTTTCCCATCAATAGATAATGCTGTAATACTATATAGATATTTGTTTAGTAGTTAAAAAAGATTTTTTATTGTTTTTTTTCTCTTTTTTTATTAAAATTATAATGACTTCAGTTTAAAATATATTCATGTATAAAAACATTCAGCATTAATTTAAATTTCTTTTAATAGTATTTCCTTTTTAATAATTCATTTATCAGCGTTAGAATTCCTAAAAAAAAGTCACTGGTCCTAAGGACCAGTAAGCATGAGAATTTACTGGTCCGCAGACATCATCACTGGTCCGCTATATAAAATTCTATTAAATAATTTTAACACTTCGAGTGGCCTCCCCCCCCCCCCCTCCTTGGAAAATAAACCAATCTTACTTTGCATTAATCCAAATTTTTCAGCATAATACAATGTAAAATTATAATTTGCTAACAATTAAAAAGAGAAATTTTCTGTACTTTTTAAAGAATAAATGTGCAAGATACAAATTCAATTATAAAATAATGCTTATTTAAGTGTAGAAGATAACAACTTTCACTATTGTTTGCATTTCTTTTAAAATGAGGCAAAACAGGTATACTGAAAAAGACATTTTTGCTGAAAAAAGGGATATTTTTGTTGAGTAAATGGGTACTTTGCTTAATGAAATGGTGCTTTCAGGAATCACATTCACTCAGAAAGATTTGGAGCAATAAAAATTTGATTGGGAAGAAGGAAAATCAGTTTTTGGAGCAGCAACAATTTTTAAGCAGGAAAATTAGTTTTTAAAACAGAAAAATTCTCTCCCGGCATTCACTTATTTTTTTTTTCTGTTCTTTTTTGTCGAAATTTGTGTCTTTTCGCGTTATTTTGATGAAATCTTTTGTTTTTTTGGGATTTATTGACGAAATATACCGTTTTTCGCGATATTTTGTTTCAAAATTTCCCGTTTTATCGCGATTTTTTGACGAAATTTGTCGTTTTTTTGCGATTTTTTGAAGAAATCTGCCGTTTTTTGGGTTTTAGGATGAAATTAGCCGTTTTTTCGAGATTTTTTGACGATATTTGCCGGGAATTAGTCGTTATTTAGCGCTTTTTTAACAAAATTTGTCGTTTTTTGTGATTTTTTTTCAAATTTTGCCGTTTTATCGTAATTTTTGGGCAAAATTTGTCGTATTTTCATGATTTTTTTTGAAGAAATCTGCCTTTTTTTTTTTGCAATTTTTTGAAGGAATCTGCCTTTATTTCGCTATTTTTTGAAAAAAAAAATCTGCCGTTTTTTGCGATTTTTTGGGGCGAAATTTGCCGTCTTTTCGCAGTTTTGTGAAGAAATCTGCTTTATGTTTCGGGTTTGAAATGAAATTAGCCATTTTTTCGAGAATTGTTTAACAAAATTTGCTGGAAATTAGTCGTTATTTCGCGATTTTTTAACGAAATTTGCCGTTTTTTCGCGATCCTTTAACGAAATTACGCGTCTCGTGGGACGTGTAAGAACTATTTTTTTGCGTCCCATCGCCTATCTTTTGCGTATTTTACGCGCTATAGCGCGTCCGCGGCATCGCTAAAAAAAATCTTATGTGCGATCGGTTGCTGTTTTCTCAGGGTCTGCAAAGGCACTGGTCCTGCGGACCACTAAATTTTTCAGATTAGTGTTCCAATTGAATTATCGGTGGTCTCGGACCAGCGGACCACCAAGGATTTCGAACGCTGATTTATGAAAATAAACTGAAATGAAAAAAAAAAAAAAACTTTCAGTTCCTTTTAAATTCTAATTGTTTAAATTTGCTTTTCTGTCCTCAGAGTTATAAAAGTATGCTACCTACCAACCAATCTATCTATTTTGATTTTCAGTTTGAATTTGTTCTCAAAATAATAATAATAATTTAATAAAAAATGGACATGTTTAAAAAATATTTATTTCTTAACTAATTTTTTACATACTTCATATTTTTTTACACATTTATTACATATTTTTTACATATTTCATTATGCTTTAAAGGAGAATCACTTGCAATTGATGAGACTGAAAAAGGCATGAACCTTGCTGCCAAATTATGTCCTGAACTAATTCCAATAATTATAAATTATAAAGCTAAGTCAGCTCCATTCTCTGATTATATTTTTGATACAGTTGCCAATCATAAATTTGCAATTGGAGAATCAAATAAAGTGGAAATAACACATTTATTGTGGTGGTTAAGCCTTGAAAAACACATTGATAAAAATGCTATGAATATCATAAAACAGTTACATACAGCTGTATGTTCTACTGCCAGATTAGAAAGAGTTTTCTCTACTTTTGGTCAGGGTTGGAAAAAAACCAAAAAAAACGGTTTTTTTGGTTTAAACCGGTTTTTTTTAAAGCATCCATTCTTATTATATATACATGCATATTTACTGATAAAAACAGACATTATTGGTTTATAAGCAGTGTAGCTTCATTTAAAATAATTTAAATTTAATAATTAAATTGAATTTATGCTGAAAATTGAAAAAATTCATTTTTCAATTTAAACAGTTTTAGCAAACAGCCTTATGTTGAAAGTTTTGATTGTTCATCACAGTGAACCATTGATGTCCTGTAATTCTTTATAAACAATCTTTTGATTACTAATAATAAACATTTAGATATAGTTTGATAAATATTCTTTTCCACAATTATTCAATTAATAAATTATAAATACTTCTTAGGATTTTTTCTTTCTGAGTGACAATTTGAAGTTAATATTTTTAGTTGTTAGATTCAGTAGATAGCAGAGGGGAAAAAAAAAATTATTATTAAAATGCTATAACTAGCAACCAGTCTTTGTTTTTAATTCTTCAAGATAATCTCCCAAAAGAAAAATTTCTTTTACAGCTTGTGCAAAATCTTAAAAGATCATTGTGTTACATTAATTGCATTAAATAATCTGCAATATTAAAAAAAATAAATATTTTATACTAAATATTGAATCTATTTTATCTTTGATCAATTCACATGTTTAAAGTTTTTTCTTTAGAGCAATAGATATGTTCACCAATGCATACTGATTTGAATCCTATGCATAAAAAAATGACTTAAACCTAATATATATCTAATGCTTATTGCTGAAATAAAGTGTTAAAAGTAGAAATTATTTATATTCAATAATCTGAAACTTGTAAATTATAAAGAAAGAAAATGTCATTAGATTTCTTCTAAAAAACAATAGAAGTTATTTATATCTAATCTAAAACTCATAAATTATAAAGAAAAAAAGAAAATGTCATTAAATTTCTTCTAAAAAACGATTTGCTCTTTTTTATTTTTAGAAAGAAAAAACAATTGGTTTAATTCTATGCATAAAAAAAGACCTAAACCCACTATATATAATACTTATTACTGTAATGAAGTGTTAAAAGTAAAAAATATTTATGTCCAATAATATGAAACGCGTAAATTATAAAGAAAAAAAGAAAATGTCATTAGATTTCATCTAAAAAAACCAATTGGTTTTTTTGAGAAAAAAACCATTTGGTTTAAACCATGGTTAAAACCAATTGGTTTAAACCGTGCCAACCCTGCTTTTGGTTTTGTGCAAAGCAAAACCAGAAATCGTTTGTGTGTTGATAAGGCTGTTGTAAGGGTATTGACAAACTTGCTACCATTTTTAAAGAACTGAACAATTAAATGTATTAGTTTAGAATAAAAATAAAATTGCTAATTAATGTTATTATTTATTATATAATTTTTTTCTTCCTTACTGCCATTTGAAAATATTTTCATTCTTTATTTATATTTAATAATTTTTGTTCACTTTAATCAAAATTGTGCTGTGTGAGAAAAAAACGTTTTAAACAAAAAAAAAAACTTTTTTTTCCAACCCTGGCCTGATCAACAGATTTTGCAATTTTTACGAAGTCAGTCAACAAAATTAGAGATTTTTATGAAGTTATTCGATGAAATTAGCGATTTTTCTTTGCATAATCAAACAAATTTGCAATTTTACTGAAACTGATTGGCAAAATTTGCGATTTTTACAAAGCTAATCGACGAAATTTGCAATTTTTTTGAATCCATTTAATGAAATTAGCAATATTTATAAAGCTGATTGAAGAAATTCAAAATTTTTTTTTATGATCGTCGAAATTTGTGATTTTTACAAAGCCGATTGTAAAAGTTCACGTCTTTATGCATCTGATCAGCTAGATTCGCGACTTATATTATATTAACTAGGGATGTACCGAATAGTGATTTTGGTCGAATGCCGAATATTCGGCCGACTGGTGAACCGAATAGTAATTGTTGCCATTGTTGGGCCGAACACTGAATATTCGGCCAACCGAATAGTAACTATTAAGCCGAATACCGAATATTCGGCTTTCCAAATACTTTTTATATTTCGAAGTTTAAAGGTATTAAAATTAAACTTTTTAAAACAATACTACATAAAATTTAATGAAAGAAACTTACATTTTGATAAACAAGAGTTTTTTATAAGAACATGTACAGTAGAGGACCTATTATCCGGAATCGTCGGGACCAAGGGCTTTCCGGATTGTGGAATTTTCCGGATTTCGGGTCCGTCTGAAACTCAACACTCTCCCCACCTCAAAAAAAAAAAAAAAAAAAAAAGGAATATAGCACTGCTATCTAGAATATGAATAAAAAGTGTGTTGTATGAGAAGTCTGTGGAAAAAACACTAAGTTACAATTTTGACTCTTGTACTATAGTACAAAGTCTCAAATCCGGACATCCAAAATTCAGAGCTCTTCAAAATCCGGACGTTTTGCCAACTGGCTTTATATATATATATATATATATAAATACCGTAAAATACCGTTAATCCACCTCCCCAAAGGTGACGAAAAATCGTAAAATAATTAGAAGGGGGCGCTTACACGGGATTTTTCCGCGATCGTTTCACAAAATTTGTATTTTTTGCGAGATATCTGCAGGATTTTTTCGCAATATTTGACGAGATTTGCAGGGTTTTATCGCGATATGTGACGAAATTTGCAGGGTTTTATAGCGATATTTGACGAATTAGCAGTTTTTTCGCTATACTTGAAAAAATTTGCGTTTTTTATGGGCATGAATTATGATGAAATGAATGAATCATGAATCTTTGAATGACTTATGAATTTTGATACTTGAAGCAATACTTGAAAAAAATTGCGTTTTTTTAAAGAAAAACGTAAATTTTGTCGAAAAAACGCAGAAAAAAGGTGAATTTTGAAAAAAAAAGCCAATAAAGCATGAAATCTTAAAAAAATTCGAAAAAACGCACATTTGATCAAAGATTCATGATTCGATCAATTCATCATGATTCACCTCGTTCTCAATCGTCTTCATTTCCGGATTTCGGGTCCTTCCGGATTTCAGAATTCCGGATAATAGGTCCTCAACTGTAGTACTAAAAAAATCTGCCTTGAGTTATTTAAGAAGCACAATTATGAGACTTTTTTAATCAATAAAATTTTTAATTTCATGGTTTCTTCTACGAATTAAAACAAATATTTTAAAATCAAAGAGAAATAATGAAAAAATGAACAAATAAAAACTTTACAGTCTCTTAATTGTCTTTTTTCAATAACTCAAGACAGGGTTTTTTCAATATAAAGTACAAATACTTTCAAATTAATTCTGAATAAAAGAATATGTAGCTCATAGTTCCTTTCTTATGAATTATGGCATTTTGCACCCTTCCCATCATATCATATTTTACGGAAATCAAAGCATGTGAGTTGGAAACACAATTGTGGTATCTTTTATTGTTAATGCAACAAATGAAAACACAAGTTTGATCTAGAGTTAGATGAAATACAATGTATGTATGACCTAATAAGTTGATTATGGTCTCATGAACAAAAATTGCCTTGATAGCTATTACTATTCTCAAACATTTTTTTATTTTTTCTTCTTGTTTAAGGTTTTCTTGTGTTTTTATTTGGGAAAAGAAAGAAAAGATTATTTACTAAACAAAATTTAGGAACTTGCATTTGCACATCATTTATTCCTAAGGAGAATCCTAATAAATCACCATTTTAAACTTTCTCATGGTTAATTTTATTTAGTTATTCTTTACAAACAACAAATAAATCATATAAAAAACATTCTATTTTATTTAAATATGATTTTCTGTTTAATTATTTTAAATATATTTATAAATTGACAGTTAAAAGTAGAAATTGTGAAATGTTTTTTAAAATGTGTTTTAAAAGGTTTTATTAAGTGTTGGGTTCGGCCGAATACTTTTATATTTGGCCAAACCAAATATTCAACAGGCCGAATAGTTTCATATTCAGCTTAACCGAATAGTTTGATATATAGCTTAACTGAATATTCGGTAACATGGCCGAATACCAAATATTCGGTGCATCCCTAGTATTAATAAGCATTCCTGTATTGTTGTTAATTTTTTTAATGAATTTTTGACAGCTTAGATTTCTGTATGAATTTTTTGGCAATTATTTTTTATAAGATTATGTCATGACATCTTGGAAATATGCAATATCAGATTAAAAACTTGAATTTCCTTTTTCAGATTTAAAAAATGTCCCTTAAAAAACTATATGTTGCAAAGTGCATGAAAGATTTGGATTCTGAAACTGAGCTTAAACAAAATATAAAAACTAAGTCAACTAATCTGTAAGTATTATTATTTTCTTTTCTAAGCACATTTGTACTGTAAATTATATTTTTGCTTAATTTTATGTGCAACATTTCATTTTGATGCTTTAATTGCCAAATAAACCATTTAAGTTTTTTTAGTTTTAATCTTATAAACCATAATTCCTGATTATCAAACAAATAGTGGCTTAAAACATGTTTTAAAATTAGTTTATCATTAAAACAAGTTTTATTAATATTTATTCTCTGTTTGCATTGGATCATAAGTTTTGTCATTATCATGGATTGTATGTTTTGAAACAATTATAAAAGTTTTATTTATTTTATTATTATTATTATTTAAGTTCATTTTCATGTGCTTTGAAACTTTGAAAATTGTATTAAAATAATAATCCTTAAATTAAAAAAAAAAAGAAATTTCTGCAATAACGCTTAAAAAAATTGTGTCAAAATGCTGCACATTTCAAGCTCATTGTCTACATTTAAGAATTCTTTGAATGTAATGTCAGTGATACACACCTGTTGTATAAATTATTCTGGATTGAGTTTTTCTTCTTCAATTGCTTGCTTAATGAAATCAACTTCTTCTGTCTCACTGGAAGTTACGTTTTCTAAAAATCCTGCTTTGATGAAACAATTTCTTATTGTTTTTCTGAAACTGAGTCTTTTCTGAAACTGAGCATAGTCTGCCATTCATATTGATGGTAATGTGTTGACAGGCATGCTGGAAGGTTTACTTTCACTTATATTATCCAGAAGTCTTCTCACAATTTGGGCTTGATAACCAATTTTGAAGCTGCAGATTATCCCCTGGTCAAGTAGTTGTAACTTCAAAGCCATGTTTGATGGCAAAAATTTAGCAGTGATATATTTAATAATCGAAGATTAGAATGGGTTTTACAATTGTCTATGAAAAGGACAATGCATCGTTCACTTTTAGCCATCTAGAATTAGTTAAATCTCGATTTGCATGTTAAAATACAATCAATCTGCTAAATCATATCTTGGTGGAAAACACTAAAAAAAAAAAACCTGATTTTACTGGTTGACTAATAGATTTACCATTATATTTTTCTGTTCCCAATCCTCCATTTTTTTAAAAATTTTGGATGCAGGAAAGCACAATTGTAAACTTATCAGTCAACTGCTAAAATCAGGTTTTTAGATGTTTCCACCAAGATATGATTTGGCAGACTGATTGTGTTTAATGCAGAAATTGAGATTTAACTGATCCTAGCTTTTCCCCATGAACTTGATGAAGTGATTGTCAATGTTGTTGCCTCCCAGTTCAATACTATACTAATCTAATGATTAATAGAATCGTTACCAGATGAAAAATAATCACATAACTGAAAGCATAAAACTATTAATTTCAGTGTTATCTGCCTCAAATAACAGTTTAAAAATACTATAAAGCATCTTCACAGGTGCCTGTATAGTGATGCTTTTGAGATGCATGCATTTATTTAAAAAGTCTAGAATTTATTTTCACAATTTTCCAAACATTTAAATTTATTTAAAGGGTGTTATTCAATGTTTCTTACTGGCAACTGGGACTGAGGAAGTTAAAACAGGGTCCTTCAAAAAATTCGTTGTCATAAAATTACACCTTTCCCTAAACTTTTCTGCCACCAACTTAAAGTTTCACAAAACAAATTAGTCATTTTAAAATCAAATTTAACCTGTCACAAAACAGCTGAAGTCACCAAAGTACTTATTACATCCCCCCCCCCCTTTATTTATTATTAAATAAATAAGCAATCTTATTAAAAACATGAGCAAAAACATATTGAAATTCACAAAACTGCAATTAGATTTTCATTAAAAAAAAAAAAAAAAAAAAAAAAAAAAAGTCACAAAAACAGAACACATAAATTCTGGATAGACCATATAAATAAGGTACAACAATATTTCTTATATTTACAATTGCAATAAGCAATGAATTCTAAGAATAGAAAGGAAAAAGGAGATAAATAATTAATCCAAATTTTGATTATATTAAGTTAAAAAAAAATTAAAGTAAAAAAAAATATACATATTAAAATTGCTGGAATGTAGAGATTGTTTGTGACATAGCTTTGCATTTTTTTCTATCTGTTCTAAGAGTAGGCCATGTTCAATGAAATTTGATATGTTATTGAGCTTGAAAGTAGTATTTTTCAACTTGTAAACAATTTTTATGTTGCATATTTTTTTTTTTCATCTATTAATTTTAACATTTTAAAAAGCTATATGTAATGTAAACAAATATCTCTTACAGTCTAGTTTCTTCAGCTGACAAAGTGTTTAGAGGAGCTCAAGAAAAATATATAGATAAGGATGAAGAAGCAGCTTATGTACAGTACATGCGCTTCATTGAATTAGTTTTATTATTACAGAAGAGACCTGATTTCAAAAAAGTGTGTAAATGCTTTATATTTCCTTATTTTTATCATTTCAGTAAAGATTATTTATTTATTTGTTTTAGAACTACATTAGACAAAAAGATTATTATAAAAGATTTTAGTAAAAAATATATAAATTCTTATGTTATTTTAAATGTTAAAAATGTTTTAAATATTCTATTATTTAATGTGGCTAGTAAATCTGCCTCTCCTTCCCCTCATTTTCAGAATCTTGTTCTGAAAAAAGGCAAAGGCAGTAAAGTTTTTTGTTGTCTCTATTTACTTCTTGTAGAAAAAGGAATTGTCCATTTCAACTGTGCAAAAAGGCCAATGAATCTTTCTCCTACTTTCACTTTCATAATACACTTTGAGTTTAAAATACAGATCCGGCCTCTTTTGCTTGAGCATGTGATGATGATTATTAGAGTTTCATGTATTTCAATTTTGTATATAGCATGCATGCTATATCTTTTCTGATAGCCTAAGTTATTTCTAGCTGACTCTGATATGTTAAGCAACGTAAAAAAAAAAAAAAAAAAAAAAATAAAATAAAATAAAAAAATATGCAAGACGAGAAAGTTAAAACACCAATTTAAACTACTGTATGTGTATATAGGGTTTGTTGATATATATCAGTGGATATACAGGGGTTGGACAAAAATATGGAAACACCTTAAGAAAACACGTTTCCTTGCATAGTATTGTGTACGGTAACCGTTGTTATTCAAAACAGCTTGCAGTCTTCTCGGAATGGATAAATACAGTTTCTGTATGTTTGCCAAGGGAATATTGTACCATTATTCCTGCAAAACGGTGGCAAGTTCAGATAACGATGTTGGCGGTGGATAGCGAGAACGCACTTTCCGCTCCAATGTAGACCACAAAGGTTCGATAATATTCAAGTCTGATGACTTTGGTGGCCTGGGGAGATGCGAAAATTCATCCTCGTGCTCAGAAAACCAGTCCTGGACAATGCGAGCTGTGTGAACGGGGACGTTGTCGTCTTGGAAAATACCATCATCATTGGGGAACAAAGCTTGTACCATTGGATGGACTTGATCGGCCAAAATGTTCACATAAGTCTGAGCAGTAATACGCCCTTACAGAATTATCATGGGGCCAGAAGAGAACCACGATATGGCTGCCCAAACCATCACCGAACCCCCGCCATGTTTCACTCTTGGCAACAAGCAGTGTGTATCATAGGGCTTGAGATGGCGTTCTCCAGACGTAAACACGGCCAGAAGTGGGGAACAATGTGAAAGAAGACTCATCAGAGCATATTACGCTCTTCCACTGCTCTATAGTCCAGGCTTTATGATTTAAACACCACTTTTTCCTGTTACAGGCATTAGCATTACTGATGGATGGCTTTTCAATTGCAACACGGCCAGCAATTCCCTATCTATGAAGCTCTCTTCTAATTGTTTTGGTACTCACAGGATTTGGTAACACGACATTCATTTCAGCAGTAACTTTTGCAGCGGTGGACTGCTTATTTTTCGAGATAATCCTCCTTAATGATCGTCTGTCACGATCACTCAGCACACACTTTCGTCCGCGCTGTGATTTAGCGGATGATGATTTTTCCGCATTTCAAATATGCGGAATAAATCTTCGACACAGTACCTCTTGAAACACTAAAAACTTCGGCTACCGTGCTTACGGAAGCACCCACCATACGCGCGCCAACAATTTGTCCACGTTCGAATTCTGTTAACTCTGACATAATGCAATGATAATCTCACATAACAGTGCTCCCACAACGACTGAACCGTGCAGCGATTTTACGAAGTTGTATAGGTAGCGTCAGTAGGCGAAAACTCCAGTGCCATCAACATAGTTCATTATAATCAATCTTTCTTTTCTAACATGCATTTCAAAAAGGTGTTTCCATATTTTTGTCCAACCCCTGTATATCATAATATGTATTCTGATATATATCTAATTATTTATTTTTAAACTATCAAGCTATTTGATTGTTCATTTTTGATATTTTGATATTTATTTTTAAAATATCTAAATGTTTGATAATTTTTATATTTACTTTCAAAATATCAAGATGTTTGGTATTTTCAATGTTTTCTTACATTTCATATTTATTTTTAAAATCTCACTGTGCAAGATATTTTTTATATGCATGCCCGTCTTGGTCTGTGCAACACTTGATATGCCCTGCACTGAATTGGCAGCATTATTTCCACACTTTTCATTTGGACATCACATCTGGGTCATAGAGTTCCACAGAGGGACATCAACAAGAGTTGGACAGACCAAGACTTGGAGGGGCAGGGCAGGCCACTATAGACAAAAGCAGTTTTTGACTACAGCTTTGGAAGCAATGCTGAAATCACACAAGAGGTTCAATGATTCTTTTGTATGTAGAGGCTTATTTTTTTTTCCCTGGATGACTTTTTAAAGCTTATAAAGGGGTATGGCAAATGTCTCAACTCACTTGGTACTTATGCAGAAAAGTAAAGTTACATCTTATCTTTAATGTTTCATTACTTGTTTTGTCTTTTACACATTCCTCTGTCCACAGTCACCAGGAAAAACTTATTTTCAAACTCTCCCTTGTATATAGATATAAGTGTAGATTCCCAATATTTTTAAGGAGTCAGTGGCTTCTAAACCCAAATAATTCCGTTGACACATTATGAAAAAAATCTATGAAATCAATAGCATTTATATGGGCAAAAGCATCAGGAATTCAAAGTGAGAAATATTCTGCATGTGTAAAAAAGACACACAGATTAATGTCATCAAATGTGTTACATTAAATGTGTGATGTAATACATAAGTGTACATTTCTTTAAATCACACAATTTTTTTAATGTGAAAATAAATTAGGTGTAATATAAATCTTATGTATAGTCAAAAGATAAAGTTCAGCAAGATAGAGGTAAAATATATATATATATATATATATATATATGTTGCACTTTCATAAAACGACAGACTTCAAGGAATTAGCATTAATTAAGGTTTATTTAAACATTCTAAAAGGAAAATCCTTTCACAGGTCATTACAGTATGGTTTCTCGAGAGCAAGTGCGTAGATGTACATTTGAAATTTCTAATCTTTCTAGGGTTACCAGTTAAAAAGGGCCATGTGTTATAGTTAAATTAACACGATAAACTTAAGTTTCTTGCTGCCCTGTAAAACCTGTGACTATTAGTCATGGGGCCCATATCCAAATTGAGGGGCGATTTGTTAAAAAACTAATTAATAGGTCTGATTTTTATAATTTCTTACAATTTCCCCCCCTTCCAGACAAGTCTCTGGGGATGGGCCGGCTTCCATCCATGGTACTCACCTGAAAAGGCCAAACAATTTTTACATTAAGTAAGCTAATGGGAGATGAGTTATTTCTTTTGTATAATTAACAAACAATAAAATAACAATAATAAAAATGTACCCTATAAGCCATTAAACATGATAAAAACAATTGTATTAATAAATGTGAAACACTCAGTAAATATTATACATAGAATAAGACAATCAAAATAGGAAATATATTGCAGATTGATTCTCAAAAGTTCAATGTTGTTTACATTTTCAAATTTGTATGGAACTGTCCTGACAGTTCAGGAAATAGTAATTTTTCACATACACAATATTCACAATAATGCAAAAATAATTAAAAATTCAAATATTCATAATAAAACAAAAAGGTAATTAAAAATCCAAATATTCATAATAATGCAAAACAAGATCAGATATAATATAATATCAGTTCATATGATACCAACTATTTCAGTTGGTTGGTGTAAGTAGTTTAAATTGGTTATTAGGAAAAAAGTATGTGTTGGTTAGTCATTAGTTTGGAAGCATGTATTACTTCATAGTCCTTCTTTGTAAGCCAGTTAGGCTTATTTATTTTGTAACTTACATTGGATAATTTTTTATATAATTTCATAGGGACCTGAAAAAGGCAGACTTAACTTCCGAGTATTCGGATAATGAAATTCTACCTCTATGATAAGGTCACCAGGTTTAAAAGGTGCTTCCACAAATTTTAAATAATATCTGATTTTATTTTTCAAGTGGTGTTCACTTGTTCTTTGGAAAGCCTCTTTTCTGGCTTCCTCTACAGTGGGATAATAATTTTCATTGCCTAATACTGTTGGATACGGCAATTGGCCGAACATTAAGTATGCAGGAGGGTACTTGGTTACCGAATGAGGTTTGTTGTATTCATTAATCACTTCCTGTAGAATTTTGGGCCATGAGATGTTTGAAAGAGTAGAATTTACTTTAAGTCTTAGTCGGGTGCAAATTGACTGATTCACACGTTCATTTTTCCCATTACACTGTGGTCTATGAGAAGAAGCAATTTTTTTACATTCTGTTTATGTACCCATTTACAAAGTTTAGACACTGTAAATGCAGGATTTCTATCCGTTAAAATTTTCTTGGGAAGCTGAATATTAAAAATCTGTTTTAGAATGTTAATATAAACTTCTGTTGTAACATTTTTAGAGGCAAAACCCCAAACATAATGAGTAGCGTGATCAATAGCTATGTGCATATACTTTTTTGATGAATTATAATAGTTAAAACCTCCTACTGAATCTAATGATATTATATCAAAGGGGTAGTTCTGTAGGTGGTAAGGCTTCAAGAAGACCAAATTTAGGTTAGTGTGATTTTTTGTTTAGTTGGCAAACTTCACAATGCTTGATGAATTGTGTGATATCATGAATCATGCTGCTCCAGTAGTATTGTGGTGAAATTAAGTTTAGCATTTTTTGGATTCCTGGATGTCCAAATTATGTATCGGTAGTTATTAATAATTATTAAATTTCTCTCTCAAAGAGAAAGGTACTACAATTTTTAGAAAACCCTTTTTATGAATTACCAAAATGTCATTAACTTTTTGAAATTTAGGTCCTGTTATATTATCTAACTCTTGGTGTTCTTTAATTTCATCTGAGGTTAATAAATGAATATGGGTATTTACGGAAAAAGTGGGATTTCTTGAAAGCATGTCTGCTTCAAAATTGGTGGATTCTTTATTATATTTTACAGTATAATCATACATGCTTAGTTTTAGTGACCCTCTGAATAACCTACCCGTTAAATGCTTCACCTTTTTAAGCCATACTAAGGGGTCATGGTCGGTGTGTATTGTAAAAGGTATCGTTCCGAAAAGGACTGACTCCTTTTTACAGAAAGAAATCTTACCTTCAGTTCCACCGCTGGAATCGTTCCTCAACAAATGACACATCTCTATTATGAAGTAAAGTATGGTGTCTTCGATGGCAATTTTTACAGCTCATCTTGGAGGGACATTTATTTAAAAAGTGGCCACCACGCAGACAATTTATACATAATTTGTTTAGTTGGACAGTTCTCCAACGGTTATCTATGGGCATATTTGTTAATTTTCTGCAGGTATGGGTGGCATGTGATTCAAGGCAAACACCACATTTAGTATTTTCTTGACTTTTGGGGAATTTAAATCTATCGGAAGAATCTCGGGAATAATTAATATTTCTTACATCTGTTTTACTTGGATTCTCCAATGCTAGCATACTTTTGCATGAGTCTCTAAAAATTTTTAAAATTCCATGAGATTAGGCATATTATTATGAGTAAGAGAGAGCTCCCATCGTTCTTTGAGATTATCATTTAGTTTTTGAATTATAGTATAAATTATCAATGTTATCCACCAAAGCATTTTGAGTCAGTTTCAAAGATTTATTAAAAACTAATTAATAGGTCTGATTTTTATAATTTCTTACATATATGTGACGATTTCAGGAGAACTCACTCGAATTATTTCCACTGGTTAAAAAGAAACACACAGTCATGGCAAGCGAGGGAAAAAACAAAAATAATAAATAAATGTAGAAGATCCAATAATTAGTCATGGGCTGCTGTAAATTCATTTATTAAATTCGTGATAATGAGGAAGGAAAAGCTCCTTTTTGCAAAAATTCCATCATTATTTCAGCGAGCTGTCCTCATCGAAGAAGCAACCCAAGAAATCTTCAGAAGAATCTTCTTCTCATCTCGAGACTTCCCCCTTTTAAACTAAAAAGAAAGTTCTGGAACATTCTGTAATCTCTAACCATCATTATTTTATGTAAACAGAATTCTTGTCCAGCTACGAGATTATTTTAAACAGACGATAAATTTATTTTAAAAAAAAATTATTTAACCAATTTATAATTGACTCAGAATTTTAAATATCTTAGGCAGACGATTTTTATACATGATTAATTTTAAGAGAAAAAGAAAAGAAATGAATTTATTAATATGCAAATTATCGTTGACGGCGGAAAAATAAATAAATAGATAAAATAAAATAATGATATTTTTTAAAAGTATGGGTTTGGAATAAATTTAATAAGACTTTCTTAAAAAGGGTTGATAAAAACATAGAAGAAATCAGTTTTATTTGGAATATTAAGAAATAAAGTTTTAATTAAGAATATTTTTAATTTAGAGCCATCTTTTTAAATTTACGCATACTGGAATAATGTTTTTTAAGGCAAATTAAGAATTTATATCGTCTGCATAAGGATTAACAGATTAGATTTAGAAACAAGATTTTAATTTAATAATTTGAAGTAAGTACGGAATACT
The DNA here is from genome assembly GCA_964019185.1 of Maratus speculifer. Lineage (NCBI taxonomy): Eukaryota > Metazoa > Arthropoda > Arachnida > Araneae > Salticidae > Maratus > Maratus speculifer. Next base: position 246,616,389 of record OZ025289.1, read on the forward strand.
ATTATAAAAAAATTAAGATAGTATAAAGGTTAGTTTTGGCGAAAAAATTTTAAATTTGTAATATTATCCCCCCTCCCCAAGACTTTGTATGAAATTGATAGTTAAATAAAACTACAAGTTCAGACAACAGAAATATAATAATTTAGAAAAGTTAAATTTTGGAATAAAACTGTCAAACTCAGGAAGCCAAGAGATGGAAGAAAAGAAAATTAACGCAATATAAAAAATATTAGCGATTAAAATAAAATAGTTAACAGAAAATAATTCTGAATTGAATTTAGGAGGAGCATTTCCCTGAAAGAAATACAATAATGTTACAACATCACTTACCATTTGTAAGTGCATAGGAGATAATACATATAATAACAGTAAATAAGTTATGAATATTAATAAGCAAGAGATAAAAATATAATAAAAACAATAAAAATTCGTTCTCATGGAAGTTTAAATAATTACAATGACTTAATGCATAGTTTATTTTAAATAAGTCTTTTAAATGAAAAAAGTCTTTCAAGAATATATAAAAGAGTCTTTTTCAATGTCCAGTGAATACAGTCTCTTTAATTAAAGATTTTCAAACCTAGTTTAATCTTTGTTTTTTATGTTATGTTGGATCCAACATCTTTCAGTAATCTATCAATTTTTCAATAATAAATAGCATCACTCTCAATATCAATAATAAATAATATAGAAAAATTTAAAAAATAACAATAACAACAATAATAAGTAATAGTATAATAAGACTCCATATCCTAATATTTTTCAATAAGAGTATAATTAATACTAAACTTCATTATAGAAATCATAATAATAATAATAATAGTAAAACAAGAGTATAATCAAAAGAAAATATCACTATTTGTTTATTATTGATAGGGAAAATATTGGTTGAGGATAAAAATAATTACATAGCAACTAAATAATTTTCTTATCTTCTAATAGCATAAGAAAGTATTTTTTGCTAGCCGAAAGCATAAATAAAAAAAATCATAATAATTCCAAAATCCAAATAAAATTAAATCTAACTATTTAGAAAATGGACTCTCAACCAGTATTTCCTTACAATAATTCCTCTCTGATACTCTTTTACAAAATTGTCAAATTTGGTTATAAGTTTTCAGTGCCAAATGTAGAATAATGTTTTATCCACACATGGTTTATAAACTTTAATAATAAAATACAATAGGAATGAAAGTTGTCATTCTTAATTGAGAAATGGAAATAAAAATACTTTGCTTTTTGAAAAACTTTTAATCTGTAGTTTTCACAATCACTGAAAATCACATATTATGTTATAGGTTTAAGTAGAATCATTAGATTTTATAACTGTTATAACATAAATATCTGCTGAATAAATAGAATAATATTAATGTCAAATACATGAGTAAATATAATTAGACTTAAACACCCTTAAAATTAATTTATCAACATCAATTTGAAAGCTTTTACAATCAAAGTGTTCACCTTATGCCTGCATAAGGTGTCCAATTTAACCCCAAAAACTCCCAAAAACAAGTAATATTCTTGTAGGCCTCCAAGAACATACCTGCTGATGTTGAAAATTATGGGTTTTTTATGGTAAATGGTTTTAATGGTTTAATGGTTTAATGGTATTTGGTAAATGGTTATGGTACAAGTTTTTTTATGGTATTTTTTTATGGTTGTTTATGGTAAATTTAATCTATTGTCTTGACTTTAGTTTGATCTAGTGATTGTATATGAGGTTTTGTTTGTTTTTTGGGTTGCTCATGAAACAGTTTAAAATCTTCGGGTGAAAAATAGGGTCTTAATTTAGAAACATGCACAATAACGGAATTCTGTCCTGTCTCATAATTAAATTTATCTATTTCATAAGTTACATCAGAAAGTTTATTTATAATTTTATATGGTCCAGAGAAAGTAGGTTCTAATTTTCGAGTGTTAGGGTATTTAAATTCTTCATAAATTACAGAGTCTTGTATTTTTAATGGGCATTCGACAAAATGTCGATCATAGAGTCTTTTACTTTTAAGGTGAAATTCCTGAGTTCGCGCTTTCGCAATTTTGAGGGCTTTGTCTACTGGTGGGTAATAGTTTTGTTTTAAAGGAGATTCATAAGGCAATTGACCATAAAATAAATAGGCAGGTGGGAACTTGGTGATAGAATGGGGCGTATTGTTGTATTCTTCGATGACTTGGTTTAATAATCTAGTCCAAGGTATTTTAGAAGAAGTGGAATTAATTTTACATTTAAGCCTGTTAACTATAGTCTGATTAACTCGCTCTACTTTTCCATTGGTCTGAGGATGATGTGCGGATGTAAAACGCTGTTGAACATGATGATTTCTAAGGAATTTCTTAAATCTTGGAGATCTGAAAGATTTATGTCTGTCACTAAGTATTTTTTGAGGTGCTTTGATATTGAAAATTTGTTTTAAACAGTTAGTGTATGTTTCAGTGGTAACATTTTTGGAGGGAAAAGCCCAAACAAATCTAGTTGCATGATCTATTATTATGTGTAAGAATTTTTTTGTTGAGTTGTAATAGTTAAATCCACCAACAGTATCAATAGAAAGACATTCAAAAGGTTGATCTGTTGCTGGCATAGCTTGTAATAAGCCGAATCTTTTCTGTTTTGGTTTTTTATTTTTCTGACAGGTATCGCAATGTTTAACAAATTCTGTAATGTCTATTGTCATATTAGGCCAATAATAGTTGGGAGATATTAAATTAAGCATTTTTTGAATCCCTAAATGTCCAAAATTATCATGAGCAATATGGAGTAATTTCCTTCTTAATGACATTGGTACAACAATTTTTTTGAATCCCTTTTTCTGAACTATAATAATTCCATTCTCTTTTTTATATTTTTTGTCACAAACATTGTCTTTGTCTTGCATCTCTATAATTTCTTTCCTATCTAGCAATAAACTAATATGTTGATTAAAATGACAAACAGGATTTCGTGACAACATGTCTGCTTCGACATTTGTTGAACCCTTTTCATATTTTATCTCATAATCAAACATACTAAGTTTGAGTGACCATCTAAAAAGCCTACCTCTTAAGTTTTTAACACTCTTTAACCATACTAGAGATGCGTGGTCCGTATGAATTGTAAATTTGGCACCATGAAAGTAATGATAGAATTTGTCAAGAGTATCTATAATAGCTAAACATTCTAATTCAGTTATGAAATAATTTTGTTCATAACTCTTCAAAATTCTAGAATGATAAGCAATAGGATGTAAGAAATTATCTTTATCAGGTTGTTTTAGAACGGCACCTACTGCTATCTGAGAGGCATCTACAAACATATGTAAAGGTAATTTAGGATCATAAATTTTCAGGATGGGTTTTGCAATTAAAGAATTTTTTAATTTTTCAAAAGACTCCTGGCACTCTGAGTTCCATTCCCATATTGTGTCTTTTTTAAGTAATCGATTTAGAGGATATCTAATTTCAGCATATTTATTTATGAATTTATGGTAAACATTAATGGAACCTAGAAATCGTTGTAACTCTTTCACATTGGAAGGAGGTTTTAAATTTTTGATGGTTTCAATATTGGCATTTGCTGGTGTTATAGTTCCATTAGTGATTTCATAACCTAAGAAATTTATTTTATTTTGGCCTAATTTACATTTAGAAAGTTTAAGTTTAATGTTTTCTTGTTTGCAAATGTCAAAAATTTGAGCTAAATGGTTTAAATGTTCTTCTAATGAGGAAGAGAAAATTATAATATCATCAAAATAGTGGCACGCAAAGTCGATTTTATATTTATTAAGGATTCTTCGAATGGTTCTATTGAATATGGGAGGGCCCGTTTTTATGCCAAAAGGGAGCACGAGCCACTCAAAAAGTCCAAAATTGGTTGCAAATGCTAATTTTTCTGTATCGGATGGATGTATTGGTATGTGCCAGTAGCCAGAGGCTAAATCCAAAGTTGAAAAATACTGAGCACTACTCAATTTATCTAAAATTCCATCGTTACGGGGCAAGGGTTCTGCATCATTTTTAATTATTGCGTTTAATTTTCTATAGTCTATACATAATCGCGTTTTTTTACCTTCCTCTCTTTTCATAACTAGTGTAACAGGGGCAGAATAGGGGCTATTACTTTCCTTTATCAGTCCGGCGGCTAACAATGATTGAATTTGGTTTTTTATTTCTATTTCTTCTAGAGGAGATGTTCGGTAGGGCCTCAGAGATATAGGTAGGTCTGAGTTTAGTATAACGCGTTGTGGTTCAATATTAATCCTACCCACATCATATTTATGCTTTGCAAAAATATCACTATAAATATGAACTAATTCCCTTAAATTTACATCTTGAATTAAATTTATTTCCCCAGTTAAATCTGAATCCGAATTATCGCGAAAATTTTGAAGAGTCATGGAACCTCTATAATCAGGATGCACATTAATTGCGTGATCATATTCAACACAGTCTTCATTTTTCATAATATTTCCACAGGTAGATTGTAACTCTATATCATGATTATTTACATTCAGTGTTTCATTATCATAATTATCTATATCTACAGTATTACCAGTATTTAATTTCATATCTTTTTTATATTCAGAGGTTACAAATTCATTAGATTGATCCCTGTTTTGTTGTACTTGGTCCATATTTACTGTATTGAAATGAAGGGATCTCTCATTATGTATGGATATACTGTTAGTTATAATTTTCCTTCCCTGCCTTACAATACAATTTTTACATTCTATGGTTAATTTAAATTTAGAACATTCTTTTAACCCCAAAATAGCATAATCCAAATTTGTATTGCATACTAGAAAGTTAACATATTTTTTAATTTTACCCACTTTTAGAAGAACACTACATTTTTTATTTATATGTAAAAATCCTTTTGCCTGACCAATGGTAACTGAGGGTATAGTCTCAATTTTAGCATTAAGTTTTTTAACAAATTTAAGTGGCAATAATGCAATAGTTGAACCAGTATCTACAACACATGGTAAATTATAATTATTTGTACATCCATACACAATTAATTGACAAACATTATGAGAATTATTTTGTGAGATATTTGGAAGAGTATCAGAGGATGGCAACTCATTCCTAAAAATACATTCTCTTTCCCAATGAAAAGCATTACTGACACCCCTATTTGTGCATATCCTACAAGATCTTGAAGGGTATGAATTTTGAATATAATTATTTTGACAAACTCTAGGTCTTTGAAACTGAGATTGCCTTTGGGGAATCCAATTCCTAGGTGTATTATTGGGCCTAACTGGCTGAATCCAGGGCCTAGTTGGTTGAAAAGGTTGAAAATTTTGTTTTTTCAAGCGAGGGAAAAAACAAAAATAATAAATAAATGTAGAAGATCCAATAATTAGTCATGGGCTGCTGTAAATTCATTTATTAAATTCGTGATAATGAGGAAGGAAAAGCTCCTTTTTGCAAAAATTCCATCATTATTTCAGCGAGCTGTCCTCATCGAAGAAGCAACCCAAGAAATCTTCAGAAGAATCTTCTTCTCATCTCGAGACTTCCCCCTTTTAAACTAAAAAGAAAGTTCTGGAACATTCTGTAATCTCTAACCATCATTATTTTATGTAAACAGAATTCTTGTCCAGCTACGAGATTATTTTAAACAGACGATAAATTTATTTAAAAAAAAAAATATTTAACCAATTTATAATTGATTCAGAATTTTAAATATCTTAGGCAGACGATTTTTATACATGATTAATTTTAAGAGAAAAAGAAAAGAAATGAATTTATTAATATGCAAATTATCGTTGACGGCGGAAAAATAAATAAATAGATAAAATAAAATAATGATATTTTTTAAAAGTATGGGTTTGGAATAAATTTAATAAGACTTTCTTAAAAAGGGTTGATAAAAACATAGAAGAAATCAGTTTTATTTGGAATATTAAGAAATAAAGTTTTAATTAAGAATATTTTTAATTTAGAGCCATCTTTTTAAATTTACGCATACTGGAATAATGTTTTTTAAGGCAAATTAAGAATTTATATCGTCTGCATAAGGATTAACAGATTAGATTTAGAAACAAGATTTTAATTTAATAATTTGAAGTAAGTACGGAATATTATTATAAAAAAATTAAGATAGTATAAAGGTTAGTTTTGGCGAAAAAATTTTAAATTTGTAATGTATATATATATATATATATTAAAAAGCTAATCAATTATTGCGGTATAGAATATTAGGAATACAATATTTCTTATTTTCATTTTGTTATATAAGAGTACTTGTAAACAAAATTGTGAATTTGTGAGATTATTTTAATCTTATCATAGATTATACAGGGGTGTTTTGGCTTTGAATATTAGAAAATTTAAAGCATTTGCTTTTGAAAATTCAGACATAAATAAGGTAACATGGAAAAAATATAAATAATTTCAACAAAGTGTGGCAGAAAAAATCAATTTTGTCAATCATCAGTAGAAAAAAGCATAAAATTCGGCAAAAAAATCTTTAAAAATACCACAAATAAATAAATAAAAAAAAAATTCATCTACGCATCATGGAATAACGCTAATTTCGTGAATTTTCCCAGAAAAATCACCCATTTCATCAAAAGATCAAGGAAAAAAACATAATTTTTGTGAAACAATCATGGGGAAAAAAGTAAACTTCACCTATCTTTTTCAGAAAAATTGTCAACTTCATCAAAAGATTGAGGGGGAAAATAAGGATTTCTTCAAAGAATCCTGGAAAAAAAAACCTAGAAATTTTGTCCAAAGATCAGAGAAATAACACTTATTTTGTCAAAAGATTCCAGAAAAAATTCAAATTTTATCAAAGGATCACAAAAAACCTTACAAATTTCATCAAATAATCACAGAAAAGCACGTTTTTTGTCAAAGCATAGCAAAAAAAAAATAAATAAATAAATAAATAAATAAATAAATAAAAATAAATAAATAAATAAATAAATAATAATAAATAAAAAATTAAATAAATAAAATAAAATAAATTTTGTAAAAGGGTTGTAAATAAAAACTTGAATTTTGTCAAAGAATTGCAGAAAAAAAAACATAATTTTTGTTAAAGAATTTGGAAAAACAGATGATTCTCATCAAATGATTGCAGATAAAAACATGAAATTTGCCAAAGGATGATGATTTAGATGCCGAAAATTAATCACCAAATCAAAAAATTCAATTGCCACGTGGCCACTGTAAATTTGCATCTATAATATATATATGTAATACTACAAATCAAATTCCACAGTGAATATAGAATAACCCAATGAAATAATTTAAACACATCAAGACTACCAAATGGAATCAACAACAGGGTACAATTACAAATGAAATTGGAGATTGTAGTACATGGCTTGTTTTCAAGGGCAATGCCACACAGTCGCTAAAAGTTAAGATTAATTTCTGAGGTAGAAATAAAAAAAATGCCCTAACACATAATTTTCTACCATTGCCTGATTAGATAGATTGATATAATTTAGTTTGTCATGATCTGAAATATCATACTGAAAATTCTTTATATTCTTTTATAAAAAAGATTTGAGTTATTTCTTTTAAAATTTTAATAGATATATTGTTTTAATTTTAATCACTTTTGAAAGTCAACATTTGTTCACTTTTAAATATGAAAGAGTATCAATTACAGTTCATGTGATTATGAAAAGTTACACAGTTTCAAAGATTGAAAAAAATATTTCTATTTATTAGTTTATGTTATCTATTGTCTGGCAATTGAAACATGTATAAACATAACTTTGATTTAACTTTAGATTGAAAACCACAATCGCAACCAGCTCTTAGAACAAGCTAATACTGCCATTACAAAAGCTGAAATTTTAAAAGAAAGTCTTAGAAAAAGGTTTGTTTTATTTTTATAAATGAAATTTAAAAAAATAATCTGATTAAATGGTCATTTCCTACAAAATTCTTTAAAATTTTATAATTGTTTTTCTTTTTATTATCTAGATATGCTATTCTTGAAAAAGCTACTGCAATAGAAAATGAAAAAAATACCTTTCTTACAGTAATTAAAAGTGGGCAGAATTATGGAAATCCTGATGTCCTTCCAGAAAATGTAAAAGGTAAGTAAATGCTGCTTGTCTTTTTATAATAGATTTGTATTCCATACATGTATTTCGAATATTGAATGTGGGTTAAATAATAAAATTACATATATAATTTAATCTCTTATCTGGCTAAATGGCTGTATTTCTGAATGTTTCTTTTGAAGTAAATGCACAACATTTATACATGATGTATACCTTCATCATTGTTTATCAGAGCTTTTAGCTTTAGAATCGTAATTTCAACTGCAAAATTTTTCAAATGTTGTTTTTCACCATATCAAAAAACTATTTATTTCCAAACAGTTATATGGGACATATACCTGAATCTTACAAGCAATGTATTTAGAAAATTTTTCCTCATCCTCTAAAAAGTAAACTATAAAAATTAGACTTTTGAATGGCCAAAACTTAATGAGTTAAAGTATTTTGAATTTATAAATTGTAAGCATTTTCTGCCATTAAAATTTTTACAGATGTAGTTTTAGCTCTGCATCAATTTCCTTTCAAGATTAGAATACAATGTTCATGAAGAATGACTAAGTTGTGAATATTTTAAAGAGTAGCAATAACACAAACTTATTTTTAAGAATAAATTTAAATAATCCTGATGGATTACACAATACAATGTTCATAAAGAATTTTTAAGTTGTGAATATTTTAAAAAGTATCAAAAACAAAAACTTTTTTTTTAGGAATCTCTCTATTCCTAAAAAAATTAACTAATGAAGTCACCGCCGCTGTAAATGAATTTTTTTGTGATTGGAGGGCTTTTTTCGCTAATATTAAGAAAAATATTGCATACAAAAATTTGAAAAATTGTGACATTTTAGATAAAAGCCTAATAAATAAGTTGAAGTAGGCAGTTTTTTTGATTGAAGAATTTTGAGCTCAAAATTGTTCCATTAAAGCAGTTTTTTTGTAGCAAAAACTGTACACAGGAATTGAATCCTTTTACTTTTCTAAGATTATACATCAGAAACTCATGGTGTACAGACTGCATTTATTATTTTAAATTGACTCATTTTTTGAGGATTTATTTCAATTTTAAATTAAGATTTTCAGCATTTCAAAATACTTTTTTACTTCTTTTAATAAAGGCTATTATTTTAATTTCTACCAATTGTAAAAATTTCACAAAGGATAATAATCTTTAAATTAAAAATTTATTTACACATGACTGTTATAAACGCACAGAAAAAACTTTCAAATCAAAATTAAATAATTGCATGTTAAAAGCAGGAAAATATTGAAAATTATGTCATAAAAATTGTTTTTACATGCGAACCCAGTAACAGAAAGTTTGAGACAAGAGACAAGCATCACAGATTTTCTTTCTCTTTTGCAGATTCTTTTTTCATCAAACCTTTATTTTGCTTTAGATTATGTTTAGCTCTTTATTATTTAATGCTAAAAGGTTAAGTTTATTATTAATAAAAATTTATAAAATGCCTAAAAATGCTACAGGTAACCAATTGTTTGATCAATTAACGCTTCAATTGTGAAAATATTTTACCTACAGATTATTTTTTATCTCTAAAGTATCTGTCACAGACATTCGAAGGATTTTTTGCTGCTGGGCATGTGAATATTTAAAAAGAAAGACACTGCTGAAAAATTCTATATTTTTATTTCTAAAAGTAAATATAAACCCTAGTTTTTGTGTAAAGAAAATCTTATATGTAAAGGCTGTTATGTATTGTTATAGTAAGTTATACATATGTAATTTTAAGTAACTGCTATTAGTACACCAAAAACATTTATTACATGTGTAGTTCAGGCATATTCTGACTAAAATGTAACAAGAGCTATTTACTATATGCATATCCATAATCCAAATCTACAATTAAAAACATGTTTAAAGATTATTATTAATTACTGTTGGGCTGACCTGAAAATACCATATGGGTCCAAGATAAAAAAAAAAAAAAAATCCAAAATAGTGATAAGTGATGAATTATATTTATTAAAGTGGGTTAAAACTGGATTACTTTTATGAATGTCAAAAAATTAACCCTATCCATGTGAAAATGAAAAGAAAATGCCTATTCAATCTGTGATTCTCTACTTAAATGCCAATTCAAAAAATAAACAGAATCTGTGTCACATGTTATGGTAGCACTATTTAGTTCAAATTTCTGGAGCATTTTTGTTTATTTAAAGAAAAAATTGGCATTATTTCTTCAACTAGCTGACTTGCACAGTATTTCCCGAGCATTTCAATTATTTCAAATGAACCATAAATGATCGACAGCCTCAGCTACCAGATTGTTAGGTGTCCTGCATTTATACTGCTGAAAATTTCGTAATTCCACCTTCAAGACACAGAGTATGGTCTGTACAAACATTTGGTTCTGGTCTCCTCTGCCTGCTGTACTGCGTAGCAAGCAGGCTGTACATGCATTCTTGAATCTGTCAGTTCCACTTTTTGCCACTAGGAGTGCATTCTATTCTAAATGAACCTTTGTCCTTATGAAACTTTATTTTTTTACATATTCTGAAATGTATTAATCAAAGGTTCGAAAGATAAATTAAGAGAGAAAAAACCCTGGGGATCAAATGAGAAAAACAAGAAGTACATAATATGAAAGAGTGGTCCAAGGGCTAATCACATGATGGGGTTAAGAAAGTGCAAAAGTTGCAAATGTGCCCCTAATGGTCGGGGTCAGGGGACAAAAATGAAAGCCTATACCGAGTTACAGCTTTGACTAAATTTTCTAATGGATCAGGAAATTAAAGGCAGGTTATTTAGCCAATAATTTAAAATAAAAATGGGAGGGGAAGAGGGATACTAATAGGGAAACGTGGTCAAAGGTATGCATAATGCTATATTACATGAGAGGAATAAGAAAAAGTTAGAAAAATGTCCCCTGAAAAACTTCAGGCTTTAATGATTTGGGGGGGGGGGGGGAGAGTGAAAGACTAAGGGTAGATATGGATAGCCATATTGAGTTACCCCTTTGATCAAGACTTCATGAAAGCAGGTAAGTTGTCCAAATATTTATGGTCGAGGTATGATTTTCAATAATTACTATTCGGAAATAGTGATAACACATAATATTTTTATATGATGTTATAAAAAATATGTGACCAAAGTCTTGAATAAAAAAAAATCATACTTTACTGAAGAAAACTCTTAACATTTAAAGATCATCTTTTTGATAAATTAAAAAGTTACTGATGGATTTTCCTAATTTTTCGAATTTGTGAAATACATTATTATTTTGCTTATGTACTAATTTGCAAATCCCTACCTGAAATTGTTTAAAAAAATTTTGATAACTAAAAATATTTGTTCTATTTTAAATAGGTTTTCTGTAGGAAAGTAATTGAATATACATATCATTTAAGCAGAAATGTTAATACAATATGTCACCTTGCAGATGTTATATTGAAAATAAAATATCTTTTTTTAATTGATATTTCAGAACTTTGTACATCAATTTTTATAAGTTTTTGTAATTTCTGAAATAGAATATTGCTTTTCAAAATTTTATATCCTTACTTCAAATAAATATAATCCTTACTTCGTTTTTAAAATATCAGTGAATATGAAAATCTATCCTACCCTATTTTTCTTGAAAACCTAAATTTTTCTAGCAACCTTCTTCTGCTCTATGTGATGGAAACAAATGTCGGGTGCATTTCTTTGTGATTTTGCTTGGTTTTAACAAAAAAGTCTTAAATTCTTGCATCTTTAATTAAATGTTTTTAATTAATTTTAAAAATCTAATGAAAAAGATCTAAAAATCAGACTTTGAGCTCCAAAATTACATGCATAGAGATACCTTTCTGCTAAGTTTTATTGTGCTTTCTGCAGCATCTCTTCAGAACATCGTCAATACACTCACACACAAACTTCTACCCTTATTATAGAAGTATTAATTTAATTTTGTGTCGTGAAGTTTTTTAGTAGTGATAGGTATAATGCAGATATGTTGTTTTTAGAGCTAATAAGTGATATGTTAGGTAATGTTTTTACTTTTAATAGTTAATGTTTTGATTATTTTGTTTTTCTGTTTTTAAAAAATTAAATTTTTTTTTCTTTTTTAAATTGGTAATTTTTTTTTTACATTTTCGCATACTGTATTACTTCTTTTAACCAGTATTTTTATTTTGTTAAATATCAGTATTTTATAAATCTGTTGAAGTTTCATTTTTTTTGGGGGGGGGGGGGGTGGAAGGAAGGAAGGGGGGACCAACAGTCGAATTTTTACTGCTTTGTGCAGCTATTTTAACATTTGATTTCCAGATATTTCATAATTTAATGCCTAACATTCTTTGTTGAAGTTGCAGGTTTTCCAGAGTTTTCAGCGTCATGGAGAATCAAGGAATTTCAAAATTGTCTTGGAAATTCAGGGAATTTATAAATATTTTCTAAAAAGTTATGGAAAATTCTTGGAGAAAAATATAAATGTCAAATAAATCGTTCAAAACTAAATAAATAATTAAAATTAAGAAATTTGTAAAATGATTGCAGGAAAATTTGCTAATTTTGACAAAGGGTTGTGAAAATAAATAGCAAATTTGTTATCTGCCTGTTTGGTCAGAAAATTTGCCTATAATGTTTTGCTCGGAACCCTGTTTTTTAATGCAGCTCCAAACCGAAAACATTTCCAAAATATTCTAATGCAGTGGGGGGGAAAAATCTCTTACATATACATGCCAGAGTTCCAAAAGTAGCTTCCAAAAATGATTTTTTAAAAAATAGTAAATATTAATTTTTTTTTTTTTAAACAAAGACATTGTTAGGAAAGAAAAAGTATTAGCTATAAGTAGGTATTAAATCCTATTTTGTTCATGAAAAAAGATGCAGAATTGAGAAAAATGGACAGAACAGCTCTCGGAATTTTTTAAAAAGGTTACTATTGATATTTTTTCAAACAGATTGCACTCTTAGAATTAGAAAAATAAAATTATTTACAAATAACTTTGTATTTTTCATTTTCTCTTATTTTGAATAATTAACCTGAAGCCTGTTACAAAAAGTGGGAGGATAAGTAAAGAACAAAGAATGATATTTTGAAAATATTTATTTGAAAAAGACTAAAATTGATATTTTTTTGTAAATGAATTGTAATATTAAAAAGGTTAAAATATGAAATTTAACCATGCATTTTTTATTTATCATATTTCGAATAGTTAAGCCAGTGCATATTGTTTGAAGACATGTCAAAAAAATTTCATTTTCTGACTCTCAGCTTATTTTCAAAACATGACCTTGGCAGTATTGTTGCAATTTTGAATGCTACTTTGAACTGTTCGTTGCAGTTATTAATTAATTAATAAAAAACTAATACTGTAAAATTTTTAGTTCTGGATCTAGCAGTCTCTTCATAATACAGACAGACAAACAAATTTCTTTCCTATTTATTATAGATTGAAAACATTAAATGAAAAATACTGCAAATCTATTTCATATGTTTATCTAGGTATATCCATTTTAGTGTAGTAAAAATTAATGTTTTGATTAATTCTAGTGGTGGCTCGTGGCTGGAGCTTCAGAGCCTTGTTATATGTTGTTGCGCCTTGTTGTTGTTATCATTGACTATTTTATAACATACTTTTACACACACAAATAATTTACCGCACTATTTTAGAAAATTATGCAATATCTCTGAAAGATAATTAATTTTACTTCTGAAAGTTTTTAAAATACAGTTTGCACTGTCTTACAAGTAATAAAATGTTGCTTTTACAGAAGAAATGCAAAAATTATTTATGATCGACTGCTATCTTAACAGTTCTCAGAAGCATAATCTGCATGCATAAATATAGGGTGTTTCAAAATTCAGCTGACAAATTAAGAGGGATCGGTAGGAGGCATCAGAAGGCAGAAAAATTACCTTGGAACATGGAGTTTTAAACCACTTATTTAATCGCAAATACAGAACGTTTCATGCTAACTGAACTTTGGTTGAAGGTAATAATTTTGAGAAAAATAACGACATTGCAATGAAAATGCAACAATATGTACTATGTTTTGTGTGAAATGTTATAGCATCATGAAAAATTTTGGAAAACAGTGTACTCAAGCAATCGTTGATACAGTATGAACTGGTAATCTTAGTCCAAAGTGTGGAGCGTCAAGTTCATATTGCTGATGCATATAACAGAAACTTCTACCACTTAAAAAAAATTATCACATTTACAATAAAATTAAAATGTCTGTTAAAAGTTTTATTGTAATGTACTTTAGTTTCCTGAAAGTTATTATCAATCAAAATTGAGCTGAGATAAATACGCTGTATTTTTGATTAAATACATGGTTAGCTACCTTATGTTCTATAGTAAATTGTCACTCTCTTAATGCCTTATATTGCTCCTCTTATTTTATTAATCAAATTTTTGAATACTTTGTATATGTATATATATATACACATTACTATTGTAGAATATTGCAATTACCTATGTGAAATATAAATAATAATAAATCGAGTATTAAGACATAATACAAGCATTATATATTTTATGATAATTAAAGTAGTTGCACAAAATTTAATATGAAGTTTCTTCTCTGTATCTCTCTTTTTTTTTAAATTTATAAAAAATATGTATATAAATTGTGTATCGATTATATGGTCAGTCATGGTTTCCTGAAAAATATGACTTTATATGCACTGTAAGCAAAGAATTCTAATTAAGACAATATAATTTAAACAATATGCTAATTATATGAGTAAAGTTATGTTCAAACCCATTATGAAAATATAATTTATATAAAAAAAAAGAAAGGTATAATCAAAAATTTCTTTACTGTTAAATTTTCGAATTGGTGAGTAATGTAGTGCAGTTTTGATTTTTGAGATTAATAATCTTAATCAAATTTATTTATACATTTATGAATCTGAATCAGGGATTCTTTATTAATTTTATTTGTAATTAAGTGGTGTGTCAATGCTTAATAGCTTTATCACTGCAGATATTCTTTATTAGTATAAATAATTGGATAATATTTAACTTGCATATAAGCCTCACATTTTTTTTTCTTTTTTTTTAAAAATAAAAACATGTTTTTTGAGCTCTTTTTTGTTTATAGTGCAACTTCCATTGAATACAACGTGCAGTCCCCCCCCCAAAAGACAGTCAGTCACGAGCTGCCACTGAATAATTAAATGATCAAAGAGAAAATATTCTGCTGTGTGGGCTTTTTCTTAGAGTGTATTCTTTTTTGTAAGTGTAAACTTTGTAATAAGAACTATAGTTTAATGGTATCAAACCTTTTTGGACTACCACTCCATTTTAGAAAAAATTTAGTTAATAACTTCTTGGAACAATTATCATTTTCTCCTTTTTATGTCATCTTAGGCTAGAGTAGAAAAAAATTGTTCCCTGGGTAACTTATTGAAATTATATTTTTCACCTTTCAAAAAATTCCCAACCCCAACTCTTGTTTTGTTTCTATTGTATAATGACAATTTAATAAAAATTGAAAATAAAAGCTGTTAGAGGATGAATCAATTTTATATTAATTTCCGAACTTTTTTCAGTTGTTTACTTTTTATCTATCACTATATGGTTATTAAGGAGATTGTTCTGTCAGACCACAAATTCCCCTTACTAATCTTAAATCCATAGGAGTGGAATGCATTCTTATTTTTAAAATAACTCAGGGTTCATGATTGTTTTGATTTTTTTTAAAATCAAAACAGATTTTTTTTTGTTATTTAAATAGGATTTTTTTGATTAAATCAGATTAAAAAAATAAAATAAATAAAACTTCACGCAGTGTTACTATTTTATATCATTTTCCTTTTAAATTTTAAAATAAAACCACACACACATGCATGCCACGAAATATTACCAATGTATGTTAATGTTATTACATATTCATACACAATCAGCTCTCATTAATTTGAAATTAGATAAATCGAATCTTCACTTAATTCGAACGAAACATGAAGTCTCAAAATTTCCAGTGGCAGAATAATATCAAAAGTTTTCACTTTTCAGTAATTCGAATCCATTTTATCTTGAATTTGTTTAATTCGAACTAACCAGAATTCCATTTTTTCATTTTTCTTGACTTTCTCACGGAGTTATCAGCTTCTAACAGTTTTAAAATATTTGAACCCTTAACTAAAGAGAAAATTGTTGGAACAATTCCCAAAAAATGCAATGAGAAGATGAAATTAGATTCTGGGGATTCTGCTACTATTTCTCTTGTTCTTTTCCTATCCAGAGGAAAGTCAACTGCACAATCTTGTGTTTGCATATGTTTATCCTGATGCAGTCGTCATCTGACAAAAAACTAAACTGTTTGCTACAACTGGATAAAAAGTCAAAAATGAATAGAACTAATCAAACAAAAATTGATATATTTTTTTTCATAGTGATGATAAATAGTTTGAATATTTCCTTAAATAATCATGAAATTTCAGGTTAAAAAAAAAAAAAAAAAAAAAAAAAAAAAATTACAGTAGAATTAATAAAAATTGTAAAATACAATTGTTTTTTAATATATTATTAATTTTTATGTTTTATTTATATATTATTTTAATATTATGTATTAGTTTATGTATGTATAGCCTTTAGTTTGATATTAAGTCATATTCTAACGATAACAGCCCAAATAAATTGAAAAAACACCATAACATCCCTTTAAACATATTTTCTTTTTATACTTTCCATAATTCGAACATTTTTTGCAGTCCCGAAGATTTTGAATTAATGAAAGCCAGCTGTAAATGATTAAAAGTTAATATTTTAGGTTATCAAAATATTTTATTATACAAAATGTATAGCAAAATGCAAATCAGCTGTCAAAAATCAATTTTATAAGTATTTTAATTAAAATACTGTAGCACACAAACTTTTTTTAAAATTAGGTTGTTAACTTTTGTAGTTTTTGAAAGTGCTGGTACAGAAAACTTTTTTTAGCAGCTTTATCTGTTCCAATGTTCCTAAGTAATTACTAATTTTCAAATGCACCAAATCAAAAACTAAACACAATTGCAGATAAACTTATTATAGTAAAAAGTTAGTTGATCGTGAATTCTATAAATATTTTGTAGTTTATTTTTTAATAACTGTAGCATGTGCCTTCCACCATTCTAAATTACCTAGTTCTTTCATTATGTTACATTCAAACAGAAAGTCATTGAATGGTTCAGATTTTGCTTCAAACTTTAATACAACAGACATTACCAAAGTAGAGTATTTCTTCTTAGCAAACAATAAAACTGACCATTTTCTCAGAATTTATGAATCTCTCTTCTGCATAACAGGGATAAAAGATAGAATGAAATTTTTTTTGAGCTTAATGTTTGCTTGTAACATTGGAAGTTTTTACACATAATTCATTCAATGCTATCTTTTTTTCCGTAGATCTTCCATCCATGTTTTCACTGGCTTTTGACCAACATTAGCAATTCGGTGAATAAGAAATAAAAAGCAGCAACCAAACGAAAAAAAATGCTAGCAAAGTAGATTTGGTGTGATACATTGAAAACTATATGTTTAACCTTTTACTCTATCTTTTTTTTTTTTTTTTTTTTTTCAACATGCTTTGAAATAAATTAATTTTTTTTTTTTTTTTTCGCAGTGTCAGTACATAGTGATTAACTAATAATTGAGACATACTTATCGCATAATCCTTCCTGTGACTTTGGCTATTGCTAAACTGAATTGATTCTTAGTCAGTATCTTTATATAGAGAGTAATGTAAATGCCACAATTCAATTGAATATTTAAAGCAAAATGAATCGTTCTGCGAGGCAAATAAGGATCACTATTGCATTAGCACGCACACAAAGAGCAGAAATTGAGCACTCGCAATTTGGCAAATCTGGTTGTTTGTTTATTCGCCAAATGAAGCATTTTGTCATAATTTGGCTATGGTGAGCAGCATCGAGAACCCTGCTTCCATCAATGAACTTCATTACTAATTAAACAATCCTTTTTTTACATGTGATTTAGAGCCACCTAAATTAGATTCTAATCTTTACATTATACTTTACTTTTTGACAAAGATTAAGCTTTATCTTTCAAAAAACTATTTGATTATCTTAATTATATAAAATTAAAATATATTACAATGCATTATTATGTTTATATCTTGAATTTATTGTAAAATATTATAAATAAAAAACATTTAAATCAAATATTTAAATAAAAATTTATTTTAATTGTGATTTTAATCAGGATTTAAATCAAGCTAATTTAAATTAATGAACCATGGATTTCCTCAGAAAATTAATATATTCATCTTGTTTTTCCTCGTCTGAAAGATGTCGTTTAGTTTTCAAAATATCTCTAAAAATATGTGCTTAATTTTTATCTGAAGTTTTAAAATCTTTTTATACCTTGTACAATTTTAAGACATAAAATATTAAATTAAGTATATATTTTAGAAATATTTGTGATAACTAAGGAAAAAAGAGATATCCTTTAAAAAGAGTACTTATAAAAAATAAACAAAAAATATTAATTTTCTGAAAAGATATTTTAAAAATAAGAATGGATTATACTCACATGGGTTTAACATAGCTATGAGAATTTGAGATCTGACTGCCCTGATCTTCCTTTCATGTGAAAATTTGCTAATTTATCCAAGCGAATAAAAAAATGCCAACATATAATAGTTTTCATATATGGGAATGTCCATTCAGAAATTTTGTAACAATACAAGCAATTTTTCATAATTAATTTCAATTATTTTATTTAAAAATATGATTAAAATAAAAATTGATATAATCAGTTAAATACCATTGTGTGCCACTCACATGTATCTAATTTGTAATAAAAAGCATTTTACTTGTGTATGTTAAATCAAAATTTTGTTACTTTTGTGACCAGAGTCACAAGTGTAACAAAATTTTGATTTGTTATGTAGACAAGCTACATTTTGCAGAAAATTAGATATATTTTATGAGCATAGACCACAATAGCATTTAACTGGTTATATCAATTTTTATCTTAATTATATTTTTTACTAAAATAATTGAAATTATTTATGAAAATTGCTTGAATTGTTACAAGAGTAACAGTGGATGTTCCCATATCTGAAAAGTCTCGCCTTTTGTATGAAAATAAAATAAAAAGCTGTATTTTTTTAAATATTGTTTTTTAATTTTACATATTTCATGGTGTTTGTTATTTATTGGTCAATTCATTTCAAGTAGTCCAGCATTGGTCATTCAACTATTTTTTTTTTTTTTTTTTTTTTTTTGTGCAATAACTTTAACATGATGGAAGTTCAAAATGACTATTATTTTAGTTTTTGTTTGTGCTTGGTAGCCATCTTTGTTTTGTTGTATGTAGTAAATTTCTCACATACTTAGGGTATACAGAATTATAAATATCTCGTCTTTTATTTTTACAATTCTAATGGGATTTGCAGCAATTTCTTTAAAATAAGATGGGCTTAAAGTATGACAAAAGAATAGCTTTTAAAAATAAATTCTTTCTGGTGAAATTTTAGCATAAATTTTAAGATTTTTTCCAAAATTTGTCCATTTACAAGAGGAAATTTTTCATGCAAGGAAAACTGCCAACATGACACAATTTTTTTACAAATAGGTCGAAAGTACTTGTACTCACATACCAAATCCTAGATCTGGGAGTTGATTTCTCTTTGAGAAAAAAATTCAAAAATTTGTCCGAAATTTCAAAAATCGCACTTTTTAGGTTTTGATATCTCTAGTGTGGCACAAGATGAAAACTGAAATCCTGGCCTTTGATAGTATTTTATGGTGGTATTATGAGTAAAATATTTCAAGAAGGAGATTTGGCTACAAACTGAGATATGACATGGACAATATGTGAAAACAATACTGCCAAAGTATTGTAACCTGCTATGTATTTGCTTATACCACCAAAATGTTAAATTAATGATTGGTGGGGCAAAGTTAAATGTTAATTACAACGATCTTCAAATGCTTGTGTGTGATTTAAACAATTCAGAAAATATGCTAAGTCAATGCACTATTTGTCCAGATGAACAAAACTTATTAGAAATGCTACTATAACAATTTGACTCAGAAGAAATTTCAGAAAATGTAAATTACAGACAATGGGTTATAACTGATTTTGTTGACGTGGTTTCAATTATTAAACCTAGTTAAGAAATTTGTGAAATTTTAGTGGAAAAACTATGTGCTTTGAAGAAACATCACTATGTATGTTAAATACAATCAATATTTCTTAAGTACAAGAAGTAAAATCAACTGGATTCAGAATGCATTGTAATGGTGACTTTTCTGAAAATTTTACATTTGTGATTCAAGAAAAAAATACAAAATTTTCACTGGGTGAGGAAGCAGGCCACTGTCCATTTCTTTGTATATTATTATAAAGCTATTAGTATTTTGATAAATACAAGAGTAGACGTTTACGTGCTATTAGTGATAATTTTACACATGATGTCATCACAGTCCATAAATTTTAAAAACATGTGATTAATGGTATAAAAACTACTGTCTCATCAGTATAAAAGATCTTCCATTTTGGCGATAGATCTTCTAGCCAGTGAAAAAAAAAATGTAAATTTTTGTCATCATAAGAAAGACTTTGGCCATTAAGGAGAATGGTTCTTTTTTGCAACAAGTCATGGGAAAATGCTTGTGATGGGGTAGGAGGAATAACCAAGAGGAGCCTACAAATGACAGCTAAAAATCAGATCCTATTTACTGAAGAAATGTTTACTTTCTGTGACAAAAACCTTCCTTGCATTGCATTCATGTACATTTCAAGTGTAGATGTGACCAACCATGCCAGTGAATTGCATAATTGATTTCAATGCTGCTTGCCAGTCCCTGAAACTTGTTCCTTCCATAAGTATGCTCCTGTAAATAAAACACTTATATGATGTTACCATACATCAAGTAATTTTCAAGAAATAAATATATCTTAAGGCCTTTAAAAGTTTATACTGCAGAAAAATGCCATTGTTGCATGTATGTATGGTAAGAAGTGATATTTTGGAATTATTAATGAAGTCAGCCTTGAATATAGTGATTTCAAAGTTTATTTCTATGGACCAGCAGGGCCAGGAACTTCATTCAAGTTATCGAGACTTGGGTGACTTCAAATAAAATTTTGAGAAAGATTACCCCTATGGAACTGACAACCGTAACTGACTCATAACATCTCTGGTAAATAGTGTGGAGATATTTCTCAGCTCTTTGTTAAGCATATATAAATGTCATAGTAAATTAAACATTTATTTTTAATTTGTTCTCAACAAACAATATTTTCTGTGTAAATATCTATATTATAAAGGCCAAATGTATCTGTGCGTAACGCATACATCATTTTGTAAATGGCAACACTTTCCCATGTAATTTCGGTTTGCAATTTTCTCTACTGCAAATTTTACACTTCTAAACATTGCACATTTTTAATTTTTATGCCATCATATAGAGAAAAAAAAAATTACTTTTAAATGCAATTTGTTTGAAAGCTGTATCTCAATTTGTTTTGAGATATTAATTTTTTTATGATTTTTAGTACCAATTTTGTAATTGTGGCAACAGAATCACTCCATTTTCTCTTGAAATAATAATAATAATAAAAAA
Organism: Maratus speculifer; assembly: GCA_964019185.1. Lineage (NCBI taxonomy): Eukaryota > Metazoa > Arthropoda > Arachnida > Araneae > Salticidae > Maratus > Maratus speculifer. The sequence continues at coordinate 246,637,936 of OZ025289.1, forward strand.
AAAAAAAAGAAATTAAGACGTTTATAATTTGTTAAAAATGTCGTCTGTTATATAATTTAGTGATTTTGGTTTCAATTCGTTTTTATTCATCAATTAAATGGACTTCAAGTTTTGAATTAAAGTGATTTTAAAATGATAAAATTAAAACACAATTTTCTTAAACATGGTGAATACGGATATGGGAAGCGCATGTGTAAATTTTGAGAAGATGAAAATGATGACGAGTTTTAATTTCGTGTGAAATTCTATGATTGTGTCAATTTGCAATAAATTTTGTCTTTTTTTCATTCGCATTTATACCAAACATAAAAGCCTCAATTAATAACTTCATCATAATAACTGATCTTTATTATATTTTACTATTACACAAGGTTGACACGGTTTAAACCAATTGGTTTTAACCATGGTTTAAACCAACTGGTTTTTTTCTCAAAAAAAACAATTGGTTTTTTTTAGAAGAAATCTAATGAAATTTTCTCTTTTTTACTTTATAATTTACATGTTTCAAAAAATTGGATGTAAATAATTTCTACTTTTAACTTTTTATTTCAGCAATAAGCATTAGATTTAGTGGGTTTAGATAATTTTTTTAGGTATAGGATTAATATCAATATGCATTGGTGAGCATATTTATTGCTTTAAAGAAAAAGCTTCAAACATGTGAATTGATCAAAGATAAAATAGATTAAAGATATTCAATATTTAGTATTAAATATTTTATTTTTTGAAAAAAGGCAGATTAACGTAATTAATAACATTACATTATGCTTTCTAAGATTATGCTCAAGCTGCAAAAAAAATTTTTTTTGATTGTGGAGGTTATCTTATTAAAATCAAAATATGAAATTGAATAAGACAGTATTCAAAGATTGGGTGCTAGTTATAGCATTTTAATTATATCAATCTTATTTTTTTCCCTGTTATCTGCTGAATCTAATGACCAAAAATATTAACTTTGAATTGTCACGCAAAAAACTAAATCCCAAAAAGTATTTGAAATTTATTATTTGAATAACTGTGCAAAATAGTATTATATTTATCAAATTACATCTAAATGTTTACTATTAATAATCAAAAGATTGTTTATAAAGATTTTCAGAGTATCAATGTTTCACTGTGTAGAATAGTTTATTCTCTGGGTATAAGATTATTTGTGAATACTGTTTAAATTAAAATATGATTTTTTTCAATTTTCTACATAAATTTACTGTAATAATTTAGTTTAAATTATTTTAAAATGAAGTTACACTACTTATAATTCAATAATGTCTATTTTTATCAATAAATATGCATGTTTATGTAATAAGAAAGGGTGTTTTAAAAAAAACCCGGTTTAAGCCAAAAAAACTGGGTTTTTTAAAAAAAAAACCAGGTTCTTTTTTTCAACCCTGCTATTACACACATGCAATTAAAGTTTAAATTTAAAAATTTGGACAACTGAGTTTTATAGTGTTTTGTTAATCTTATAGCTTAAAATAATATTTGTTTGAGAGTTAGACTGATCAATATAAGATGCATTTTTTTATTGTAACTAATTTTGTAGATTTATCATAAATCAATGAAACAGTTCCTCCTTAAACATTTTCTTTCATCGAATTTCGACGGGTTCCAACATGTAGTAATAAAAGAGATAAATCTCATTTTTCCTAAGCTACTTGTAATAGCATTTCTTAACATTTTGTCCTCACCGTATCTCAGCTTGTTGTCAAATCTCCTTATGAAAATTTTTGTGCATAACACTGCCATAAAATACTATCAAAGGCCAGAATTTCAGATTCTTATTCCATGCCCCACCAGAGATATCAAAGCCTAGCATGATTTTCAAAATTTTTGACAAATTTTAGAATTTTTTTCACAAAGAGAAATCAACTCCCAGATCTGGGACTTGGTGTGTGAGTACAAGTATTTTTGACCTATTTGTAAAAAAAAAAAAAAGTGTCATGTTGAAAGTTTTCTTTGCATGAAAAATTTCTTGTCTTAAACTGACAAATTTTGGGGAGAAAAAAAAAAAAAAAAATCCTAAATATTTGCTTGAATTACACTTGTAACATTTTATTTTAAGAAACTATTCTATCATCAGAATTTTAGCTAATTTTAATTTGAATAATTTGCTGCAAAGCTCATTTGAATTGGAGAAATAAAAGATGAGATATTTACTATTCCGTAAACTCTTCAATGTGTGAAAATTGCTACACACAATGAAAAAAAGATGGCCATCCCAACAGGCACAAACAAAATCCTTCTATAGTAAAAAATAAAACTAGCCATAAAAGGAATGACTCCTGGAATGATGCTGATGTGTAAGATTTCCGGAAATAACGTGTCCGGGTGGACCACTCCTTCCATGAGTCGAAAAGACCAGTCAGGAAAGGGCTCCGTCTATGCATCGTGAAGTGTTTCCATGGGGTATTGGCCAGCGCAGCAAGCAAGAGTAGCCTACAACTTGGAATCGCGAAGCAATTATGCGCGAGGGGGGGGGGGGGGGTTGGCGAGCGTAGCGAGCAGGGGGGCAGAAAAGGGGAACTTTTTAAATTTTTATCCACAGCGCTCGTTTTGTATATTTTTAGAAAGGTCTGAAACTGCCTTTTCCTATTATGGATGTCTTGTTTGTCCCCCTCTGCTCTGCCCCCCAGGGAGGGCACATTTTTAATTTCTTTACAACACCAGTCGTGCGACACATCATTTGAAAGATCTGCAACTGCTTATTCATATTATGGATGTCTTGTGTGTCACCCCTCACTCCGCCCTCCGCCCCCCCCCCCCCCCCCCCCAGGGGAGCACATTTTTAATTTCTTTACAACACCAGTCGTGTGACGCATCTTTGAAAGGTCTGCAACTTATTCATATTATGGATGTCTTGTGTGTCATCCCCCCCTCTGCCCCCCAGGGGAGGCACATTTTTAATTTCTTTACAACACCAGTCATGTGACACATCATTTGAAAGGTCTGCAACTGCTTATTCATACCATTGGGTATTGGCAAGTGCAGCAAGCAGGGGTAGCCTACAACTTAGAATCGCGAGACCGGGATTACGCGGGGGGTTGGCGAGCGTAGCGAGCAGGGGTGCAGAGCCCCCCCTAATACAGTAAAACTAAAATAAGAGTTATTTTAAACTTCCATCATCTTAGGGTTGTTGTACAAAAAATTTCAAATTTTTTAAAAATGGTCAAGTAACCAAAAAAAAAAAAAAAAATTTTTTTTCTGGACGACTTGAAATGGATTGATCCCATTTTAAATTATTACCCTATTATTATTATTATTATTTTTATATGAATACTTATTGAATAATGAGAATTTTTAACGAAATAATTATTGCTACTTTTATATGCTTTTAAGACTTGATTGCAAGGAGTATAAATTTTTAATTAGTGGGAGTATATCTATAATTTAATGAGAAAAAAATATTATAAGCATAAAAGAAGCATTTTTATTACTAATACAAGTATCTAAAACTTTTAAATTATTTATGTTTAAGTTATTTAGTTACTAATACAAGTAACTAAAACTTTTAAGTCAAATTACATTTTAATTTGCTAAATAATGTAATTTTTTTTATGCCTGTGAATGCCCTTTATTTTTTGGTAATCTTCCACATTGTTTTTAAAATATTAATTAAATCTAATATTTAAGTTAAATGTAAGATAAAATAATTATATCTTGATTTTTATTTTTTATAGATAAAGAAAAATTATTTATCTCAACTTCTGAACTTTATTCTTTAATAACATCTGAGAAATCCTCAATTGTTATCATGGATACTAGACCAGCAAAAGATTTTGAAGAATCTCATATAAAATATCATGCTTGTATTAATGTGCCACAGGAAATTATAAAACCTGGGTAAATATGTATATTTTTTATACTTCATACTTTCTTACTTTTAAAATGTTAATTTTTGTGTATAAAATGCATAAATAAACTTATCACACTAATAGTTGTCATATCTCAAAGTATGATTACAGTTTGTATAACTTTACCTAATTATAACATTGTTTATAAAGAAATATTAGGAATGCCCATAAGTAATACCTCTTTTTATTTCTCTTCTCCTCTTAAATTTTTTTTTTTTTTTAATGTAGTTTTAATACTTTTATACATTTAGGAAGGTGATGTGTGAAATGTTTATATAATATGGAAATGTTTATCCAGAAACCAGTTAACCAGAAAATAAGTTATCCAGAATGATATTTCTAATTGACAGCTAGTTTTTTTTTTTCTTTTCTTTTCTTTTCTAATATTCAAAGTCTAAAATGCTTGTGTTCATGTTCCATGAATTTCGCTTTTACATCTCATGCGTTCAAATTAGAGATGTTAATAAATATTAGAGAGTTCATTCATTTGATCATATACATCATAATTAAAATAAATGATACTACTTAAATTCAAATCCTACAATTTGTTCATCTAGATTTGATGGCATCTCAATATCAACATCTTGGTCTGTTCTATATCCATGTTTACTTAACTCAATTCAGAGATATTCTTTTTTGTACAGAAAATTTTGATTATACAGTAGACTCCCTCAAATCCACACAGCTTGAGATCAGAGGCTGTGCAGATTTTAGAATTTTGCAGATTTCTGGTCATTGCTTTGTTTACATTTTTTAAATAGTAATTTGAATGTAATTAATAATGCATCCAAAACTATATTAAATACTTACAATATAATTGCTAGGATGTAGGGATGATTTTCAGGATTATTTTTTTTTCTAATAAAAAATTCAGATCATTATTTTAAGAAAGATTAATTAATTAATGCTCATTTCAAAAAAAAAAAATTTTAATCTTCCATAATTTCATTAATATATCCTATAAATCCAATATTTTCATTTGATACATCGCAGCTCTCCTATTTGACATAATAGCAATATACAAAAAAAATATTTTTCTAAATTATTTTATTATTATTTATTCATTCTTAAAATTATATTATTCAGTTTTAATTTTAAATATAGATCATTTTCATATAATCGCCCGGTCTTTTAATAGTTTAATTCGTAATTTATGCTATTTCAAAATTTAAGGTAATCTCCGTATTTTTTATGTGACGATAGCTAATTTTTCCGTTTTGAGCATCGCCATTTTCTTTCCTGATACTTCATAGATGCTGGACATGAGTCATCGGGGACTAGAATGTTCTACGACATTCCAGAACAAATTTCCCGCCGAAATCTCAGCGTCCATCTCTTGATGACGCATGTTTGTTCCAGATCTTTCCTAGCGGCGTCGAGCGATGCGTGACCCTGATTGGCTGAGCGCACGCGCACTCCCATGAGAGGGAGGAAGTTTCGCTGATTTATTGGACACTTTGAGAGAGACCAGCGTGAGCGAAGGTTGTCGGAGGCCCGGCGCTGCCCTCTCGGGGGTAAGCGTCGGAAGAGTTAAGGATGGTTCTCAACGGCAGAGAAGAACGTAATTTTCTTGTCTTTGTGGTTAACCTTATACTATAAATTTTTTGGTCCTACAGGATAATCATCTTTATAATAACTCTCCTAGCCTCCATCCCAATTAAAAAACGAGTTAAGGATGGTTCTCAACAGCAGAGAAGAACGTAATTTTCTTGTCTTTGTGGTTAACCTTATACTATAAATTTTTTGGTTCTACAGGATAATCATCTTTTTAATAACTCTCCCAGCCTCCATCCCAATAAAAAAAACTTTAAGTCTGTTTCATCAACTTTCTAAAAAAAAAAAAAAAAAAAAAGATTGGCTATGTGGGATAATCTCCCGTGCTTTTGTGCAACACTTATCAAGATATTTTGTATCTGAGGCCGTCACTCGGTGAGCCAGCAGTCCTTCTTCCAGCTTTAACTAAAAAGTGCTCCATCGCCGTCCACCTAAGAGTGTTCCATCGCCGGTTACAGCATAAAGTACTCCGTCGCCAATTCCAGATTCTATCAACGAATCCAATCTCCATCAACGAATACAGATTACAGCATAGTGTAGTACCAAAGAGTGAGATACTATTGGACCGAAAATTTCTCTAGTGTAAACAAATCCACGCAGACTATACTCGATGAATGTTTTTATTGAATTTCCTGATTTTGTGCACAGGAAGATCTGATGTGTATAGAAAAGAAAATTATTTAATAGTTTGTATTATTATCGTTGGCCAACGTTATCTGCAGTACAATGGTAAATAAATATATTCAAATTTGATTCATCTGGTCTGTTTTCATGAAGGGTGAGTGTTTCTTTTATTTTTATTTTCTTTAATTTCATCTGTCTCAAGTAATAGGCTTAATTCTGAAGAATTTTAATTTAATTTTTTTTTGTTTGACAACGCAATGTCGCACTTACGTTCTCGTGCTGCTAGTTGTATTTGAGGAGTTGTTTACCGGTGATATTATTTTGGGCTGACTTGTTCGTTCCCACAAGTTCTGGCTGCCAAATATTGCTGGGTTGGCGATTCCCCAAATACAACATATAGCATTTTTTGGTGCCGATCGACCGTTTCATGGGATCGGAGTTCGGTGTTAATATTTTTGGAATTTAAATTTTTATCATGAAGTTTAAATTTAATAAATTCTTAGTTAAAAAAAAAAAAAAAAAAAAAAAAAAAAAAAAATGAATTTTTTTCCATTTATGTGAATACCTAAAACAAACGAACAACAAAAAAAAAAAATAAAATAAAATAAGTGTTCAATATTTTTATTGATTTATTTTTTCAGTGATTTATTTTCTCAGAGATTTACTTTTTCATTGATTTATTTCTTCATTGATTTATTTTATTGATCATTTGTTTTATATTTATTTTTATGTATTGATGTTTTGTATTAGATGTGTATAGGGTAAAAAAAAATTTTTTTCAGATATAATTTAGGGCTTAAAAATTTTTTTTTGTATATTCATATTTCATTTATTTTGTATATTTTACTTTGATTATGGCGGGTAAACGTGCACTTTTTCACACTTTAATGTCTGTTATTACGCCATTTCAAGGCGAGGAAAACGAAGACGTTAGAATTTTTTTAAAAAATATAACAGAAATTTGTGAAATTCAAAATGTCAACTCGAAAAACAGGGTAACACTCCTAAGATTACTTTGCAAGGGCAAAGCATTAGAATTTTTATCAAATGATAAAACGGTTTCAGATGAATCTGATTTTGAGAAAGTGTCAAAATTACTAATCAAAAAATTTGAAAAAAAAATCAACTTTCACGAATCATCCGCACTTTTTGCTAAACTTACCCATAAACCTAATCAAAGTGTCAGAAATTTTGCTGAAGAAATAACAAAAATAGTTAACAACATGTCACCAGACGCAAAGGGAAACGTAGAGTTAGAGCAATTTAAATCCCATTTAATGGTTTCAAAATTTGTAGAAAATATACGTTCTGACATTAAGGTGGAGTTGCTCAAATTTGGTCTAAAAAATTTTGATGAGTTAGTAGATAAAGCAGTCCACATAGAAAATGCATTGAACCAAAAAGAATTTGATTTTAACAACATATGTGCTGTACCCTCAACTAGCAATGACTCTTCTCTTTTCAATTCTATATTAGAACAGCAAAATAATCAGTCAAAGCAGATTGAAGAATTAACCTTCACCATTAAAAAACTAAAACAAGAAAAGTTAGCATGCCAAATATGTGGGAAAAACCATTCTGCCAAAGATTGTTGGCATTTTCTTGGTACTCAGAACAATTTTCCACCTCCTAACTTGTACTCCAACCCCCCCAATCAGCAAGATGATGTAAACAGAGGTAGAGATAGGGGCTTTCGGAATTTTAGAGGATCTCAAAACTCTAGGGGTTTTAACAGAGGTAGAGGCAGAAATTTTTATAGACCTTACAATCGTTCAAGGAATTTAAACTTCTAGAGGGTTCGGATATTTTTGATGTTGTATATAGCTCCCCCCCTTTTCAATCCAGAACCCTTGATTTTTCTCTTTTTAATGATATTGGGGATTTTAACATTAGTCATAACGATACAGTGTCGTATAGAAACTTGATGAGTTGTACCATAAATAATGCAGAATTACCTATAGTTAAACTTAATTTTGGTAAACATTCCTTTGATGCTCTCCTTGATTCCGGTGCTAATTTATCGCTCATTCAACCTCAAACAATCAAAATATTAAAACAATATACTAAACTCAATTTTCTCTCTAGAGCTGTTAAAATCAAAACTATCAACAATTCATCCATTCCTTTTTTTTTCAACGGTACAACTCAAATTCAAAATTCTAAACACCTGGTTTACTAATGTTTTTTTTATCACAAATGAGAATTGGCAATCTAATTATCAAATTATCCTAGGCTATGACTTTTTGAATCGTAACAAACTGCTTTTGGATTCTGCGAATCAACAGCTAGTCATGAATAATTTAACTTTCCCCTTCAACAATAAAATTCCAGATCCTTTGCTTACTCCAAATAAAAACTCTAATACTGATAAACTTAATTCTACTACCTCTAATTTTGATAATTCCAATGTAAATAATTTTGATAATTCTGATTTTGAAATTGTAAACATAGATAATGATAATATATGCAATGATAATACTTCTACTGATGATTTGCACGGTCCTGAAGCAGATAATTTGATTAATGATAACAATTCACAACTTTTAAATGACATTGTTTCGGTTGCAGAAGATTTTGATTCTATTTCCAATAATTTTGTAAAACCTGCTAATCAAGTCACTTTAAGACCCAATCAAGGCAAAATAATCAAACTTAAACCAGTGCATAAAATTAATAACTCACTAAATTATTTATTTTGTCCCAACAATAAAAATTCATCTTTAAAATTAGAATATAGCCTCCACAAACCAAATAAACAAAATGTAATCTTAATGTATGTTCACAATAATAGTGATAAAAATATAATTCTTAGAAAAAAAACTAAACTAGGCCTCATCAAACCTATTTCTGATGAACAAATTTCTTCCAATACCTGCAATGAAATCTACCAAGTTAATTCTCTCATATCTCAAGAAATGTTGGAACTTAGGAAAAATGAATTAAAACCGAATCAATTTCATTTAGATCACTTACCTGATACTGATAAAAAACGTCTTCTTAGCTTTTTGTTGGATAACTCTGCTGTTTTTTCTTCGTCTTATGATACTTTAGGATGTACGGATAAAGTCGTCCCTGAATTTAAACTTCTCCATGAATTTGCTTTACAAACCAAACCCTATCCGATTCCTAAAATTGCGCAAGAATTTGCTCGTAAAGAAATTAATGATCTTTTAAAAGCTGGCATTATACAAAACTCTTCATCTAATTATTGTTTTCCTGTATTATTTGTACAAAAAAAAATCTCTGCCTAACGATGATCCAAAAAAATTAAAGTTTAGAATGGTTATAGATTATCGTTTGTTAAATGCAATTACAGAACCTTTCAAAATTTCTTTACCTAGAATTAATGACGTTATTCAAAATATTTCAGGCAAAAAGTTTTATACAGTTTTAGATCTAAAATCTGCCTTTTTTCAAATTCTTTTGCAAGAGAAGGATAGACATAAATTAGCATTTGCTACTGATTATGGGAATTTTGAACCAACTAGATTGGCATTTGGTTTAGTCAATAGTACCTCATATTTTCATACTTTAATTAATAATTGTTTGGACCCATTAAGAGGCAAAAATGTGCAATATTTTCTAGACGATATAATTGTAGCTGCAAATTCAATAGATGAAATGTTAGAATGGCTTCAAAAGGTTTTTGATAGACTTAAAAGCTTTAATTTAACTTTAGATCCAGCCAAAATGCAAATTTGTCAGGAAGTTATTACCTATTTGGGTTTTAATTTACATCAAAATGGTCATTCTCCAGCTTCAGATAACATAAACAAAATAAATAAATTTCCAGTACCTACTAATGTAAAAGAAGTTCAAAGTTTTCTAGGAATGATAAATTATTTCAGACATTTAATTTTCAATTTTGCCCATATTGTCCAGCCAATTGTTAATTTAACTAGAAAAGATGTAAAATTTGTTTGGAGTAAAGAATGTCAGGAATCATTTTTAAAAATCCAAAATATTCTTCTCCACAATCCAACGGTCAAGAATTTTGATGAAAATAAGGAAGTTTTTTTAGTTACTGATGCTTCTAAACATGCAATTTGTGGGATTCTTTTACAAAAAGACAATGATAAATTTTATCCTGTTGAGTTCTATTCAAAAAAATTAAATAAAGGTAAATCTAACTATCCATCTATTAAAAGAGAATTTTATGCTATTTACTCTTCTATTAAACATTTTCATGAATATCTTTATGGTAGACAATTTAAAATTTTAACTGATGCAAAAGCTCTCACTTACCATATGAAATTAGAAAAACAATCGGAAATAATTGTTAGATGGATTATGTATTTACAAGGCTTCAATTACAAAGTGGAACATATCCCAGGTTTGGTGAATCCAGCAGATTTCTTGTCTCGAGTTGTTGACCCCCCTGACAACCATAACTTAATTGTTAATGCATTAAATATTTTTATACCTAGTAATGATTCACTAACAACCGAGAATATCCTAAAAGAACAATTAAACGATGAAAAACTTAAAGATATCAGAGAAAAAATATTAAATAATAAAATGTCTAACTCCGCCTACTCAATTAATCCAGATAATAATTTGTTAATGATTGCTAAAAAGAAAATTAAAAGAGTCAATAGATCTAAAAAAATTTTAATACCTAAAACCCTAATCAATAGTTGCATTGCTTTAGCTCATCAATCCCATTTTGGAATCGCCAAGACTGTGGAGATGGCTTCAAAACACTATTTTTGGCATGGTATGGTCAAAGACATACAAAATTTTGTAAATTCTTGTGATCAATGTCTACCGCACAAAACTAAGCAAAATGAAACTAAAACCTCCTTTATTCCTAAATCTGATTTGGCTCCGGGGGAAATGATTGCTATCGATGTTGTGGGTAAACTTCCTAGGTCACATGATGGCAAATTTTTATTTTAACAATTATTGATCACTACTCTAGATTTTTGGAAGCAATTCCTCTTGCTAATGTCACTTCATTTTCCATAATTAAAACTTTAAATGATTATTTTTCTCGTTATGGCATACCCAAAATACTTATTTCTGATAATGCTGGTTATTTTAAATCAACTGAATTTAATGAATTTTTGAAATCTCTACGCATTAAGCACAGGCACTCTTCCATTTATTATCCGAAATCTAATGGGCTTGTTGAACGAATTAATCGCTCTCTAAAAGAATCTGTGGCTTCTCTGGCTGATCAAGTAATTGAGTGGTCAGATAGACTTAAATTTTTCATCCTCCATTATAATTCAAAGCACTCTGTCACAAATTTCACTCCGGCTAATTTGTTTCTTGGTAGGGATCTTAATTTACCTATAGATACTTTTCATGCTCCTAAAGATGCTGATGAACCTCATATTTATTTTAAAAAGTTACAAGAGCATATTTCCAAAACTAGAGAAATGGTTAAAGATAATGAGAAGAGATATTTTGCTCAAAATGAAAAATACATCAAAGGTAGGAAACCTCCCAAATTAAAAATTGGAGACATGGTATATTTAAAGAATTTTGTACCGTCCTCTACTTTTCAACCAAAAAATTCAGGGCCTTTTAAGATTTTGGAGAAACGATGGAATGAAAATTATGTCATTCAGGATGTAAATGATTCTTCGGGAAAAAAAATAAAGGTCCATGTCAGCAAACTCATTAGAACAGGACAAAAATAATGTTTTGGCTTTTTATATGGTTTTATCCTTTGTTTACAAATTTTACAATTGTTAAATTTTAACCCTGTTTTTAAATTTTTATCTGTTTCTCTATTTTAAATCTTAATAATTCATCTTTATGAGATTCATTCTATTTTAAATATTGTGACAACTTATCACTTTTCATGCTTGGTTGATAAACGAATCAGGGACTGGCCAACCCGGATTTGTTCGGGATATGTTTGGTTGACTGCCATATTATCCTAAATGATAACGAAGCATATTACATATTTATTTTAATGGTTTTAATAGTCAATAGATTTGTTAAACATTGAATGGTAACTTTTGATTAATTTTTTTTTTTTAATTCAGTTGTCACTAATTAATTTTACAAATATTATTCAAAAAAAAAAAAAAAAAAAAAAAAAAACTAAATGAAGGGCACAACCCTATTTCATGAAAGCCTAACTATTTTTATGCTGAACGCTATTGAAAGTGATGTTATTTTTATATTAGGATCCTAATTAATTATTTAAAGTAACTTATAATTTTATAGAGACAAAAAATATAAAATAAATAAAAAAGATATATTAAAAAATATATCATAATAAATGAAATTTTAATATTTTCATAATCTCTAAAATGCGCATGCCTTTTATGGTTCTAGTAGAGATTTTATTTTTTTTAGAAGTTAAAGCAAGAGTTTCCTCTAGGCTTTTCTTAAAAATTTTCAATTTTGGGGAAATTTTGGTTTATCACACAAAGAGGGTCAACTCGGCCTAGCTTGGGGTTTTGCATAATTCACAAATTTTGCCCTTCCGACATTCCCTCATGGTGTAATCCATGTATAATTTCTAAAATTTTGAAAATTTATGTAAATGAGTGTCTATGATTTCCTCATGTGGATATCAGTTAGATTTATTGCTTCAAATCTAGGACACATTTAGAATTTTTTTTGATGGTTTGTCATACAAATGAAAATTTTTGATTGATCATTTACAAATTTATTAAAGCAATCTTATTTTGTCTCATCATCACATATTCCAATCGTCAGTATTGTCCTGTGAAACTACATTGACTTGTGGTCAATTTACTTGCTGTAAATAGAAATTTCTTTTGATTGGTAATGCCATATGAAACATTATTGTTTGGGTTTTGTATTCTAGTGCTGCATCAGAATTTTATGCATATTTTTTTAATGTAAAGGTATTCACATGGATATACTTTTTTTTTTTTTTTTTTGCTTTTGCCTCCACTCACCCTTGGTTGTATTGAATAATGTTTGTATATATATATTTGTATTCTAGATCAACATATTTTAACATGTTTTGTTTATCTTATACCTTAAAATGTAATATTTTTTTATTGGGCTGTGTGGTCAAAGTGTTAGTCTTACACACAGTCCAATCGTTTGATTCAAACGTGTCAAAATTTTTCTTTGCATATGTTGTATGCATTTGAGATCCCAGGATCTCATTCTTTTTTTTATTGTTTTTTTTTGTTGGAGGCTGGAGGTAATGCTAGGATGTAGGGATGATTTTCAGGATTATTTTTTTTTCTAATAAAAAATTCAGATCATTATTTTAAGAAAGATTAATTAATTAATACTCATTTCAAAAAAAAATAATTTTAATCTTCCATAATTTCATTAATATATCCTATAAATCCAATATTTTCATTTGATACATCGCAGCTCTCCTATTTGACATAATAGCAATATACAAAAAAAATATTTTTCTAAATTATTTTATTATTATTTATTCATTCTTAAAATTATATTATTCAGTTTTAATTTTAAATATAGATCATTTTCATATAATCGCCCGGTCTTTTAATAGTATAATTCGTAATTTATGCTATTTCAAAATTTAAGGTAATCTCCGTATTTTTTATGTGACGATAGCTAATTTTTCCGTTTTGAGCATCGCCATTTTCTTTCCTGATACTTCATAGATGCTGGACATGAGTCATCGGGGACTAGAATGTTCTACGACATTCCAGAACAAATTTCCCGCCGAAATCTCAGCATCCATCTCTTGATGACGCATGTTTGTTCCAGATCTTTCCTAGCGGCGTCGAGCGATGCGTGACCCTGATTGGCTGAGCGCACGCGCACTCCCATGAGAGGGAGGAAGTTTCGCTGATTTATTGGACACTTTGAGAGAGACCAGCGTGAGCGAAGGTTGTTGGAGGCCCGGCGCTGCCCTCTCGGGGGTAAGCGTCGGAAGAGTTAAGGATGGTTCTCAACGGCAGAGAAGAACGTAATTTTCTTGTCTTTGTGGTTAACCTTATACTATAAATTTTTTGGTCCTACAGGATAATCATCTTTATAATAACTTTCCTAGCCTCCATCCCAATTAAAAAACGAGTTAAGGATGGTTCTCAACGGCAGAGAAGAACGTAATTTTCTTGTCTTTGTGGTTAACCTTATACTATAAATTTTTTGGTTCTACAGGATAATCATCTTTTTAATAACTCTCCCAGCCTCCATCCCAATAAAAAAAACTTTAAGTCTGTTTCATCAACTTTTTAAAAAAAAAAAAAAAAAAAGATTGGCTATGTGGGATAATCTCCCGTGCTTTTGTGCAACACTTATCAAGATATTTTGTATCTGAGGCCGTCACTCGGTGAGCCAGCAGTCCTTCTTCCAGCTTTAACTAAAAAGTGCTCCATCGCCGTCCACCTAAGAGTGTTCCATCGCCGGTTACAGCATAAAGTACTCCGTCGCCAATTCCAGATTCTATCAACGAATCCAATCTCCATCAACGAATACAGATTACAGCATAGTGTAGTACCAAAGAGTGAGATACTATTGGACCGAAAATTTCTCTAGTGTAAACAAATCCACGCAGACTATACTCGATGAATGTTTTTATTGAATTTCCTGATTTTGTGCACAGGAAGATCTGATGTGTATAGAAAAGAAAATTATTTAATAGTTTGTATTATTATCGTTGGCCAACGTTATCTGCAGTACAATGGTAAATAAATATATTCAAATTTGATTCATCTGGTCTGTTTTCATGAAGGGTGAGTGTTTCTTTTATTTTTATTTTCTTTAATTTCATCTGTCTCAAGTAATAGGCTTAATTCTGAAGAATTTTAAATTTTTTTTGTTTGACAACGCAATGTCGCACTTACGTTCTCGTGCTGCTAGTTGTATTTGAGGAGTTGTTTACCGGTGATATTATTTTGGGCCGACTTGTTCGTTACCACAAGTTCTGGCTGCCAAATATTGCTGGGTTGGCGATTCCCCAAATACAACATATAGCAATAATAAAGCATTTAGATAAGTAAAAAACTACAATGATAAAAATTTAAATAATTTCTAAAATGATTAAACTATTAAAAGCAAAGGTCAAGTTAATAATAAATAATGTATAATTAAATATTTATTATAAAAATTCAGGGCTTAAAATTCAACTTTCCCGAGGAGGGGTGTCTCCCTCCCATCATTTATATATGGAGGGGAGTTTAGCTGGTTGGAAGGGAGAAAAAAATCTTTAAAAACCTACTGTTATTTTATGAGCTTTTTGTAAGAATTACACAAATACAGACATGATAAAATACCACTGAAGCAATTTTTATTAACAACTCAGAATAATTATGCAAAATGTGTTTTTTATTTTAAAAAAAGTGTAAGTTAAGATTTTATAAAGTCTTTTTAGTTTTCAAAAGGATAAATTCTCTTCCTGTGCTAATTACTTTTGTTTCAGGTCTAATAAACACTGTTTTTAATTCAGGTTGCATTTTCTAACAAAATTGACATCTTTTTTGTGATTCTGTGATGAAATTTGCATTTTTTTAGCAGCCTTTTGACTAGATTTGCGTTTATTAACGACCCTTTGACGAAATTCACATATTTTTCAGCGATGTATTGTTGAAATTTGCATGCTTTACACAATTTCTGTGACAATCTGTATTTATTAAGCGATCCTTTGACGAATTTTGCATTCATTAAGGGATCCAAAGTTGATTCTGTTCTGTATTTTCTGAAAATCATAAGTTTTTGGTTAAAAAAAATATTCATTAATTCAGAAATTTAGACAAAAAGCATGCAACGAATTTCGACAAATCCTCACCCAAAAAAATCAATTTCTCAAATCGTTCACAGAAAAGTTGCAAATATCGTATGATACATAACATCATAATATCATCAGATTGCAGGTTTGAATCGTTCGAATAGTATTCAAATTGTCGAAAAGTTCGTATTAATATGTCAGTTCAAATATTAAATTCTAAAGCGTATTGAATCTTAGCTAAAGCAATTAAATTAACTTCAGATTAAAAAAAGACTATATACATATTTATTTACAAAGCGAATTATTAATTATTACTCTCATTGAGAGTTCAATTATTACCGAACGAGTCGGTTCCAAAAAACATTCTACTACAAAGAATAAAAATCGTCTGACAAAGTAAAAACAAAAGGTTCGTTGCCAACAGCAACGAACAGTAACAAAAATTGGTTTTCGAAACCAAGGAGGCATTCGTAACACACTGCCCCCGGCTGAACACTTAGTTCAGCATCTAAATTAAATACTTTAATAAACATAAGAATATACTTACATACTTTGCATAAGTTTCGGATAACATTCGTAAATACAGGTACAAAGAAAGATAATAAGAAATCTTCTATATAAGAAAGAAAATAAAACATGTAAAATAAATGCAAATTAAACAATAATAAAGGTAAATAATAGCATAAAAGAAATGTAACAGTTTTAGAGTTTTTAGTGTCTATTAGTCTATCAAGTCCAATTCGAGATTATATAGAAGTTGGACAGGTCGTTTAAGATCGCCATTTGCCGTCTGTAAAACACATGATCTTATTTTCGAATCACGACCATATATAAGTTCTTTAACGCGTCCACATTTCCACATGTGTTTCGGAAGTTTTTCATCATGAATTAAAACGATATCATTAATTTTGAACTGGGGTGATGAGTTCACATTTTTAAATTGAAAAGCAGATCTAAGTTCTAATAGGTATTCGTTTCTCCACCTTTTCCAAAAATGGTCAGTAATTTGTTGCTTGTATTTATATTTTTTCGTCAACAGAATCTTGTTTGAATTCTCTTGAGTACAGATCGGAAATCCATAAGAAGGTAAAGACATTAATCGTTTACCAACTAAAAAATGAGAGGGCGTCAAAGGTAATGGTTCAGCATGTTCTTCGTAGAGATAACTTAAGGGACGTGAATTGATCACAGCCTCTATTTCTGTAAGTACTGTTTCTAGTTCTTCATAACTTAGACAAGTTTTGCCCAAAACTTTTTTCAAAGGTGTTTTAATTGATCGAATCATTCTTTCCCAGAAACCGCCCCACCAGGAGGCTCTAGGAATAATAAACTTCCATCTTATACGATTTCTTCTTAAATAATCAAAAACTTCTTGCTTAGAAATTCTATCCCAAGCATCTTTTAACACCAAATCAGCCTTAGAAAAGGTCTTAGCATTATCGCTATACATTATTTTGCAAAAACCTCTTCTAGAAAAAAATCTTCGTAGTGCTAAGATAAAGGTTTGAGTACTTAGATTGGTTACCAATTCTAAATGTACTGCTCTTGTTACAGCACACGTAAATACAGCAATATAAGCCTTTTTAGATCCTTCAGAAGTTTTGTAATAAATTGGACCGGCAAAATCAACGCCAGAGGTTTCAAAAACAGGTGTTTCGATGATTCTGTCTCTCGGTAGGGGAGCTATTTCCACCTTTCCAGGAGTAGCATTAAGTTTTCGGCATATCATGCATGACCTTATAACGGATTTCACAAATCTTCTTCCTTTCACTATAAAATATCTTTCACGAAGATGAGCTAAGGTGACAGCTACACCAAAATGATGTAATCTTTCATGAGCCTCTTTAATGAGCAATTTTACAAAATAAGATTTACTAGGGAGAATCCAAGGATGTTTTTCTTTTTCTGTAATTTCTGAAAACTGTAGTCTTCCGGATAAAACAAGTAAATTATTTTCATCTAATTGAGGATTAAGATTGTATAAAGAAGAATCTTTATTAAGGGATTTTTTTTGTTTAAGTGCTTCTATTTCAACTTTAAATGAAGTTTCCTGAGTTTGTTTTATCCAGTATTTTTCTGCTATTTCTATTTCTGAAGTAGTTAAAGGTCCTAAAATTTTAGGGTTTTTCGAATTGGTATTATGAATAAAACGCATTATCCAAGCGGTAATGTTATACACGCGATTTAAACTACTATACTTAGCCACATCAAATATGGGTTTAGGAGAAGCATTACACAATAAAGTTAGATTTGATTTTGCTTTCATTTCAATAACAGCTTCAGAATCAATTTTAAATGATTTTTTCAAAGGCCACATATTTTCTGGAAGTGATAACCAAGTTGGACCACACCACCATACATTATTATTCATTAACTTCGATAAGTTTTCCCCTCGCGTAAGCAGATCTGCTGGGTTTTCTTTTCCAGGGCAATAATTCCAGTCCTTTGGATCTGTTAATGACTGAATTTCTCTGACTCGATTAGCTATAAAGGGTTTCCAGTTTGTAGTAGTCCCCTTTATCCAAAAGAGAGTTATTTCAGAGTCTGACCATAATTTTATAGTTAAATTCGGAATATGTAAAGCTTGTTTCAGGTATTTCCACATTCTAGCAGCAACTACCGCACTGATCAATTCAAGTCGTGGAATGGTTAACCTCTTGAGGGGGGCTATTCTACATTTACTCCAAACAAAACTTGTATGGATTTCATCAGCTAAAGAAATGCAACGCATATAAGCAACTGCTCCGTATCCTTTAGGGCTAGCGTCACAAAATATGTGTATTTGTGTTTTTTCAAAAATGTTCATACCACTAGGAAAATATTTTCGGGGTATTTCAAATGTTCTTAAATGTAGAACTTGAGAACACCAAGTGTCCCACTCGATTTTCAAATCTTCGGGTAATTTACAATCCCACTCTAAACCCCTTTGCCATGTTTCTTGCAACAAGGCTTTTATACGTATCATAAATGGGTTCAAAAATCCGATTGGATCATAAATTTTCAATAACATTTTAAGCACTGTTCGCTTGGTGGGATTATCTTTATGACACTCTTCAAAAGGGTGCACATCTAACATCAAAACATCAGATTCAGTATTCCAAATTATTCCTAGCACTTTTACGATGCTGTTTGTGTTTTCCTCACTTATGCCTAATTTATCAGTTTCCCACATTTTCTTAAGTTCAATAGAGTTAGTTTTGAACTTTCTCAAATTCATTCCTGCATCTTTAAGAATTTTAGAAGCTGTAACTGATAAATAATATGCTTCATTATCTAGATCTGATCCTGAAATTAGATCGTCAACATATAGGGAGTTGTCTAGCATATTTACAACACTTGGATGTTGATCGCGATATTTTTTAAGATGATGTTTAATCGTGGCAGCCAAAATAAATGGTGAGCATGAAACGCCAAATGGCACACGAGTAAATCTTAAAATTTTGAAAAAGTTGTTAGGATCATTATCGAACCAAAGAAATTTAAGGAAATCGCGGTCTTCTTCTGCTACGGAAATTTGGAGAAAGGCCTTTTCGATATCTGCACAAAATGCAGTATTAAATTTTCTGAAATTAAGAATAATTTCTAATAAATTTGGATTCAAATTAGGGCCACTGTACAGATAATCATTTAACGATTTGTTGTTTTCTTTTGAAGAAGCGTCGAATACTATTCTAACTTTAGTTGTGGATTTATCATTTCGCAAGACAGGGCGGTGCGGCATGAAATATCCGCTGTTTATAATTTTATTGGGGGATTCTTCTACTATGTTATTTAATTCCTGTTCAATTACAATTTCTTTATATTTCTGCAATAATTCTTTATTTTTGTGTAATTTTCTATTCAAGTTAAAAAATCTATGTCTAGCATTATTATAATTGCTACCAAAATCGATTTTATCATCTTTCCATAACAATTTAGTTTCATAACGGTGCTCAAGAAAATGCAAATTATCTTCAAATTTTTTAATTAATTCTTTATCTAACTCTGAAATGTTTCCTTCTGTATTAATTCCTAAAGCTTCTAACTCCCACAATGATTTTAAATCATTTTCAATAGGTTTCATAACCTGAGTCGATAAGACACCAGCTTGATTACTATCGCTATTTTTGTTCGAGTCAATTGTCCCACAAAGTGAATGTCCAAATAAATTTTCACACACGAATAAGGATTTATTTATTGGATATATTCTACCATTAATTTGATATATATAATCTGCTCCTAATAAAATTTCAACATTACGATTATCAAAATCTTCCCATCTGTCAAGACGAAATTTAGAAAGTTTTCTCTTTATATTGATTGGAAGGGGAGGAATTTGTATCAAAGAATTAGTTATGATTGGAGTGACTAAAGCTTCCACAACTATACTACGTTTTTTGTCTTTCAAGTGAGTTAGTTTCAACTGAACGACATCATAACATCGTTCTTCAGACTTTTTCGAACCAAAAGTATATACAGTTAAATTTTCATTTCTAATTATTTCAAGTTTTAGTTTAGAAACTAAATTTTCTGTAACGAAGGTACGATGACTAGCAGAGTCAAACAAACAAAGTGCGATTTCGGAATTTTCACCTGCTTCTACCTTTACATGAATAGTTTGCAATATAACTTCCTTATTTAAATTATTTATATTACTATTACAGTGGGATACTGAGGATACAATGCTACTTTTCTGCTCTGATATTTCTGGTTTTTTATTTTGAGAATTGCAAAGTATTGTATTATGAAATGTTTTGCCACAAATTTTACAATTTTCATTTGAAAACTTACAAAAGCTGGAAATGTGAAATTTTCTAAAGCACTTAAAACACCTTCCCTCCCTTTTCAACTTTTCTCGCATTTCTGGAACGGTCAGCGACTTGCAATTTTCGGTATTATGTTCACTTTTATTGCAAAAAATGCAGTTATTCTTAACATTTGTTGTTAATGCTGAGGTTGTTGGAACGCTTCTTTTATAAGTGTTAAAATTTTTCTTATTAGGCTCATATTTATTTTCATGAATTGTTTTTTCAAAACCATTCAATTGTATAGTGGCTTCACGAGATTCGATTTCTTCTTTTAAAAAATTTATTAATTCAGTTACATCCCAGTCGGTACATTTAGTGCGCTTTCTATTAAATTCCAGAGCAATATCAGATGGAATAATTTTAAGAATAATAGGACATAATAAATGTCCGTATGAACCTGATGCTACACCTAACGAATTCAGATTTCTTATTTGAATTTCGCACTCGTCATATAATTCTCTAAGAGCTTTAATGTTACTTGAATTTCTCACAGGTTTTAAATTAAGTAATTTAGTCATGTGACTGTTAATTACAAGGTCGTTACGACCAAAACGACTTGTCAATATCTCTATAGCATGAGAATAATTTTCTTCAGTCAGCGAAAATCCTGCAATAGAATTCGCAGCACTTCCGCCTAAAAGTGACTTTAAATAGGAAAATTTATCAATTGGAGTTAAATGCTCATTATTATCAATTGAGTTCGAAAATTGACTCCAAAATTCAAGCCATAAAGATGGATCACCATAAAACTTAGATATGTTAAGTTTTGGTAGTTTAACTATATTTTGATTCAAAGTTTTTTGACTTTTTAGTAGAGAACTATTCTTACTACTACTATCACTTTCATTATCTGAAGCATCTTGCTTAGTTTCAGAAATAACTGTATTATCATTTATAAATTTGGAAATTTTAAATTTCCATTCAATTATATTTTCATTATATGTTTCGGACTTTTCAATTTCCTTTTCAAATTCAGCATCAGGAACCAATGGTTCTATCTCAGAGTTTAACGATTTTAACGTTTTCAATTTATCATTTAACTGCTGCATTAAAATATTTAACTGCGTTTTCTTATTTTCGATTTCTAAAGTTTGTGTATCATCTAATAAATCTTTAACCTTATCAAATATTTTCGTAACTTGAGTACGAATAACTGCTCTTTTTTTCTTTAACAGTTCAAGATCCATAGTAAACTAAATCTATTTTATTCAAATAATAAATAATTCTTTTCAAATAATTTATTTCAAATAATTAAATTTGAGGTACTTACCTCATTCTTTCGTTTTCAGATCATTCAAACATCAAGTATTTCATCATACATCCTGTCGCGTTGACGCCAAAAATGATACATAACATCATAATATCATCAGATTGCAGGTTTGAATCGTTCGAATAGTATTCAAATTGTCGAAAAGTTCGTATTAATATGTCAGTTCAAATATTAAATTCTAAAGCGTAGTGAATCTTAGCTAAAGCAATTAAATTAACTTCAGATTAAAAAAAGACTATATACATATTTATTTACAAAGCGAATTATTAATTATTACTCTCATTGAGAGTTCAATTATTACCGAACGAGTCGGTTCCAAAAAACATTCTACTACAAAGAATAAAAATCGTCTGACAAAGTAAAAACAAAAGGTTCGTTGCCAACAGCAACGAACAGTAACAAAAATTGGTTTTCGAAACCAAGGAGGCATTCGTAACATCGTAAGAGGTTTGTGGGGAAAACGTGGATTTTGTTAGATAATTGTGAAAAAACTCAAATTTCGATTTGACGATTGATTGTGGAAAAATAGCGTAAATTCCAATGATTTTTCACAGCAAAAAACTTGCAAAATATGTCATTCAGTCACAAAATTTGGGGAAAAAAAAAAAAGTGGGAATTAATCGTAGTTTCAAAATGCAAATTTTTTTGGAAAATTCGTGATTTTTTTTTTTTAGGCGGGAGCCTTCTGCCTATGATATTTTTTTGGGTGGTATTTCAAAATTTTCGGCACGAATCTCGTCATCCCGCCCTGAAATTCAAGCCCTGAGAATAGATGTATTTTTCCTACGGAAATTGCTTCATAAAAATACATTACTAATTCTCATCAAAATCATAAAATAAGGAAGTTTTATTAAAAGTTTAGCCAGACTTAATAGCCAAAAAAGTTTGTTTAATTAATCATAAACATATTTGGTAAAAAGATTGGGTACTACTTGGTTATCCCGTCGACCAAAAAATTATCGCCAAACTGTAAGATTAAGTGCCAATAATGGACAATCGTGAATGTCACATTCAATGACATTAAATATGATACAAGTGTTTAAAATGTCATTGAGTTTTATTTAGACTTTTTATTTGTATTTTTATTAATATTCTACTAATTATTTGTTTTTTCATTATTTAAAATAAAAATTATGTCAATATGTATAATTTGGCTATTAGTTTGCCGATTTGTATAATTTGGCGAAATTGGTCGACGGGATAACCAAGTAGTACCAAAGATTGTGATTACCAGTGATATCAGCACCATCTTCAATTTTTTAGAAATGAAATTTATTCTTCCTTTATGAAAAATCATGAATTCAGTAATATTAACTAAAATTACAAATTAAAATATATATGGATTTGATATAAAACTAAAAAAGTCAAATTTTATCCATATATCTGAATTAAATGTTTCGTTGTTTACATCTGTAATTTATGTGTGGATTTTAGAGTTGCAGATTTTAGGGTTGTGAATTTTAGAGAGTACTGTATATTCAGTGCACATACACATATATACAATAACTTATCCAGGAGTTAAACTATAGGCTTTGGCTTTATATATTCAGCTCCAGCTGATATCTTTTTTGAACCTTCACTATTCACTTCATATGGATCATGATTCTTGGCTGCAAATAGCTTGTATGACCAGAAATATTTTTCTTTCAGTTTCATAATAATGTTGCCAAACTGCATCCCTTTTACTGTAACGATGGGATGAATATTCAGCCATTGTTTCATATTCGGTCTATTCAACCATTTTTCTAAATGTTTGGTTACCCGAATACTGAAGACTTGTTGTCCAAATGCTTCTGGCAAATACTTGTGGCTGAATATTGTTGAAATTTTGCTGAATATTGAAGATACCTTCCCAAATAAACTGAGGATAAGAACTTTATATCCGCATATTTACCAATTATATCAGGTATTATCGTAAGTTCAAAATGGGGGAGTTTTCCACGTCCAACTACTAAAAAATTCAAAATTCTTTTTCAAAAAATAGCATATAAATATATACACATATAAGCACATACTCTATGTATATTTCTACATGTTTATTTATATTATATCAGTTATTAATATAGTATTCTGTACAATGTATTACATACAATAAATCCAATTCACAAATCCTTTTTTAAAAAGTAAGCATATTGCATCGAGTCTTTTAAAATGTTTAAAATGGAATGGAAAAAATGGAGGAAATGAACTACGTTGAACTATGAATGAAAATTAAAAAGGTAATGAATCTTATATGAACTTATGTATTTAAGTACTGGGACTCTCTGATTCATTTTTTGTGGACAAATCTATGTTTTTAACTTGAACTTCGAACTATCATTATCATCATTTTTAAACATTTTAAAAGACTCGATGCAATATGCTTACTTCTTAATAAGAATTGGTGAATTAGATTTATGGTATGCAATAAACTGTACAGAATACTTTGTGGACAAATCTATGTTTTAACTTGAACTTCGAACTATCATTATCATCATTTTTAAACATTTTAAAAGACTCGATGCAATATGCTTACTTTTTAAAAAAAGGATTTGTGAATTGGATTTATTGTATGTAATACATTGTACAGAATACTGTATTAATAACTGATATAATATAAATAAACATGTTGAAATATACATAGAGTATGTGCTTATATGTGTATATATTTATATGCTATTTTTTGAAAAAGAATTTTGAATTTTTTAGTAGTTGGACGTGGAAAACTCCCCCATTTTGAACTTACGATAATACCTGATATAATTGGTAAATATGCGGATATAAAGTTGTTAATACAGGTATTAAAAGAAATTTTATAGATAAAAAACTTTGGTTTTTTATTAATCCATCTTGAATGAGGATAAGAAATTCTTTTCATTTTTTGCAATTTTTCCCTCCAATCCATGTGAGTTACTTTCTGACACATTCATGAAGGCATTTATTCTTAATTGCATAAAATGTACAGTTCTTTGGCAGACTTGCATAAAATCAAAAAAATTCTGCTTGATCAAAATTCTCTGCAAATTAATTTTATGTTAATAGAATCATCCCTAGCAGACAGTAAATAAATCATACATAAAATTGGAAAATACTTTCATTTTTTTTTTTCCTTTAAAGTTAGAAGTACAAAAGTTATGTTTTTGTTGCCAACCTGCTTTATGAAGATGGTTTTATAAATATTTAATTATAAATTCTAAATATTAAGCAAAAGGATTTTTAATTCTAGTTTTTACTTTAAAAAATTAATTATTTGCATCATTATGACATTATTATATTATTATGTATATTTTTTATGTTTGCATCTTCCTTCATTCATGCTGTTATCAGTTTCTATGTATATGTTATTAATACTTATTGAATATTGTATGTGCTGGTTCAAATTTCAAAGATTTGTAAACATATGTATTCTACTTTAATCATATCTTTTGCTTTTATGTAATTTGTAATTTATGGCTTGGAGACTGATTTCAGGACAGAGTCATTCTTACAAATTTGTGTATCATTAAGGACACAATCTCTATACAATAATTTTACTTGATTAAAGTTTCTTTTAGAAAATATTTTTTTTATGAATTATGAGGGAGAGAGTGTAAGAATATTATTGATTTTGAATATAAGAAAGGATAAAAGCATTATTGGATTGTAAAGGTGAAGTACATTCTTTATATTTTAATGAAACCACCCTGTGTGGTGAAATAAATAAAGTTGGTGAATGGTAACATATAAAAATAAAACAAGAATCATCTTACTTGATAATTTGTGAATTGTTGTGGAATGAAATGATAAAAAAAAAAAAAAAAAAAAAAAAAAAAAAAATTGTAGAATGAAGAATCTCTGTATTCCAAGCATGTTAGTAGAAGAATATTAGATCAAGGACTTTTATTTTTGGTCACATCCAAAAATTTACAAAAAAGCAGCACATAGACGTTACTTATTTTAATTGATGGAGAGGCAGCACAGATTAATAGTAAAACATAAGGTGATGACTTTAGAATTCCACATCAGGATAAGGATCAGGAACCATTTGTTTTGCTCACTAGCAATAAGCAACCCAGACCAAAGCCTGCACTTGGAAAAGTTCTAAAAATCTACATATTTTCAACAGCTCATCACATTTCATTCTAATTTTTAAATTACCGAATTTTAGTATTTAAATTATGACTACATGGGTTAAAAAAGTAACTAAAAATAAATGTTTAAATTGATTAGAGAATTAAAAGGGTACTACTTAGTTACCCCATCAACCAAAAAACCATCACCAAACTATAAGATTAAATGCCAATAACGGATGATCGTGAATTTGTTGCATTCAATGACATTAAATATGATACACGTATTTAAAACGCCATTAAGTTATTTTTATTTAGTTTTTTTTTTTTTTTTTTTTTTTTTTTTTTTTTTTTTTTTGTATTTTTATTAATATTCTACTAATTTTTTTTTTTTTTTTTTTTTTTTTTTTGTGTTATTTAAAATGAAAATTATTTCAATATGTATAATTTGGCTATGAGTTTGACGATTTGTATAATTTGGCAAAAATGGTCGACGGGATAACCAAGTAGTATCACTAAAAGTTATGGCAATATTTTACATAACAAATCCAAAAAAATACATTTAAAAGGATTAAAACTAATTTGCTCTCCTTTTTCTTGCACTCGATTTACAATAGGAGGCAAGTTTTGTGAAAAGCTTCCTAGCCATTTACTGTATCATTCATATTCAAGAGAATCACTTGCTCGTTTAATGTATATCATTTACAAAAATGTCTCTTTAATTGAAAAAAAAAAGTTCTCTATTAATATTGATGTTCTTAAATTGAATTTATTTAGAGTTGAAATTTGTGTGTTTGAAATTACTTATAGCAGTGTGAGCAAACACCATGTTGTGGGAATTTAATTTTTTTCTGTATATAAAAATAAATAAATAAATAAATAGTCATTGTCTTAAACTATAAAGTCTACTATGTGCAATATTTTATATAATAAATTATTCCTTGGAATTTACAAGCCTGTTTTTCTGTCATGTAAATTTTATTTAATTTTCTTAAAATAACTCTTTTTCTTAATATCATTTTCAGATTAACTGCAGCTAAATTGGAAAGTGCCCTTCCCAAAGAATCTTTGTCTCTTTGGTTTAAACATACTGAAGTTGATCAAGTAATTTTAATAGACTGGGATTCAGAAAATGAAATTACTCTGAACATATGTTTGAACATTTTAAAATCTGCTATTGCACAGGTATTTAATTTTATATATATATATATATATATATATAGGTCAATCCCCTAACACTTATTCTTAAAAATAGGGAAAAATTCAAAAGCCACATATAAAACAACCTCCTTTAAAAGGGAAAACAAAAAAAAGTCTATTCTTTTTTTTTTCCTCATTTTTTGCATGCAGAATTTTTTTTTTTTTTTTTTTTATATATATATATATATAAAAAATACTCTTTGAATATGTCAACAAGCTTGCATTGCAAGCAAAGATAAAAAGAATGGTAAAAGAAACTTATTTTTTTCTCTTACTGTTAAAAAAAATTGTTAAAAAAATATATAAAAATCGTATATTTTATGTCAGTTGATTGATTTCTTTCAAATTTTCAGCAAGTTGAAATAATATTAAATTAGGCTGTATAACATATTTTTATTAAAATATAATCAGCCATTAGAAAGTTTTGGTGCCTACAAAAAAGGCCCACTGAACAGAAACTGTAAAGCATAAAATTATTTGTGATTTGTTTTATTCTAACTTGCTATGTGAAATCGAAAATGGAATGTTTACACAAGCACATCATCAACTTTGGGTACTTAAATAAAATGTTTCACTATGCAGAAAGATATCAGAAACTGATACATTTTTTGAGTAGAAAAATAAAGCTCTTTATTCAATCAATGATATATGTTCCACCATTTTCTATAATCTGTTTCAAAAGTTCTGGCAGCATATGGATGTCCTGATCATAAAAACTGTGCGGATTAAGTTCGAAGAATGAACAAGAACGTACACAAAATTAAATGCAATTTGTAACCAAAGATGAAAACTATAAATATCATAAATCTTGGATAAAGGTTTAATTATGTATGTAAAAAAAAAAAAAAAAAAAAAAAAATTAGCAAAAAAAGTTGGATATTTGTTTTTTAATGCTTGTTGATCAACACATTTTAAATTTAGTGATTTAAAATTAATAAAGCTAAGATTATTGATTCTGTGAGCGAAGTTTAGTAAAATGCTGATATAAACTGATTTATGTAGACGTGAGTTATAGTGAGTAAATAACATTACATTGGAAATATTTTCATTTAACTTGCATATATATGTGTGTATTGTTACATAATAATAAATAATTTAACATTTCAAATTTAAATTATTTAAAATTTAAAGTTCATTTTACTTTTTTGTAAAATTTACTTAAATTATTTCTTTTTAAGTTTTAATACTTCAAAAACGATCTTTTAAAAATAAATTACTTAAGTTTTAAGTCGTTAAAAATTATCTTTAAACTAGTTGGATGTGCCAATCCCAAAACTTTCTTCTATCTCATACGTACATTTTAATATTTAAAAAAAAATAGTTACTCATTTTAATTCTTTAATAATTTTAATTCAATACCATACCAACTTTGATTTTCATCTTAAATTTCTGCCTCAATCAATTAATCGGAGTAAAAAGGAATTTCCGTCTCTGCACGAGCCGATGGACAATAGAATGATAGGCAGATTTTTTTTTTCAAATTCAGGGAGGACCTACTTGCCTTACCAAAAAATAATCATATACAAAAAATTTAGTTCAGTTCTAGAACTAACTTCCTACACTTTTAGGTGGTGCAATATTGAAAATGGCATAAAATTCGGTATTGCAGCGCCCCCTTCTGGTGGATTTTTTTCAGATTCAGGGCGATCCAACTAGCCATAGCCATACACTTACACAAAAAATTTCGTTCAATTCGATACATAACTTCATATACTTTTGGTCTGTACAATATTGAAAATGGCATAAAATTTGCTATTGCAGCGCCCCCTTTCGGCGAATTTTTTTCAGATTCAGGGCGACCCAACTAGCCATAGCCATACACTTACACAAAAAATTTCGTTCAATTCGATGCATAACTTCGTGTACTTTTGGTCGGTACAATATTGAAAATGGCACAAAAATCTTGATTGCAGCGCCCCCTTCCAACGGATTTTTTTCAAATTCAGGGAGGACCAACTAGCCATAGTCATACACATACACAAAAAAATTGGTTCAATTCGATGCATTACTTCATATACTTTTGGTCGGTACAATATTGAAAATGGCACAAAAATCGCGATTGCAGCGCCCCCTTCCAGTGGATTATTCTCAAATTCATTGAGGACCAACTAGCCATAAGCATACACATACACAAAAAATTTGGTTAACTTCGATGCATAACTTCATGTACTTTTGGTCGGTACAATATTGAAAACGGCACAAAAATCGCGATTGCAGCGCCCCCTTCTGGCGGAATGTTTCAAAACTGAAGGAAGACCTGCTTGCCACAGCCAAAGACATTCACAAAAAAATTGGTTCAATTCTATGCATAACTTCATGCATTTTTTGATGGTAGAATGGCAACATACAGACAGACACACGGACATGCAGGCATTTTGTAAAACCTTGTTTTTTGGAATCTCTGACCCCTAAAACGTGTAAATCTGTCAAAAACTGGAAGTCGTAAAAAATTTCGATTACAATATTTTCTTCTATTGAAGATAGAAGAAAGTAAAAATATAATTACTTTTCTAAATAATGATTTAATAACTTTCTTAAAGCTTTAAGTACTTGTAGAAAACAATCTTTCCAAAATTTAAAGTATTTTATAACTTAATAAATCAACATCTTAAAAAGCTTTATTCGTTTAATTAACAGATCTTTTAAAATTACAAATACTTTTAAAATAAACAATTTAATAATTAAATTAAAAAAAAAAAAAAAAAAAATTGTAATTTAAGAAATTACCCCGACCATTTGAAAAATGTTTCACTCGATACATTCATCTATCATTTTAAGCTAAATACCAGTTGTTTTATTGTGTATTATCCGTGCCACTGCTATAAATGACTTTATACATGCTGCAATTTGAAGGTACGGTTCGTTTAAGTTATATCACTCTATTGTCGCCAAGCATAAAAGTTGGCGACGAAAGAAACATTTCAAACTATTTAACATTGTTGGTGCAAAAGTAATCATTATTAAAATACAGCTTTGGCATATACTGTTATACTTGTAAGACTTTGGCATATATTGTTTGATTTTACAGAGCAGAATTTTGGTGATGGAGGTTTTAAACCAAAATCGATCGCAGCACATGCATCTGTGAATGGGTCCATCAGACATCGAATCAAAAAAGTTTTTTCCCAGTTTTTCCCAAGCCGATTGCTTTTTAGTTTTCTTTTTAGGTGGTGGAAAATCAAGAGTAATAGCTATAACATTTTCCGGCTTGTTAGAATCACTATTGGCACTCAAATTTTCCTGGTTAGAACCGACCGATAGTAAAACGCCATGGCTAGTGGATTGGTCGCCCTGGCGACATGATGTTTTACAATTAATCGGTTCGGCATTAAATTGCTTCCTTTTTCGTGATCGCCTTTCAACACGTAATTGGTTTTCAGCGGCTCAATAATCTTTTGATTTTATCATTTTCTGCATTGAAAGACGTTTTTGCGCCAAACCAAATACAGTATTACTCAGTTATCCCGTCGACCAATTTCGCCAAATGATACGAATCGCCAAACTAATAAGCAACTTATACATGTTGACTAAATTTTTATTTTAAATAGCAAAAGAAGAAATAAAAATCACTTTATGATTGTTTAAGTACGCGTATTGTGTTTAATATCATTGAATGCGATATTCACGTTCATTCATTTCTTTGGCTTTGGCTTTTTCCGTATCTGTTAATTTCCGTCTACCCATTTTTAAATTTGTTAGTTTTCTCCTTTATTACAATGATTTTAACCATTTTAATTTACTATTCAAATAAAAATTCTTCTAAAAGTAAAGAATTTAATTTAAATTCAAATAAAAACTCTTCTAAAAGTAAAGAAATTAATTTAAATTCAAAAGTGACCACATCATTCAAAAGTGGTAACATCATTCAAAAGTGGTAACATCATCGGGTCCATTCTCCCGAAAACAACAACCATTTTTCAAATGGTTAAAAAAAAAAAAAAAAAACTCTTAGTGATAACAAATTTGACCCCCACGAGTCAGGTGGGGACCAACTTTGAAACACCCATTTGTATTTCAGATTCAAATTGTATGGTCAAATAATAATAAAATATGTAACTTTTGTATTTAACATTTTTTTTTTTCAGATCCTCGTTGATCACAATGTAATTAAGCAAATTTGCTATACACATATTTTGCTTTTGACATATCGAAATTGGCCGAAACTTTTGTCATTAAACAGGGTTGTTATGTTTAAAACATTAAGTTTAAAACAGCTGTTTAAAACGCATTTAAAACATTACATTTAAAACAATGTTTAAAACATGAATATTGCTAATAATGTCACAAATTAAAATTTATGAAATAAAATTGTATTAAAAATTTCTAATTAGCTGTATGTACTAAAAGACATTCAAATTTTATTAAAATTATAAATTGGTTATTTAATTTTAATTAAGTATTTAAAGTAAATTTATTTCCTCTAAAATTGGAAATACATATTTTTTTAAATATCTCAATTATGATTTTTTATATAATATCAAAGTTCTATAATATATTAATTTTCGAAGATTAAAAGTAAGACTGAAAGAGCATTTTTCGGATATACAATACAACAAGCCTAGTACAGCCTTATCTAGAATGCAACGAAAAGAAAATATTCTGATAAATTTCTACAAAGCTAAAATAATCTTTTCAACATCAAATCATTACTCTTCAACTATCCGTGAATCCTTCGAAATTTTGCTTAACAATGATACTGTTTGTAATGACATCATTTCTTATAATATTCGACACTCTGGTACAATATCCTTGGTGTTTTGATGACTTCATTGTGACTTTGTTTGTACACGCAGACTGTTTTTGTTTTGTTTTTACGTTTTCCATTTCTAATGAAATATCTTCTTTTATACTCCTTTGAAAATGGATGTGAGGGCATTCAAAAGAACTAAGGTAAATAATAATTAAATAATATCTATTTTGACAACACTAAGTATTTATTTGTATATTTTGAGAGATCTATTTCTCCTTTTTAGTGAATAAATTCAGCAGTTGGTGCACAGAGAACATAATATTGAGTAAAAAATCTGGGCTAAATGCCTTCTTAATATACTATAAATAATACTTTCTCCCATCAATAGATAATGCTATAATACTTTATAGATATTTGTTTAGTAGTCAAAAAAGATTTATTGTTTTTTTTTCTCTTTCTTTATTAAAATTATAATGACTTCAATTTAAAATATTCATATATAAAAAAAATTGAACATTAATTTAAATTTCTTTTAATAGTATTTCCTTTTTAATAATTCATTTATGAAAATAATCTGAAATGAAAAAAAAAAAAAAAAAAAAAAAAAAACTTTGTTTTAAATTTTAATTGTTTAAATTTGTCCTCAGAGTTATAAAAATATGCTACCTACCAACCAATCTATCTACTTTGATTTTCAGTTTGAATATGTTCTCAAAATAATAATAATAATTTAATAATAAAAAATGGACATGTTTAAAAAATATTTATTTCTTAACTAATTTTTTATGTACTTCATATTTTTTTACACATTTATTACATATTTTTTACATATTTCATTACGCTTTAAAGGAGAATCACTTGCAATTGATGAGACTGAAAAAGGCATGAACCTTGCTACCAAATTATGTCCTGAACTAATTTCAATAATTATAAATTATAAAGCTAAGTCAGTTCCATTCTCTGATTATATGTTTAATGCAGTTGCCAATCATAAATTTGACATTGGAGAATCAAATAAAGTGGAAATAACACAGGTTAAGCCTTGAAAAACACATTGATAAAAGTGCCATGAATATCATAAAACAG
Organism: Maratus speculifer; assembly: GCA_964019185.1. Classification (NCBI taxonomy): domain Eukaryota; kingdom Metazoa; phylum Arthropoda; class Arachnida; order Araneae; family Salticidae; genus Maratus; species Maratus speculifer. The sequence continues at coordinate 246,670,675 of OZ025289.1, forward strand.
TTGCACACAGCTGTATGTTCTACTGCTGGATTAGAAAGAGTTTTCTCTACTTTTGGTTTTGTGCAAAGCAAAACCAGAAATCGTTTGGGTGTTGATAAGGCTGTTGTAAGGGTATTGACAAACTTGTTACCATTTTTAAAGAACTGAACAATTAAATGTTTTAGTTTAGAATAAAAATAAAATTTCTAATTAATGTTTGGTATTTGTTATATAATTTTTTTCTTCCTTACTGCCGTTTGAAAATAAATTCCATTCTTTATATTTAATAATTTTTGTTCACTTTAATCAAAATTGTGCTGTGTGAGAAAAAAATGTTTTAAACGTTTAAAACATGTTTTAAACAAAAAAAAACATGTTTTTTGTTTTTTTAATAAAAAACATGTTTTTTTCCAACCCTGTCATTAAAGTTGCAGTATTTTGCAGAAATAGTGTTTCTCAAAAACAACTACTGCAGTTGTTTCAATTTTGCATTGTGCTTTTTAAATAAAAAAATATTTGAAATATAGTTTTTCTATTTGCATTTTTTTTTATATCCAGTCAATCATTTCTAAATAATAACCGACTTATTTTGATCTTTTTATGTGTAAATATGCCCCCCTCCCTGTCCCGGAAAAAAAAAAGGATTAATCCATTTTTTGGGCAAGGTGTGGGGATTGTAAATTAATATATTTTTTCAACTTAACATTTTTTTTTTATCATTTTAAACAATAGAAAAATTTTGCTACTTTAAACTTTTTTATTTAAAAAATAATTTTACTTTTTAAGCCTTTCAGGATTTGTGATGCATATAGCCATCATCAAAATGTTCAAGTAGAATTTGTTTTTGGCATGATAAATAAATAAAAAATAATATTTGACTTTCTTTTAATTGAAGAATTTTTTGGTATTTCACAAGTAAAAAGGGTCTGTGTAAAAAACACGGTGCATTCCAAATAAAATTTGTGTACACAATGCCGTTTCGAAAAAGTTAAAGAGTAATGATTATTTGCTGGGTGAGATAATGCTTTAATTTTCTTTACGAAAGAATAATGTAGAAAATTGTTTACTTATTTATTATTACAATAAATAACAAATGTGAAAAAATATAGAAATAAAAACATAATTTGCAGAAAAAATTAAAAACAAATCAGTTTATTTCCTGTATTTTTTAAGCTTAATAAGGGACATTTATTAATATATTTCACTCAGTAACTTCTACGTTTAATGTTAAATTTTTGCAATAAAATCAAAGGATATAATACTTAAAATAGATTAAAAACTTAAGGTTCCATTAGAAAGAAACTAAATAAATTTTCTAAGTTGCAAATACTTGTCTTGCAAATTTTTTACTATGCTTATGATGAGTATGTATATGATGATAAGACAAATGCAAATACAATAAACATGCTCAATTTTGTTTGAATTTTGTTTTTATTTTTTAATGTTCAACAAGTTTAATTTATTTATTACAAAAAATTAACATTAAACATAGAACTAACTGAATGAAATACATTAATAAATGTTCCTTTCCTGTCTTAAAAAAGAAGAGGAAATAAACTGATTTATTTTTAATTTGTTCTACTAATTATTTTTTTGTTTATATTTTTATGTACATTAATTTACTGTAATTAAGATAAGCAAAGCAAATCTTCTACTGAGCTATACAGATTACATTTTGTTGTACACTTTGCAAAAAAATTATGATCTGTAGATTTGCACGTTATTTTTTTTTATTTTTTTTTTTATTATTTTTTTTTTTTTATGGAATAATTTTCAAAAATTTATTATTTTAATTAATATATTTTACATGTTTTTCCATTATGGATGCATTTCTGCAAATAAAAATGAAACATATGTATTTTTAGAAGAAAAAATAAATCATGGAGTTACTAATTTTAGATAGAATCATGATTAATTAAATAAATAAAATATATTTTCATTACTCTGCCAAAATATCTCAAACTGTTTTTTAATTAAGGAAAGATATATTTTTGGATTGGATAGAAATAAAATATGGTCAGTAGAAGTTTTATATATTTCAATGATCATCAAATACTTAAGCAGATTTCTTCAGCAGCTCTGTATCTACTATTCCTATATATATATATATATTTTTCCTGCTGTTTATTATGAAACATTTTTTGCACAATCTTTTATTTAATTTCAAAGAATTTTTCTATGTGCCTCATTTAACAAGTGCATTACTTATAATGTCTATAAAGGAACATTTTAATATTTAAATTTCTATTTATTTATTTTTATTATTATTATTTTTTATGTTGTAAACAGAATTCTTCTTTGAAGAAAACTCCATTGATTGTGAAAGGAGGCTATAAAGGCTGGATGAAAAAGTATCCTATGTTGGCAACTCAAGTGTTGAATTTAGATCAATTAAATGATTCAAGAAATTCAATTACTTCTGACACATTAGGTATGTTTTTTTTTTCTTTACTTAGTGTGTATGCATTTGAATGGGGTTTGTATTAATTCATTAGAAATATCAATCCTTCTAGGTTCTTAGTAGCTCAAAATTATTAAATCACTGCATAGAACTTGCAAATAAGTTAAATAGGCTGTATTTACTTTTTTATTTACAGTCCCAAATAAAAGATCAAGAGCTGAAGCACATATTCTCAGATCGGCATCTCGAACAAACTTACAAGTTTAACATTTTATACAGATGGCTCTTTAAGTATAACATACCACTCGACTTTGAATGTTGCAAGCATTTAAGAGCCCACACCACTGATTGAAAAAGAACCAGATGATAATGTTATGTCTATGGAAGAATTCTTTTCAAATATCTCGCTCAAATTTTAATATTTTTACCTGATTTTTTTTTTTTTTTTGATAGGATAGCTGAGAATGATCTACAACCAGGCAAGTTTTTACTTTTTTGATTTTGCTGATATATTTTTTATATTATGATAGTTTTGATTTCAGAACTGGTTCAAACCGGTTTTGAAAGTTAAAGTAATTTTTTTTTTTTAAATCAAACCAAAATCAAAAAAGTGAAAACTAGCCCAGTTGTAGATCATTCTCAGCTATCCTATGCAAAAAAAAAAAAAAAAAAAAAAAAAAAAAAAAAGTTACAATTTGAGTGAGATACTTGAAAAGAACGCCCCATTGACCCTCTGGGTCTTTTTCACTGAGTATTGTGGGCAGTATAAATTGTGGGTAATATGAATACAACCTCAATTCAGAATATAATCTCTAAGTGCAAAATGAAAGCTCAGCAATTCAAAAAATTTATCTCATAAACACATACACTAAATAAAATATTAAATTTACGAATATAAACATAAGGATGTAATACACTACAACAGTAAAAAATTTGCTTGATAAAAAAATGTATGAATTTAAATAGTTTATACTTTTTCATTAACATAAAACAAAACAATATTTTTTGTTACTAGCTTTTTATAAGGATGCACCGGATGTGAATTTTTGCTACATACTAGATACCGAATATCAGGTAGGTACAAAATTTTGCTGAAAATTCGGTATCTGTTTGAATTCTTTTTCATTTTTAATTTCAATAGTAATATTTTTACCAGGTGTCCCAAAAATGACTGATAGATTTTTAAATTCAATAACTTGCAAACGGTGACAGCTATTTAAAAATTTTTTGCAGGAGGGTTATGTATAATATCAGGAGTTTTTTTACCATAACTTTTGATTTTAGTTCGAATTCCAAACAATAGATGGTGCTGACAGCAATTGAAGCCCAGGTCAACACCGAAACTGACTTCTCTCAGCATTGATCACCTGGCCTTCAATCGCTGTCAGCGCCATTTATTGTTTTAAATTCGAACTAAAATAAAAAAATTACGGAAAAAAAACTCCTGACATTATACATAACCCTCCTGCAAAATTTTTTTAAACAGCTGTCACCATTAGCAAGTTATTGAATTTTAAAATCCATCCATCATTTTTGGGACACGCGGTATTTTATGTTTGCTTTAACGAGAAAAACTTTAAATCATTGTAATTTTATGTAATTCAAATATTAATAATAAATTTTAATTCATTTATTAAGTTAACAAGTATATTTTAGAAAAGGTTGTTATTTTAAATTGTTTGTTAAAACAGCACAAAGAATAACATATCCTTTAAATTAAAAATTTATTTACTCATAATTATTATAATGAGGAAAAAAAAAACTTTCAAATTAGATTTAAATGATTATTTGCTAAAAATAGGAAAATATTGAAAATTACATTATAAAAATCATATTTACTCATGAATATTAAAAAAAAAAGAAACTTAAAAATAATGAATTCATAAGTATGTATCAAAAGCAGTAAACAGGGGGAATTTATGCCACATTTTTAAAAAGCCCAAATATAATATTGCCAAACAGCTTAAAATTAAAAGCATGTTTACAGGAGACATTTATTTCATATTTCAAGATGATTTTGCTAATTCTAAAACAGCTCAAATAATAATATTTTATGCTTTACAATAAATGTATTTTTATGTGAATATTAAAAAAAGAAAGAAAATTTGATGCAAATTATTTTAGATTTAAAATGTTTTATTTAAAACAAATTTTTTTAATGTTGTTAAAAAATACCGAAAGGCAAAGGCTCTTTTGACTTATTTCATTCTATATTAGCAGTTGTATTAGCAAATATTTTGTTTTCATCATAAAACTTTTTCATGAGAAATTGCTTAGCTTATTTATTTTTAATTGGCTTTTACTATCACCTTGCTTACAGCATCAAAATTACTGTAATAAGATTACATTGTGTAAATAAATGATTCAATACCAGTATAACAAAAATTAAAAAGGTAAGTATGATGATTGATTAAAATTAAGATTGAAAACAAAATTTAATTATAAAAAATTATAAATATGACTGTAGTTTCTTGAATCACAATGAAAAATTTAATTGAAAAATTTTAAAATCTTAAAAATTATTGATGTAAGGCTTACACTGACTAAAACTAGAAATAATTTGCTCGACTATTTATATGAATAGAAATTGTATTATTAGGTTGTTCTTAAGTTTTTTTTTAATATAACATTAAAATTTATTTTTTTTTCTTTAAAACATATAGATAAAGAAATGCTATCCATTTCAAGTTCAGAACTTTATTCTTTAATAATGGCTGGACAGTCTGCAATCATTATAATGGATACTAGACCAGCGAGTGATTTTGCTGAATCTCACATAAAATATTCTGGATGTATTAACATCCCACAAGAAGTTTTAAAACCTGGGTGAGAATATTTTAATGCATACTTTATACTGTTTTACTCTTTATAAAAAATTCTTATAAAATGTACTATTATTTTTTCAACTCTTAAAAAATAAACAAAACATATAATTAAATATTTAAGATAAAATTGGTAATGTTGGTTAAATTGGTAATTGAAGTATTATATTCATTTCAAAAATTTTTAAAGTAAATGCTAAAAGAAAAAAAAGAAAAAAAAAAACTATATTATAATTTTATTTTTTATGCAATAGGGTCGAGTCTCTATATAACGAAATCTGTGGTTCAGTCAAAACATTCGTTATATAGAAAAATTCGTTGAATAGAGAATGGCGAAATAATTGACATTTTATTAGTAAAGTTTTTAAAAAATGTTTGAGTTGTTTAATTAAGATTTTGAAATATTTAACGCTAAACATAAATTTGATATTTTATTTTTTTATTTATTTAAACATTTTCGAAACAGAAAATTAACTTTTTCAGCATTTGTACGGGTACCATTATTTTCTAGGTAAAATATCAACATTTTTTTATAAAAAAGTAAATTAAATTCAAACACTAGAAAATTTGTCTTTTTTCAGGGGAGCAACAAAAATGTCCAAAACGCACACTCATCTTTGAAATAAAGTCAGGCGAGACCATGAAAAAATGCGATAGACATTTTGTTAAGAAGTGGGTTTTTAGGGGGCTGGGATGAATGCATGTTTTTGACGTAGATAAGACAGAAAATATGCAGCTATGAAACACATACCAGGTATCATTACAGTAAAATGAATTTCACTAATAAATTGAAGCATTTTCAGAAATAAAGAAGAAACATTTCTAAAAAAAATTCGTTATATGGAGATAAATACTTTGCTATATGGAGATTATTTGTAATGTAATCAATGAAAAATTGACCGTTCCTAGTAAAAATTCAATACATAGAGAAATTCGCTGAATGGAGTTTTGGTATAGACTCGAATGTATATATATATATATTTTTTTTTTATCTAGAAAAAATATGTTTTATTAAGTAACTGATTGTTGTTTTCACATTACAAATTATTTTAAAAATAATATAAAACAGAACCTAGTGATATAAATTTGTTAGTCACTATTGTTCTGATATACATATGTATATTTTTAGGATGAGCGAAGCGAATCCTCTACTAGGCCACTCAAATTACAATTTGTCGTACACTTTACAAAAAAACTATTCAATATTTTGACTTCAAATTAAACACAAAAATAAAATATGATCTGTAGATTTGCAGAATATAATTTTTTTTACAGTAAAACATTAAAAAAATATTATTTTAATTAATTTATTTTACATGCATTTCCAATACGGATGCATTTTAGCAAATAAATAAAAAATGAAACGCATATATTTTCAGAAAAAAAATATATAAATCATGGAGTAAGTGATTATAGATAGAATCACGATTAATTTAATAAATAAAATATGTTTTCATTATTCAGCAAAATCGTTTGCACAAATGACACTTAAACATTTTAAAAAAATTGTATTATGGATTTTTTTTTTTTTTTTTTTTTTTTTTTTTTTTTGTAAAGTGGCAACAAAAGAATTGTAAACAAATAAAATGAATTGTTAAATTTGTTATATAAATGAAAAATTAAAAGAATTGCATGAACTTGTTGCCTCGATACAAGCTCTTTAAAAATGTACTAAAGGAAAAGTTGGCCGATTCAGAAATGACAAGTGGACTTCAACCATTTCTTACTTTATCATTTGTATCAAAAGTAATGTTACGTTCTTATTTGTGGACCGAAAAAGGTTTAGTGAACGGGACTTTAGACTTTGTTGCATGTATTAAAGAAAATCACAAGCCACCAGACTAGATACCGCGAATAATCATGGATAAATTTGAATACTACAATAATTTAACTTGAAAGAATTGGTGCGTACCTATTCCCCCAATACAGTAGACTCCCTCAAATCCGCACAGCTTGGGACCAGAGATTTTGCAGATTTCTGGTCATTGCTTTGTTTACATTTTTTAAACAGTAATTTGAATGCAATTAATAATCCATTTGAAATTATAATGTATGCTTACAATATAATAAAATATTAAAGTAAGTAATAAACTAAAATAATAAAACATTAGATCATTTTTAAAATGATTAAAATAAGCTTGATTAAGACATATATATTTGGTAAGATTATGATTGTCATTGATAACAGGAATATCTTGAATTTTTTCAGAAATAAATTTATTTTTCCTTCAAGAGAAAACATTAAGACAGTAATAGTAACAAAAATTACAAATTAAAATATATTTGGAATTGATATAAAACAAAAAAAGTAAAATTTTGTCCTTATATCTGAACTGAATGCTTCATTGTTTACATCAGTAAATTATGTGCGGATTTTAGAGAGTTGCGGATTTTAAGTTTGCGGATTTGAGGGAGTCTACTGTAATTGAATTCTGGAAATATGGAAGCATAAATTGCTCAAGGAAAGAATTTCTTTTGCAGTTAGCTTTTGCTGTTACAATTCATAAATCCCAAGGTTTAACATTAGATGAAGCAGTTGTAGATATTGAGGATATATAGGCACCAGTTGGCTTAAAAACGTACGTAACGTTGTCAAGAGTGAAAATCCTTCAAAATTAAGCATTCAATAGAAATCTTCCTTGCGAAAAATTCTTTAATATAAAAAATTCTCATGCACTAACATGTATAAAAACGAAGAAATTAGACTAAAAAGTTTTACAGTTAAAAATTCATAGTATCGACGAGAGCAGATTTCAAATGTTTTTCCAGAAAATAGGATTTTGAAGAAGTAACTTTCTTCAAGCTTTCTTCAAATATATTATTCTAAAACAGCTATCAAAGATTATTTGATGTTAATTACAACGATTGGAAACATGCATATTTCAAACAACTTTAAAAAACACCAGTGGCTACTAGAAATTGTAAAAAAAATCTTTAAAAGAATTTTTAGTTGAAAATTTAAAAATATTTTGTAAAAGTTTGCTTCGAAAATATTTTTTTATGCCAGTCTTACATCATAAATAGAAAATTCCTAGGAAATTGATAGTTATTTGGCTGAACTTACATTTGTAGAATTAAAATGGGCCAAAACATAAAAAAACGTTTTTGTTTAATAAAGATGCAAAAATAATATTAAAAAATATTGTTACTTTCAAATATATGCTTTATAAAAAAATGCTTCGCGAATCCAAACAAAGCATGGCTTTTGCTAGTTAAATATATGTGAACAATATATATTGTGTATAGTGTTAAAAGTTTAATTATGAATGTTAATACTCGTCATACATCATAACTTCAAAAGCAATCGGCACTAATTCAATTAAACTTTGAAATAAACCAGCTTAAGCTATAGCTCTTTACTTAACCAAATAAAAAAAACAAAATCTGAAAATAACAAACCAGAAGACAGACAGCAAAAGACATTTAGAGTGAATTAAAAATGCAATTTTTAAAGCTATATATATGTAAATGCATTTAAAATTGTCCTATATAAATATGCATTTTTGTGATACCTAAACAAAATTACTGGTTTTATCATGATGCTTTGGCAAAATTCGAGTTCTTTTGCAATCCATTTACAAAATTTGTATGTTTTTTTTGTGAATTTTTGTTAAAATTTGAGATTTTCTACAATTTATTGACAAAATTCACTTTTTTTTTTCTTTGCTTAGTCTATTTAAGATAACATAACAATTTTAATAGACTATTCCAGTGAGTAATTCCAGGATTTGATTGAAATTGGGATAACAAAGTAATTGCATACATAATATCTGGTCTAGTCCTTCCAGCCTTAAAATCCTATAAGATTTCTATACGGAAACCTAGATGTATTTTCAATATCTTCCTCAGTGGAAGGTGAATCTTGCTTTGACAAAACCAAGCTCTTAGGAATAGGTAAAGAACTTACTGGACATCCAAATTCTGAAAACATTTCACATTCCTCTCTTTGCTGCATATCCCTTTTCTCAACACTACTTTATTTTATATTAAATTACTTGTATAAACAACAATGTGTCTTTTAAGCTTAGTTTAAATTATAGATAATATGCAGTATAATGTTCTATAAATAGGGAAACTATTATTTTTACATATTAGCAAGTTAGTAATTTACAGCAAGCATAAAAAGTATAGGAAACAAATTTACTTTTGATTCTTAAAATAATCTTTGTTTATGCAGTTGTAAGCTGAAGCAAATCAATAACTTTTTTCAGCAGAAGACTAGACTACCCCTGCTTTTTATTTTTGTGATTGATGAAATGTTTAGACTGATTCACAATCAGAAAAATCTACTGTACCATTCATCCCACTCTCCCTTACACACATTAATAAAAATTTTAGAATCAGTTTTAAAAATATTTTTAAAATGCATTTTAGATTTTTTTTTTCCCTTAAGAGTATAAAATATTTCTATGCTGTATTTTTTCATTTAATTTATTTTCAGGCTAACAGCAGCAAAATTAGAAGGTTTTCTGCCCAAAGAATCATTAGCAGAATGGTATAAACGGAAAGATGCTGATTTCATAATTTTGGTGGACTGGGAGTCTAAAGATGAAACCACTCAAAATATTCATTTAAATTCTCTAAAATTGGCCATGTTGAAGGTAACTATTTTTCTGTTAACTCATTGTGTTAACACTTAATTTAACCTGTTTAATGTTTCATAAAATGATGTTTTTGCAAGTATAATAGACTCCCTCAAATCCACACAGTTCAGGACCAGAGGTTGTGAGGGTTTTAGAATTTTGCAGATTTCTGGTCATTCCTTTGTATACAATTTTTAAACTATAATTTGACTGATAAAAATGCAATTGAAATTATAATGAATACTTACACTAATCTAAAATATTAACACAAGTTGGAAATTGCACATGAAGTGTAGCAAATGAAGTGTGTTCATACAGTAACAAAGTTTTAAAAATATTACTCTCATATATCAATCTCATAAAACTGTAAATAATTACAATTGAAATGTACACCAAACAATGGTCTCTATATACCATTATGCAATGAAATACTTTTGTGTGGCCTTGTAAATCAATAACAAATATTCTTTGCACCACAGATTATTCAAAATGTATATTATAATACGTACTTTATAGATGCATATCAATTTTATTACGGTCGAATGAGTGTAACACCATTAAAATGCATTTGAAACATTTTTCCCCATTAACCGTAATGTAACGGAATACTTTTGATTGTCCCTGTAATTGAACCATGCATCCAATTTTGATAAAATTTGAAATAACTCGACAAAATTATGTAATAATTATGTAATTAAAATTTTGAACGATTAAAATGCATTTGAAACTTTTTTCCCCACTGACCATAATGTAACGGAATCCTTTTGATTGTCCCTGTAATTGATCTATGCATCCCAGGGATGAGATTCTTCCGCAGATCCGCGGTTTTCAGCTTTTTTGTCATATTTAAATTTCCGCTTTTTGATTTTTTGATTTTTTTTTTTTTTTTTTTTTAATTTCACTTTTTTACCATTTTTTACTTTTACAGTTTTTAAGAATTTATTTCATGCAGACTTCTGTTTTTTATTCGTTTAAATAAAAAAAGAATTGTAAAATAATTTTAATCCACATCAAAATATCCCTCTATTTCAACACTTGAACTACGAGAGGCCCTTTATCGCATCCGGTGGTTATCTTATTTCATCGCAATTGCCGAATGCTCATTGAAAAACATAATGGCATTGTCTTAAAACAGAAGACTTCAACATGGGCAATTGTGTTCTGTGTATACCTCGGATTTCCGGATTTTTCAATTAATTTTTCTGAGTTTGTGAGTATAATATCGTGTGGGTTCGAATTACTTGTACTGTAATTTCATCAGGGAAACAACCTTTATAGTTCCATGTTATTTATTTACACTATAATACAACTGCCGCTAACGCAGCATCCCGAACAACAAAACATTCTTACATCTCCGATCTTATTTTGCTAACATGCATTGCCTCACAAAACAGATCACGGTATCGTTGCGCCATCTACCGTAATTTATGGAATAAACGCCGCAGCGTTTATGAGTTTAAAAGTTAAAATTTTCATATATGCAGCATTTACAACAGGGCGGCGTTTACGAAAATTTTGAGCAAATTATTCAGTGTTTCAAAAGAAAAAAATCACTTTTTTCTTCCCTTTTCCCCGTGTTCGCGATGTTACCGATCGTAAATCAACAAATGCAATACATCATGAATCACCCTTTTCCAAGAAATACGGTGACTGGAGTACGCAGGAAGGGACAATAGATGCCTGCTTTTATTGCACTTCGTTGTAGAAATAAAGTATTGGAAACGGGCGTGCGAAGAGAAAACTGCGCAAGGGGCAAAGTTGCATTTTGGCCTCCTTCCCCCACCTTTTTTTTTTAATGATAGGCCAAAAATGACGTTGATAGTATAAATTTGACACCCATTAAATATTCGCGCTCGGGGCGATCGCCCCCAACCCTTTCGCACGGCGCTGATTGGAAAGTTTTTTTGAATTTCACAATTGAAATGTCTCTTTATTTGGTATATTTTAGTTCTGTTAAAAAAACTACAGTATTTTTGATCCCCTATTAGTGCAAGATTTTCCAGTTCTCATTCTTATGATAATTTGCATTAATAATAATAATAATACTTATTATTATTATTATTTATCCAATAATGAGAGCGAAATTTTGTAATTTCCTTCTTATGACAACTGATAACACATATTTATTGGTGCGCTTTAAGGCATATTCCGTAAACATTAAAAAAAAAAAAAAAAAAAAAAAAAAAACAAGAAAGTTTAAACGATTTTCTAATAAAGAAAAAAGAAGAAATTATTTATATTATATTCTTTTATATTTAAAAAGGACCCCGTCAATGTGTCATCAGAACCGCGATGTTTGAGTGTGAAAAAAGAAATTAATGAGCTGCAAACAAGCGAGAAAGAAAACAGAAAGATACGATAAGCAAAACGTGTTTTCTTTTTATTATTAAAAAAAAATCGATATCTTCTCTGATACTTTACCGATTTCGTTCAAATTTTCAGCAAGTTGCAATTATAGTGAATTAGGCTGTGTAATAAATTTTTATTAAAATATAATAAGTTATTCAAAAGTTACAACATCTTACAAAAAGGCCCAGTACAAAGCAACTCTAAAGAAAAACAAGTGCTCTGCAGTTTTTCAAAAGTCAACGTTATCGGAATAAGGCTCCGTTCAGATTGCATTACTCTTCCCTTCAACTGAATTCTTGGTAAAAAGTGGGGAAGTTCTTTTGTATAGGATCTACTTGCGGTTTCTTTATAATAGAAACAAGGGGAATTAACAAAAAAATCGGCAGATAAATAATCAACCCTACTTGACGAAAAGGTTTTTTGCCGGACAACCGCTTCTTTCCTACAAAACTCATTAAGATAAAAAATGCCACGTCGCCACAACAAACGAGCCGACACCGAACTTCAAGAAGTGGTCAAATGTGTTTGGGCCTGCAGAAAGGAATTTTGGTTGGAATTTTTTTTCTTTTTTATTATTGTTAAAGAAAAAATATTTTTGGTGGCGGGCTTACAGACTTATATACATTTCGAAAATGAAATATGTTCAAAATCGGGAGCCGTGTTTTCGAGATTTTACAGTGTGTATTTAAAGTAAGAAAAACAACATATCAAAAAATTTCAGGAAAAATTCCCGATCCGGAAGCTCCGGAAAATCGGTTCTGTAATATAAATATATTATATTATATTCCTATATATTTTTTGACAATTAGTTATTTTAATAATTTAATTAGTCTAATAATTACTTTTTTGCCATATTTATGCGATATTTTGGGTATGTTATCGCCTCCTTAATAAGGCAAAATAATTTCTTTTGACTGCGGCGTTTACGACGGGTGCGGCGATTATGACGATTTTTTTCAAAACGATGTCAATATTTGAGGGTGCGGCGTTTCTTCCCTAAATTACGGTATATTCAGAGAGTGCTACTATTCGAAGATATCACACCCCTCTCCTCATAGTTCAAACGAACTACAGGCAATCTTGTTCTATTGCTTCTTCGAACTGGAACACTTTTCTTCGAGTCCTCATCAGTATTTTTAGTCACAGTGTCCTTTACAGATATATCTGTCATAACATCATTTTTATTACTCACAACAGTACCTGTTACAATATCATGTGAAGGCTGAGATTTGTTTGGTTCCATACTATTCTCATTATCACGTTGGTCTTTTATTTTTCTATTAATCTCAGAAAAACGGTTTTTATTAACCCTTTCATAATTATCATAAACATTGTAATTTTTACCACTATAACCCATATTTTCAAATCTTTCTGACATTTGTTTGTTATTGTGGTCATTTTCTTCAATTCTTTCAGATTTTTCGTAACTTATCTCTGTTACGTCTTAACTGATTTACATGACACTTACACATTATTCCGTCACATCTATTTACTAAAACCCATCTACTTCCTAATAATTTTATAATTTTTCCTTTTACCCATTTCTCCCCCTTTCCAAAATTTTTAACAAAAACTAATTCATGAAGCTTAAATTTGTGCAGGGGTTGCTGTATTTTAGGTTTTGATGGTAATACCAAATGAAGGGCTGTTCAAATTGGCCTTCTAAACATTAATTCAGTAGGAGTTTTACCAGTCACCGAATGAGGAGTTGAATGATTTTCTAACAAAAGTCGTGCAATTGATAATGTTATGTCATTTTTATCCAGTTTCCTAAGGCAATTTTTCACAGTTTGCATGTATCTTTCCGCCTGTCCGTTCGACGACGGATGATATGGTGGAATAGGTGTATGCTTAATTCCATTATTTTTAAGAAATTCCTCAAATTCCTTACTTGTGAACGCGGATCCATTATCACTGACTAATTCTACTGGTAATCCAAATGTCGCAAAAATTCTTCTTAATACTCTAATAGTATCTCTACTATCAGTCCTGGGCACTACTTCTATTTCTAACCATTTTGTATAAGAATCAACTACTATTAAAAAAAATTTCCCTTCAAACGGATCTGCATAATCTATGTGAATCCTTTCCCAGGGTAATTCAGACTTCCATTCTAAGGGTTTCATTTTTGGATTATCCCTCGCGCACGTTTGGCATCTACTACATGAATTTACCATTTGTTCAATTTCCTTATCCATGTTTGGCCACCAAACCACCCCTCTAGCTTTAGCTTTCATGCTAGAAATACCCTGATGAACAGAATGCAACAATTTCAATATATATTCTCTACCTTCCTCTGGCACAATTACTCTATGCCCCCTAATAATAGACAATTTTCTAAACAGGAAATTTCATCCCTTCTACGAAAATAAGGTTGATATTCTTCTGCTTTAACCTTTCGAGGCCATCCATGTAGTACCCACTCTAAAATTTGTTTAGTTAAAGGATTTTCAGTTGTCCACTTTGCAATAGTTTTAAAAGTAACAGGCCAATCATTATTATTTGACACAAACATTATTTCAGCAGGATTACTTACTATATTTACAGTTTCTGGGAGAGGTAATCTACTTAATGCGTCCTCATTTTTATTATTTTTACCTTCGCGATACTCAATTGTATAATCATATCCTGCTAACATAAGCGACCATCTCAGCATTCTAGGTGATAATGTATCAGGTACCTTTTTAACAGGATCAAACAATCTAATTAAAGGTTTATGATCCGTTATAATTTTAAACTGTTTACCAGCTAAATATTGGTGAAATTTAGTAACACCAAATATTACAGATAAAGCCTCTTTATCTATCATTGCATAATTTCTTTCAGTTTTATTTAAAGTTCTAGAAGCATAAGCTATGGGTTTCTCTTTACCCTCAATAATATGGCTTAATACAGAACCAATGCCATATTCTGAAGCATCACAGTTCAAAACAATATCTTTGTTAACATCATATAATTCTAAAACAGGTGATGTGCATAATAATTCTTTAACTTTTTGAAATGCTTTATCATGCTTTTCTGACCATGTCCACTCAACATTATTATCTAATAATCTATGTAAAGGTTCTAAGACATCTGAAATATTAGGTAGGAAGTTTCTATAATAAGAAATTAAGCCTAAAAATGAACGCAACTGTGACTTATTATTTGGAATAGGTGCATTCAAAATAGCATTAACTTTTTCTGGAATAGGTCTAATTCCTTCCTGAGAAATTTTATGTCCTAATTAGCAAACTTCCGAAACCATAAATTTTAATTTTTCCTTATTTAATCTTATACCATGTTCAGAAAAGCATTTCAGAACACTTTCAACTCTTTCAGAATGTTCTGATTCATTCCTAGCACTTATGATTACATCATCTAAAAATACACCAACATACTCATATTTTTTTTAATATATTTTCTATTTTTCTCTGGAACATTCCAGGAGCACACTTTACGCCAAAAGCTAATCTTAAAACATTAAATAATCCTTTATGAGTATTAATGGTTAAAATTTTACTACTTTCATTATCTACAGGTTGTTGTAAATAAGCATCTTTTAAATCAAAAACAGTAAAGAATTTTCCACCCGACAATTTAGAGAATAATTCTTCCATCCTAGGAAGAGGATAATTATCATTTTCTGTATTTGAATTTACTGTGGCTCTATAATTACCACAAATTCTAACAGTACCATTTGGTTTTGGAACAATTACTATAGGACTAGCCCAATCTGAATGATCAACAGGTTTCAAAATACCCTCTTTTGTTAATCGTTCCAATTCCAAATCAGTAGCTCTTCTCAAAGCAAACGGAACAGGTCGAGACTTTAGAAAAACTGGTTTTGCATCCTTTTTCAAATTTATTGAAACGGGAGGACCTTTTATTGTACCGATCCCGTCAGCAAAAACATTTGGAAAATTTCTAATTAAATCATCTTTTGAAATACTTTTAATCATATTTACATTAGGCCAAAATAATTTTGATGCTTTTAACCAAGTTTTTCCAATTAGACTCGGACCTTCCTCTTTAATAACTAACATTTTTAAATCAGGTATACAATATTCATCAACAAAAACATCTACTTTTAACTCACCTAATACAGTTAAAAAATCTTTAGTATAAGTTTGTAACTTAACTTTAGATTTAATTAAAGGTAGCTTACCTGAGAACAATTTTTCTGCCACATATTTACTTACTATAGTATGCGCCGCCCCGTTGTCAATTTCAAATTTAACATTCACACCATTTATTTTTACATTTTTTTGCCATGTTACACTATTGGAGTTGTCCACACAATTGAAACAGTATTCCTCTTGAACAGTTTTAATTTTACTGTTTTTGTTCTGTTTATATCATTTTTCATCATAAACTTGCGATTCCTGCAACATATTCTTAGGTGACCAAATTTATGGCACAGATGGCACTCTGCATTCTTGAAAGGGCACATTTTAGGATTGTGGTGTTTCGAACATCTGAAACATGGTTTCTCAGACGCGAATTTTTCTTCTTTGGGCTTAAATGGGTGAGAGAACTTTTCTGGTTTCGGTTTCTCCCCTCTAGCACGCACTTGATTGACAGCTGTACTTTCACCTATATGTAGTGATTTCACACCGGATTCAGCAGATTCAAACGATTCGGTGATCTCCACTGCGGTCTGGAAATTTAATTCCTTAGAATCCAGCAGCTTTTGTTGTATCTTTTCATCTTGTATTCCCAACACAAATTGGTCACGCAGGCAATCATTTAATGTATTTCCGAAATTACAGAATTCAGACACTCTTCTAAGTTCTCTTACAAACTCAGCTATGCTTTCCCCTGGCTTTCTAAGACGTTTCTGAAATTTGAATCTTTCCATAATTTCACTTGGACAAGGAGAAAAATGTTCTTTAGCTTTTTTTAAAAGATCTTCATATCTTATCTCCTTTAACGTCTTCGGAACAATAATGTCTCTAAAAATTGTAAATGTTGTCGTACTTACCGAACTAAGCAAAATATTATTTTTCATTTCTTCGTTTTTTATATTATTTGCACAGAAATAAAAATCCATCTTCTCTACATAAATAGTCCAAGGAACCTTTTAGTCATACTCTTCTAGCCGACCCAGTGAAATAATTTCTTTTTCAACAGCCATTTTTTTTTTTTTTTCAAATTATTTTCCTTTTCAAAATAATATGGGTAAGTAATCCCATCCTCGTCGCCACTTTATAATATCGTGTGGGTTCGAATTACTTGTACTGTAATTTCATCAGGGAAACAACCTTTATAGTTCCATCTTATTTATTTACACTATAATACAACTGCTGCTAACGCAGCATCCCGAACAACAAAACATTCTTACATCTCCGATCTTATTTGGCTAACATGCATTGCCTCACAAAACAGATCACGGTATCGTTGCGCCATCTATATTCAGAGAGTGCTACTATTCGAAGATATCACAGTGAGATTATTATATTTAGTGGAAAATTCGAATTTTAAAATATCATGAATTTCGGCACATGGTCGCCGAAAAAAATCAATTTGTCGATTGTTCGCAGAAAGAAATTGACAATTTCGTCAAACAATTGCAAAAAAAAAAAAGGAAATTTCACAAAGGATTGTGGAAAAAAAAAAATTCTTTAAATGTTAAATGTGATTTTTGTCCAAAAATCGCCGGAAAACGGGATATTTTGACACAAGATCACGGGTGACACAATCATGCAAAAAACTAATTTCTTTATAGAATCGCGGGATAAAAACGTAAATTTCGTAATAAAAAGATTTAAATCTCCTCAAAAAAATGTGAAAAACGATCAATTTCGTCACAAAAATCTCTGAAAAATGATCAATTTCGTCTAAAAATATCGCAAAAAAATGATCAATTTTGTCTAAAAAAAATCACGAAAAAACGATCAATTTTGTCGAAAAATCACAAAAAAGACTATTTAGTTAAAAAATTGCGATAAAACGACCAATTTCATCAAATAAACACGAATAAACTGCAAAATTCATCATAAAAGTGTGGAAAAAGGGCAAATTTCATCAAAAAAACTGCATAAAAACAGTAACTTTCGTCAAATAGGTGCAAAAAAACGGGCAATTTCTTAAAAAGATCGCGAAAAAATGACCGATTTCGTCAACAGATCGCGGAAAAGCTGCAAATTCCATCAAAAGATTGCGAATAAAAGAGTTATTGCTGGATTGGAATTTTCTGTTCCATAAACTTTTTTGCTACTTTAAAAACTAATTTTGTTATCCCTTTTTTTTTTTTCCCCTCCTCTCTGCTCCAAATCTTTTTGATTGGGACCTTTGAAATTGGTATATTTTTCATTTGATAATTTTCAGGGTTTTCTACTTTGCATCACTTAATTTTCAGGATTTTTCATTGAGTCGCAATAACCCCTGATATTAGTAAAAATTTTCATTATTGTAATCAAATACTTTCTGCCTATTTCATGTTAATAATCCCTTTTTAGGTGCGTTCGTAATTATGTAAATATGTAGCACCTATTGTTGTCGCTTAGTCCGTCTATCTGTCTGTCTGTCTGTCTGTCCGTCCGTCCGCATATAACAATGCAAAAACTACCCAACCGAATCTTTTGAAATTTAACATATATAATTATAACATAATTTTGTCGATTCATTTCAAATTTTATGAAAATCGGATGCATAGATCAATTACAGGGACAATCAAAAGGATTCTGTTTTATTACGGTCAATGGGAAAAAAGTTTCAAATGCATTTTAATCGTTTGACATTTAAAACATATAATTATTGTGTAATTTTGTCGAGTCATTTCAAATGTTATGAAAATCGGATGCATAGATCAATTACAGGGACAATCAAAAGAATTCCGTTACATTACGGTCAATGCGAAAAAAGTTTCAAATGCATTTTAATAGGTTTGAAATTTAAAACATATAATTATTGCATAATTTTGTCGACTCATTTCAAATGTTATGAAAGTCGGATGCATTGATCATTTACAGGGACAATCTAAAGTATTCCACTACATTACGGTCAATGGGAAAAAAGTTTCAAATGCATTTTAATGATGTTACACTCATTCGAACATAATAGAATTGGCATGAATCTATGAAATATATACTAAAATATGCATTCTGTACTATCTGTGATGCAAAGAATTTTTATTATTAAATTACAGAGCCGCACAAAAGTATTCCACTACATAATGCTATACGGGGAAACATTTTTTGGGGCGTGTTTTAATTATATTCAACTATTTCACATTTTATGAATAAGATATATGTTGCTGAGGTGTAATAAAATTACTTCCTGCATATTTAACAGAAACACAAAGATTTCGACTACTATACTGTATCCGAAGTACGCTGTACTATATCAGCAAGATCTGAATATTTTTAAAACTTCGTTATCGTACGAACGCACCTCATTTGCTACGTTCACGTGCAATTTCCAACTTGTTATTTATTTATGCAAGGCTAAATTGTATGTAATTTATATTTATTAATAGCAATTGTATATGTTGCGATTGAAATTCCTGTCATTGCTCAAACGTCGTTCGCGCAGTTTTCAGCTTTTTTGCTTTTTGATCAATCTTATCCGTGGCATCCGATTTTCATAAAATTTGAAATCACTCTACAAAATTATGTAATAATTATGTGTTTAAAATTTCAAATGATTCAGTTGGGTAGTTTTTGCGTTGTTATATGCGGACAGACAGACGGATTGAACAACAACAATAGGTGCTATGTATTTACATAATTACGGACGCACCTAATAATTTAATAAAATAATAAACTACAATGATAAAAAGCAAGATAATTTAATAATGATTATACAGTAGACTCCCTCAAATCTGCAGCCCTAAAATCTGCAACTCTCTAAAATCCGCAGATAATTTATAAATGTAAACAATGAAACATTCAATTCAAATATTGGGACAAAATTTAACTTTTTTAGTTTTAAATCAATTACATATACATTTTTAATTTTTGTTAATATTACTAAATACATATTTTTTCATGAAGGAAGAATAAATTTATTTTTAAATTTTTTAAAACTTCGTTTTCTTTTTTACCATTTTTAGGGGTGGAATTTTGCAAAATCCTTTCTTAGCAGAACTCAATGATATAAGAAGTATTTTTACCCCAATTTTCAAAATTGTAGGTTCAGTAGATTTTTATGTGCGTTGATTAATACGAAATCCAGACTTTCTTTTATATATATAGATTAAATCATACATTATTGATCTTGACCTTTGCTTTTAATATTTGAATCATTTTAAAAGTTGTCTAAATTTTAATTATTTTATTTTTTTACTTATTTTAATATTTTATTATATTGTAAACATTCATTATAGTTTCGATTGCATTATTAATTATATTCGAATTGCTGTTTAAAAAATGTAAACAAAGCAACGACCAGAAATCTGCACAATTCTAAAATCTGCACAACCTCTGGTCCCAAGCTGTGTGGATTTGAGAGTGTCTACTGTATTATTAAAACTAGGACTTCCCTCAAGGGATTAGTCTGAGCGATATTGCTGAGAATACACATTTAATAACTTGCGATAAGTAAAGAAAATGAGATGTTACCTTTAATTGGTCATTCGTTGTGATAAAATATGATCAAAATAAGCATATTGAATCATAGAATTACAAAATCTTATATATAAAGTTGCATATACTATTTTTATAAAAGGGAAAGCAAACCATGCATGGATTTAAAATTGAAATATGCAAAATGTTAAAAGTAATACAGAAAACAAAACACCAAATTTTCCTATATTGGAAATATAACTCTTTGAAATGATGTCATGAGCATAAACAGAAGCTCCGCACCGATTTGAGAAACTATAAATAACATAAACTATTATGTTTGTAGAGAATGGAGTGTATTTTATATAGTGTGAGATCCGTCCGAATAGTTTATAATGTTGAATATCTTTTTCCCACGGATGAAATGAGGTTGTCGATAATAGTTAAGGAATCCTTTTTTAAGAATTTGTCCTAAACGAGCATTTACATCTTATAAGTTACTGTGATGCCAAAGTTATAGTTTCTAACCCCAACAGTATCCTAGAAATTGCAATATTCTCAATAAATTGGGTTTAAAACTTTTTCTAGAAAAAAAAATGTCTAATTTGTGAAATTAAATTGTCGAATGTTTTAGAAATCGTTCATAACGAGAAATTTATATCTTAAAAGTTGCCACAAAAAAAAAAAAAGATTTTAAATTTTTAGTCATATCAACATCAAAGAATTCTCAATTTTAGAACTTTTTTTACTCGTGCATTGATGGTGATTATTGTCCCTACGCAAAATATAGTATATTTTGCAGCAAAGATGGTTACCAATTTTTTGCCTACATTATTTTTTAAATCGGCTAGGTACTCCCAATGATAACGAAAAACACACAAACATTATCGCTTTATAGCATAGAAATACAGAATCAAAAGCTATTTATCTCCTATTATATACACATAAATTATCTAATTAGTGCTAGCAGATGCATTTTAAATATACATAGATCAATATAATGCTTCATTTTCCTTTTCTTAGTATTTCTTAGTATTCATTGTTCATTTATTTGTATTATTCAGTAAAAAACTCACTTTCTTAAGCCCGAATTACGTCAAACATTTTATAAAAGCGCCAAAGTCCATATAACAGCGAAGTATTGTGAACAGTATTAAATACAAGGTAGTAAGACACTTAGCCAAGCTCAAGTAATAAATCGCGAAATATTGTTCTTTTCGCCCTCTCTCGAAATGCATTTTCTCCGTACATTTAAAAAACACGATTTTGAGTCATCTTATTTAAAATTCAAATAAACAAATAAGAGGAAGCAATAATATCATAAGTCAAAACAATTTATTTCAGCATCAAGGAAATGTATCGTAGTTACACATGTGGAAAAAAGCTGCTTTTGGCCAAAAAACGTAGTCTTCACTAAATTTGAATCCGATTAAAAAAAGTACCGTGATTAATTAAAATGTTGTAGGCAGAGCTGCCAAGTCTCCGGCATTTTGGATACCGGTATTTTAATACAGAAAATGTTTTATTAAACTGGAACATTCTGCGGATTTAAAAAATAACTTTTCCTATAAGAAAATTCTGCTGTGCAATAAGCGGGGGCTTGGCATCTCTGTATAGGAATATTTCGTAATCTACTTTTTATCCTTAAAAAAAGCAACGACCATTTTTCGGGTACAAAAAGTATTGCTAATTGTTCCATTTTGCATACAAGGTACAGATTGTAATATTAATACATCTATGGTGATAAATTTCCAATAATTTTTCAAATCCCATTTATTTCATTAAAAATATAAATCTTTTATTCATTTTGTTTAAAGGAAATGGTTTTTAACTAATTTCATAATAATTTTGAAATATCACTTTTCATTGGCCATTTTTTTAAAGCATTTAGAAAATGGTTGTTGTTTTCAGTCAAATATAGACATTGGTCTGTCCGCATTTTATTTTTATTATTATTGTTATTTATAAATGGTGGAGAAATATTCATACTTAATCCATAGCGTACATAATATATGACTCTGTTATTACATAAGTCACCTTTTTATTATCATAAAAATTATGTTTTTACTGATTTTTATTAACCCAATAGGAAAAATTTTGTGCTTTGAGCAATAGATATCCGCATTTCATTTATTTATTTATTTTAACAAAATTCTTTGTATTTAGAAGAATTTTTATTTAAATAGGAAATCCAAATGTCGCTGTTAATAAAGAAGAAAGTTACAAAAAAAAGTTACAAAACGAGTAGACGCATGCTATCAAATATTGAAAAACGACGAATCCAAAAAAGACGTCGTATGAAATATCATCTTTTAAAGCAAAAAAAGAGGTCTGATTATCGAGCCTACTGATTACAAAATGTGCAGTACATTTAAAAAAAAAAAAAAAAAAAAAAAAAAAAAAAAAAAAAAAAATGATTTTTTTTTTCTTTTGTGCAGTTTTGGCTTCAATAGGTGCGCTATGTTACAAAAAGATATAAGCGACTATGAAAACACACTTGGTAAACGTTCATGCTCAGTTTTACAAATAAATATGGCACATATATGCCCTATACACACCGAGGTACCTAATTGGTGCCAAAATGGCGTTCAGTTGCCTAACATGCTGGTTATCATATAACTGCTATAAGAAATTGTTTGTTCAAAAAATATTATCATTTATTGATTGTTATTTCTCATTTTTTAATAACAGAAAATGTTTCGTTTATTCTTTTTTTTTTTTCATTTTGAAATAAATAAATAACGTGTTATTATAGCATGCTATATGCATCTGATAATCAAAACTATGTTTTCGCCTAGTTGGCATAAAAAATCTCGCCAAACCCGGTGCTTATATCTCTAGTATATTATTTCAAGTATTTTATTTATGTATACTATAATTGTTTTTACATACCACTTACTTCTTCTTGTATATAGAAATAGGTAAGTGGCTCCTTTATGCAGTATAAATTGTATAAATCTTTAAAAAATAGTCCCCGTTGCCTCTTTTTGGATCGAATTAAAAAAAAAATCAATGTCTAATTCCAGTATTGCTCCCAGGTATGCATACATAGTCCAAATTTCAAAGTTGTATGCCAACAGGAAATGGTGGAAAAAGATGTCACATATGCACCAGGGTACATAATTGGCGTCAAAATGGCATTATTTTACCTGTAATGGTAACCCGGCGTTATTTATTTATTATTTGTTTATTTACTCATAAAAATATTTATTTACTTTCATTTCCTTTTTTTAATTACATAAAATATTTCTTTTTATAGTTATTAATTATTATTATTATTTTATTTACTCTAAGTTCTTTTAGAAAATAGAAAATAATTTAAAAATGTGTATGTAAGTGTTATTTGAAAACGGAGTTTTCGCCAAATAGGCTTTGAAAAAAATTTCGCCAAATCTGATGCGCTTGTGGTATCCGTGCCGAAAAATTAGTGACCAGAATTGACTTCCACACACAAACAAAATATAAGTTAAAAGGAAACATGCAATAAAAATAAATATAAAGAGAAAATGATGCCATAAAAGAAACTTTTTATTTAAAAACGTAATTGTTTCTAATTTTCACACGCGAAATATATAAAATATTCTTTTAGCGATCAAAAAATGCTAAGAGATTATCACAAAATCTCAAAATCAAAGTTTTTACGACATTTTTTTTAATTGTATAAAAAAAAAATAACAGTTTTATTTTCCTGCATGATTAAATTTTAAAATGTTTTATTGCATTCAATATTTCTGAGTGCTTAAATGATTACTATTTACTCCATGTACTGATTCGGTTATCTACGAAAATATCCAGCCGGTGGAAATCACGCGTACCAAATTTCTGTGACGTATGCAAATAAATTGTGCTTTTTTATCAGTTTTTTTAATACAACTTTTAAACTATTTGGAATTAATTTTTAAAAATAGGTGCATTCACCAGATTACCTTCATAGGTACCTATTGGTACAAACAGAATCAAAATCCGACAAGTACTTTTTGAGATTTGCTTGACGAAAGATTTTTTTTAACTTTTAATATCGTTACGTATCTCTGAGTATAAAGACTTCGCTTCGCTCAGACAATTAAAGGTCAAGTAAATAATAGGCATTGTATAATTAAATATGCTTAATAAAGATGAGATACATTTTTTTCTTATTATTCCTTGAAACTCCCTTTTAAAGGTACCCTATTAATTTACATCAATGTCATTAAGTAAGGAAGTTTTATTTGAGGTTTAGCCAGACTTAACCAAAAAACTTGATTAATACATTAAATATATTTGATAAAATAATTCTGAATGCTACTAATATCAGTAATATCTTTTTTTTTTTCAAAAGTAAATTTATATTTCCTTTATAAACCATGAATTTATTTCTATTATCAAGAATTACATATTAAAATAAATACAGAATATGGTATAAAACTAAAAAATTCTGTAATGTTGTCTTTGCATTTGAACCAAAAGTATAATCCTTACATCTGTGATGATGTGCTAATTTTAGATTTAGGTTTTATTTGCAAATTTGTGGGAGTCTACTGTATAGATATGTGTAATAGTATATACATATAATATATACAGTAAGTATTTAGCTGTCCTTCATTTTTCATCTCATCATTTTAGTTAGTTTTTAGAGTTATCTGCTATGTAACCATGATACAAGATAAAGTAATTTCATTTGGGACCTGGCTCTTATTCTTTTTAAGTGTGCTCTGCAGAGCCTCTGGGGCTCCGCCTGAACTTTTCAGGAGCTCCGTGGCGTTCCAGGAAAATAAACAAAACATGAAAGAAATTAGCATACCGTAATTAAAAGATTTTCAAAAGTATGTAGAAATTATTGTGTTTCAAAAATGTTTGTATCTATAACTGGGTTGAAAAATACAATGATACACTTCAAAGCCAGTTAAACATTGACATTATAAATATATCTACATTCTGTATAATATTTTTGGTTTAAATTGCTTTATTTTATATTTCTGTTTTAAATGTGTTTTAAAAATTCGATTTAAAATAAGTTAAAAGAAATAGTATTCTGAATTGAATGCACAACGTGAATCGAAACAGAAAAGTCCCGCCAGTGCTGTCAACTCTGTTTGCCGAACAAAAGGGACAACAGTTTAGTTCTTTGGAGCTCCGCCTATTTATACATTTATTCTTAATTCTTATTAAATACCTAACTTTTACTACAATATTTTTAAATGACCATAACATTAAGTTCGAAAAAAATATCAGAAAGTATTCAAGATCATCTCGAAGCTCTGATAAATTCATTTAAGCATTACATTCTAGCTGCTCAAAATAAGATGCTGGACGATTTTAAATGAATAATAAAGCCATTCAGTGTAAAAATAAAACCACACAGCTTAAGCTCTGGGGAATAGGAATCTCTCATTGATTTAGCATATCAAAGCGATATATAAATCTCTTTTCAAAGTAAGCGTATCACTGAATTTTGGTGTCATTTGACAGATGAATGCACAATCTTGTCAGAGCAAAATTAATTTTACTCTCATTTTTAAAAACATATCTGTGTGAAGCTCGTTTCTCCACTTACACAAGTATCAAAACAAAATACAGAAACCAATTAAACGCAGAGCCAGAGATTCACTTACTATTGTCGAACATTGCACCGGATAATAAAGTATCTGTCCAAAATAATTTAAGCACATTTTTCACACAAAACTTTTATATATTTTTGTTCGTAAACTTATGCAGAATTATAATAAAAAACTACAGCATTTAATATTTGTATATGTTGCATATTGTATTATTTTTATTTGTGGAATTTTAATTTCCTTAAATGTTTATTTTTATTAATTTTTACTTATTTAAATCTTCTATCCTAGTTATCAAAATTGTATTTAGTTTTTAAAACAATATCTGTCGCTTAAAACGTCTTAAAAAAAAAAAAAAAAAAAAAAAAAAAAAAGATCTTGTATAATTTAAAATCTCTCACTAGATTCATTTGTGTGCAATATGTGTATATATATTTATTTTTATTTGTTTGATTTTTTTAAAAATCTATTTATGTTGCTTTTATTAATTTTTATTTATTTAATTTTTTATACAGTTTTTTATAATAATGTTTGTCGCTGGAAACTTATTTTTATTGCATCTTCTACTATTTAAAGACCTTTATTAGATCCGTATTACATTTGTGTACATTGTGTATATGTATTTTTTTAATATAAATTTAAATTCTTTAATCTGTTTATGTTATTTATATATTTAAATTTTCTAAACTGTTTTTCTCTGTACAACAATGTTTGTCGATTAAAACGCCCTTTTATGTAATATTTTGTATTATTTAAACCTCAATGCAATGTATAATCCAAACATGGTTACCATTTTGATCTTTAATTCCAAGTTCATACTGGAAATTCATACTGAATTCAGAATTTCTGTATCAGCAAAAAGCCAAACTGAGAACTTTCGTCCAATGTTAGAAATTACTGGTTCAGATTTTTATTCTACATAGGCTTGTTCCATATTTGCTCCATAGGCATAAAAAAAAACATTAATTTGTAAACCACAGAGTATAGTTGGGTTCAGGGGCTCCGCCTTAAAAAAATTTTCCCAAAAAAGGCTCCGCGAGTCCAAAAGTTTGGGAACCGCTGCTATAAGTTATTTATAATTCATTAGCTGGAATATTATTTCCATATTTTTTTCTTATTTCTTCTTGTTTATTTTGATAATTAGAATAATTCTTAGTTGTGTGCGGAATTATCATTTTGGGGAAACTTTACTTTTAATTGGCAGAGAAATACTCAGTACAAGTACACTGGGGAGCAAAACGGGCTTTGAACATAAGATAGAGAAATTAGGAGAAAGAATCTGGGAATTTTAATTTTAAATCAAAGAATTTGAATTTGAATTTTAAATAGGTTTCATTTCTTACCCTATCATACATACTTTACATATCTGTTTATGTTATATATTTAAATAAAAACATTTATAAATAAATTCATTGATTTGTGAAATCAGTGTAATATTCATTTTCTTACTATTATGCTGTTCAAGACTAAAGTTTTGCTTTCTTTAACAATTGAGTCTGTAGCAGATCTTCAAATGCATTTTATTTTTGTTTCATTTTCATTGATACTTTTGCTGAAGTGCAAAATGATTCACAACCAAACCCAGAGACACACAAGAGAAGAATTTTATATGAATCCTTTGAGAAATTCACAGTTTTTGCAATAATTTTTTTTTTTTTTTTTTTTTTTTTTTAATTTTTTGACATATTTTGCATTTTTACTGCAATTTATCATCGAAATGTGGGTTTTTTGGCGATACTTTGGCAAAATTCATGATTTTTTCGTGATCCTTTCAAGAAATTTGCAGTTTTTTTTCGTGATTCTTTGGCAAAATTAGCGTTTTTTTTTTTTCAGAGATCATTAGATAAAATTACCTTTCTTTTTCACGACTTTTTGACAAAATTTCCGTATTTTTTCTGCAATTTTTTTTTTTTTTTTTTTTTTTGTTGTTGTTGTTGTTGTTGAAAGAATTAAAACTGAATGATTAGGGAAAAAAACTTTATCTTCCTTATTTATTTATTTATTTTTTCTGTTATAGATGTTTATTTACATTTTGCTCCTATATAGACTATTTTAGGAATAAAAAAGTTTTAATATAAAAGGCTTTTGACTTGTTTTTTGGAGTGCAGCTGAATTCTGAACTCATGCACATAATATTGAAACTCATTATTTTGAATATTCTACTTCTAAGAAAATAATTATCCAAACTTGTTAACAGTTTTGTGTACTGAAGATTTTGTACTACTTGGTTATCCCGTCAACCAAAAAACCATCTTCAAACTATAAGATTAAATGGCAATAATGGATGATCATGAATGTCCCATTCAATGGCATTAAATATGATATATGTGTTTAAAATGCCAATAAATGATTTTTATTTGGACCTCTTTTTTTTTGTATTTTTATTAATATTTTACTAATTATTTGTTTTTTTGTTATTTAAAATGAAAATTATATCAAAATGTATAATTTGGCTATGAGTTTGACGATTTGTATAATTTGGCGAAATTGATTGACGGGATAACCAAGTATTATCGAAGATTTATTTTCTGAGTCTGGACAGATTTAAAAACAGAAAAGAAACACATTACAACACTCTTATTTTTACATGTTAATTTGGACGTCTTAAATTTTCATTACAAATAGCAATGTACTGCTTTTATAAATGAACACTTATCACTAAAGCATATTAAAATAACATCAAATGAGTATTGGTAAATATGTATTTTTACAACTAGTAATACTTTAATACTAGTAATACTGTTTTTCATAAACTAATTACCTAGAAAAATTTGGCCAAAGTCGAATCGTGGAATAGGGAATCGACTGTTCGAAGTAGAATAGTAGCCATAACTCAAAAAACACAATTTTTTAGTTGCGTCACTTTTGAACAAGGATGCAATATGTATTTTTAAGTTATATTATTTTGTAATATATTCTTGGTTTAAAACTGATATTTTTTAAATCATGAAATAATATTTTTTAAATCATAATACATGAAATTTTTAACTCTATATGAGCAATATATGAATTTTTCAAAATGTTATTCTGCTTTATTTTTTCATTTGAAAATATCACATGCTGTGAATGAGCATCATAAGATGTACCAAATATAAAGATATTAATTGTATTTTATACTTATGAATTTTGAAATAATTTTATGTTATTTCATATTGAATAGTGGGATCAAAGTTGTGTATTGAAGAAAGCACCTATGGTTCTAAGAGGAGGTTATAAAGATTTTATGAGGAAATACCCCATGTGTACAACGCAGGCATTAAATTTCGATCTTATGACTAACTCTAGAATGAATCCAGTTGTTACTGACTTGTCGGGTACGTTTTTTATTTTTATTTAGAACCTTGAAATGCTTAGTACATTTCTTGAAACATTTTAATTAATGTTTTTATTGTAATGTTTTAATTATATGTAATCAATCAAAGTATATTTTTTTTATAACAAAAAAATTGTTTTAAGGTAAGTTTAAATTGCAAAGAATTAATGCATCATCCTATTTATTTACTAGTAGTTGCTTTATATACTTACATTCATGCTTCGTTATTGTTGGCATTTTAATACAAATACAGAAAGCTAATTATGGCTGAAATTTTGAAAGCTAATGTACTTTAAAAATTATTTTTCTAAAAAAAATTTTTCATTTCAAATTCATTGCTTTTATATATTCATTTGCTGTTTCTAGCATTCCCACCACTAACCCTTTTTCCCCATTCTTCTCTTCCTCCTCTCTTGTTTTTCTTCCAAAGAAGATGCTTTTATGACAATGTTAATTTTATATTTACTTTTCATTTGAAACAGTCAAAAGGGAGCCAGTTTGTCCTTAAATTTTAAACTCATCAAATGTATCTACCAAAATATATTCATTCAAAGATGCAGTATACTTTTTCTAAAAAGTATTACATGGCGACTATTGTCAACTATAAATAACATCTGAAAACCAAAAATGGCTATAACTCTTTCTTTCTGCATTCATGTTCTTTTAATTACTTTTTATTATTAATAAAATAATATTTTATAATATATCTATATATATGTTTTAACTTATTTCATGTATTTCAAAAAAAGTTTTAATCACATTGTAATAAAATTTCATTAATTAATTTGAGATATTATGATTTTTTTTTTTCTAGATATCGAATATCCAAACTTAGATGAAAGTGTGAATAATGAAGTACAAATGTTAAATGAGAAAAATTCCAGTGATATGTTATTTAAAAAATGTCATTCTCCTGATTTTATCATAAATGGTATTTCTCCTACTTCAACTAATTCAAGAAAGTCAGTTTCTGCTCCAACATTTGATAGGAAAAGTAAACCCAGTAATACTCCTAACAAACATTCAAAAGTTGAAGTCCGATCAAACAAAAGTTTTAGTACTTCAGCTAATAACAGGAATTTTGAGGATTCAGTGTCAGATAAAAAATTACCACCACCTGTAAACAGAAAGGCAAAAAGTGCAATTTTAAATTCTGTTACTGATGAAACAGACTTTATCAGTGATGCAAAAGATTCTGTGTTAATTTATTTTAACAAAGAACAGTCTTTAGCAAAAGAAAGTGTTGATATTGCAAATCAAAAATTGAAAAAGGAAGAAGAATTTGAAAAACTGTGTTTGAGGAAAGAATTAGAAGCAGAAGAATCCAAGAGGGTAGAGATTCAAAAACAAGAAGAAAAATTACTTCAAAAAATAAAACAACTTCAAATTCAAAGTGCAGAAAAAGAAGCAGAACTCAAGGAAGTCAAAGAAGAAAATTTCAAAATACGAAAAGTAAGTTGTCTAAAGTTTTTGTTTAAATGTATTTTAACTTTTTGGCATACTTTCTCCCTCTTCTGTGCATTTGATTGAATTTCGAACTATCAAAATTGGAGGGAAAAAAAGTTGGGTGACAATACAAGTTGCAAGTTTTTATAACCTCATCAATTTAACTTTAAATTCACAAACAGATTTTTAAAAAAATCCTTATTTAATATAAATGTGTTTTAGTTTTTTTTTTTTTTTAATGCATTTGTCAGGTCTGTGGGTAATGCTATTATATCAACAGTAACAATGATCTATTTAATTTCACTTTTATAACAAACCAGCAAATCCTGGCTTTGCTTGTGTAATATTTGAAATATGCCTAGTGATATTTGTATGTTTAATTTTTATTAGAAAAAATTATATTTTTGTTAATAATTCAAAAATTATCATTTAAGCAGCAGTTTGACTAAACTTTATTATTACACTGCTTTAGACAGAAATGATATTTAAATTAATAACAAAAACTAAAGTTAATTGTAAATAAATGATAATTAAAAAAAATATTTTGAAATTTTTGTGCTTAATTCATATGTTTATTCTGGTATTTACTTGAAGTTTTGAATTTTTTAGAAATTATCATCTTTGTATGCATTTACATCTTAAATTTAACAATCATGTCAAATTCTAAGCTTCTTGTCTAACAGTCTGCCATCTCTCTAGGGGTAGTGGCACCCGCATAAAATGCCTATATTGATACAGGGACTGTCCTCTCCTCATTAATTTGTCAACATTAATTTTGAAATTGGTTTGGTATTTATTAATATGTAATTTAACGTAATATAACAATGTAATTTAAAAAAATTGTTATTATTATTATTATTATTTTTTTTTTTTTTTTTGAAAGTTTGTTGTTTTTGTTAACTTTAGATGGTAGTGGCAATATCATAACGCATAGCCTGTCACCATCGCTTTTATAATTGGTTTATTATACCCTGAGGTTGCATAGAAATCATAATTTAGGATTTTTTTAGAATTCTTTTTGCTTCAAAACTTTGAAATTTCAAATTTATCTTCAACTATTCCTAGAGGACATTTATATTTTATAAGTAACTGCCATATCATATTTAAATTTTCTAGCCTCTTTAGTACCAAAGCAATCGCAATTTAGAATGTTTTTTGCTACTACAAGCATTTGGTGGTAGTACTGCTGGCATAAAATATAGCTTATGTTTGAACAGGTTTTATCACCACCAATTTGCAACCATTATTTTTTAAATTGGTTTGATATTTCATAAAACTGCATAGAAGTCACAATTTAAGACGATTTTTGAATGTTTTCCCCTTACTTCATCCATTTAAATTTTGAATTTTCTTTCGACAGTTCTTAAAAATATTTGCATCTTTTAAGTAATTACCACAAAAATTTCAAAATGTATCTTTCAGCCGTACAAAAAATGCTATTTAGATCATTTTTTTCTCTTGCAAGCCCCTGACATCATCATAAAATATAGTCTATATTGGAGCAGGACTATCACCATCAATTTACAATAATTACTTTTGCAATCAGTTTGATATATCCTGAGATTGTATGGAATCACAATTTAGAATGCTTTACACGCATTTTCAACCCTTTTAAATTTCAAATTTTTTAGGAAATGTTCTTAGAAATCATTTATATCTTATAAGTGACTACCATGCCTAATTTCAAGTTGCTAGTCTCCGCAGTATCACAAAAATTGCAATTAGAATATTTTTTGCTCCTGCGGCCGCCAGCTGGTTGTGATACAATACATGAAATAGAGCTTATGTTACTTCAAATGCTGTCTTCGTCAATTTCCAGCCATTACTTTTGAAATTGATTTGATACTTTCTGAGATCACAAATCAGTATTTCATAGTTGCCAACCTCCCGCCTTTTTTTAAAATCAACAAACCAGAAATTTTATTTAATTAATTAAATCATATTGGTTTCATTTAACTATAATAAAAAAACTAGAAACATTTCTTTTAATAAAGTTTCTTGTTCAAAGCAAGTTTTTTTTGTATAAAAAAAGTGGCAGGTTGGGAAGTATTTTATTTAGAATATTTTTAGAATGCTTTTTATGCATTTTCATCCCTTTTTAATTATTATTATTGTTATTTTAAAGATGTGCTCTAAGAAATTATTTATACCTAATAAGTAGCTACCATGTTTCTAGCCCCTTCTGTCACAAAAAATAAAAAAATAATAAACTATAGATTTTTGTTTTTGCAACCTTTCGATACAAAACATGAAATACAGCATATGTTACAGCAAGGGCTGTTACCACCAATTTACAATTATTACTTTAAAAATCGATTGAACATTTCCTAAAATTGTGTAGAAATCAACATTTTGAATGTGTTTTAGAATGCTTTTCACACTTTATCACCCTTTTTAAAAATTTCAAATTTTTAAGAAATGTTCTTGGAAATTGTTTATATCCAATAAGTAATTACCATGCCAAAATTCATCTTTATATCCTTCCATGATACAAAAACCAGAATTTAGAATGTCTTTTGTAATCTCCAGGTTGTGATGGCTATGACATAAAATGTAACCTATGTCGGAGCAAGAGCTGTCACTGTCAATTTGGCACCATTATTTTTTTAATTGGTTTGGTACTCCTGAAATTGTTTAGAAATACATGTTTACAATGTTTTTTAGAGTGCTTTTTGTGCACTTCTTTTTAATTTTGAATTCTTTAAAAAATGTGTTGAGAGATAATTTATATTTTAAGAAATAACTGCTGTTCTAAATTTCATATTTCTAGATCCTTCAGTAACACAAAAAGCATATTTCTAGAACGTTATTTGCTCCTGCACCCTCTTTAAGGAAGTGGCGTGGACATAGCCTATGTTTGAACCGGGATGATAACATCATTTTGATAACATTATATTTGAAAAAAGTTTTTGAATCAAGTTTGGTAGGTCCAGAGATTATCTCTTATAAAGAAACAAACTTTACCTCTTTATAATTAGGGCAAGTAAACCAAGACCTAACAGTATTCCACAACCTGTACATTCTTGTGGTACATTTAACGAAAAAACCATCACATCTCTAGATTTGGGAATTTAACATAGTAATTCATATCTAGAAGTGTTATCTATCAATAAAATATCTTTTTGTAAACAATAATAATAATTAACAAGAATTTTATTGAATACGGGGCACTTGATGTCAATGAAATTTTCAAGGTGCTAAATAGTTTCTTCTGGTCATATCGCATTTTTCACATTTTAAGTTACTGTTAAATCTATTGCCCATGTTTATTTATTTTATTTTAATCCTGCCATCTTTAATTCTCATAACACTTTTTGCATATGATGTAACATGAAAAGAAATTCTAGTTTTTAATGGTTGAGTATATTTTATGGAAAATAGTAAATAGCTTTACCATAATTGGTGTAGGGGCTAGGGGGGTACCAGGGGCGGCTCAGCCCCCCCTAAAAATTTTTGAGCCCCCCCCCCCCCTGAAAAAGATTCCAAGGTCACTAAATAAAACTGTTTAAAAAAAATCAGAATGAGAAATCGGCCCGAACCCGGCCTGTGCAAATCTTTTGAATGTCTATAATCGTACATAATGATGTTTTGCAATCAATATAAATTTGTATATACTTCAAAAATTTATCTAGATTATTCGGTTTATGTTTAGCAGAAATAAAACAAACATTTGAATCTAATCATCAACGTTCATTATTTATCGATTTCCATTTCAAGTTGAGCAATCTTTTCTGAAATGGAAAAAAAGTACTTAATTATGATCATAAAAAATATTTTTGCTTTTAACAATCAACAGTTTGGTTTGGCAAATTATCAACAGAAATATTTATTATCTTAAATTCCCCCCTCCATTTGTCGGTGAGGTGAATGAGTTATTTATAGATTTGTAAATTTAAATCGTTGGTATTTTGTAATGTGCATCCTATCTAATTATTATTGGTATTATTGTCTTCTACTGCTAGTATACATGGGTGACGTATGTATGGCGCCATGATCAGCCGGCGCCAAAAACACGGTAACGCATTATATATATATATATATATATATATATATATTTTAAGCAAATGTAGAATTTAGCTTGGCTAGGATCCAGGAAGTGTAAATGACTCTTTTTTTTATTATATATTTTTTTATATTTATGTTAATAATTGTTTTTTCTTGTGTGTGTGGTTTAATTAAAAAAAAGGAATTTTTAAATTATCAATTTATTTTATAGAAATCTGCTCTTAGTCGGGGAGGCAAAGTTTTCATTCGGTCAATGAGGTGTCGTATCCCCCCCCCCTTGTTGGAAGTGATTTTATGATTTTTAGTCCGTATTACACAATCGGATATCAGAAACTCAACAGGCGTGAAGGTTATTCTTTCGGTCTTCGGTGACTTATCAGGCAGGATGAATGCTGATGCACCTAGTGACATATCGAAGGTGGGCGATAGAAATTTAAAAAGTACAAATTTATCAGAGTACCCAAAGAATTCGGATAACAGGAGTTTTCAACCAGATTGGATGAAAAAATTTAAGTGGCTGGAATATTCCAACAGCAGAGATGCTGTATTTTGTTATCCTTGTCGACAGTTTCCTCATTCGGGGACTAAAGAAAATCCATTTATCTCAGCTGGTTTCCGGAATTGGAAAAAAGCATTGTCCAAGGACAGAGGGTTTCAAAAGCATGCTTCGTCACAGAATCATATAATATCAATGAGCATGTGGACAGAAAGAGAAGAACGTGAAAAGATGAATTTGAGTGTGTCATCTTTGGTATGTAACGATGTTCTAGAAAAAAACCGATATTATGTTCAATCTATTGCAGAAATCGTACAATTTTTAGTTATAAATGAACTTTCATTACGTGGGACGTATGATATAGATGAACACGAGGAAAGTAATTTATTTCAAAACCTTTTTAAATACACAATCAAAAAGGACAATAAACTTGCAGAATGTGTCAAATCAGTGCCAATTAATGTAAAGTACACTTCACCTGAAATACAAAATGATGTAATACAAATCTTTGCTGAAATAGTGTCAGAAGATATATCAAATGACATTAACAATGCTGATGTTCCCTGGTTTTCGATTTTGGAAGACGAAACGTGTGATAGAAATAATAGAGAAAATGTTGCATTAGGAGCAAGATACGTAAAGGACGGGAAAATAAAAGAATCAATTATCGCAATAAAAACATGTTCTGACTTGGATGCAAAAACATTTGCTGATTTAACTTTAAAGATCCTTCATGATTGTAATTTAGATAATTCTAAAATTTTGAGTCAATGTTTTGATGGTGCTTCAGTCATGAGCGGTGATAAAGGAGGGGTCCAAGCTATATTGCAGAAACATCTTGATAGAAATATCCCATATGTACATTGCTGCAGCCACAGACTTCATTTAGTAATTATAACAGCAATAAATGATGTAAGTGAAACCAAACAGTTTTTTGATCAGTGTTCCATGCTGTATAACTTTTTGAGAAAAGGTAACATAGCTAAGAAATATGAAGGTCAATCCCTTGTTCATTTATTAGAACAGCGATGGAGTGGACATTTACATGTTACAAAAATTGTGTATAACAATTATAAAAAAAATTCTGAATACTCTAGAAGAAGTAAAACTGGACAGAAAACAAGATGGAGTAAACATTGCAGAAAGCACTGGTTTGTTAACGATAATGAAAACTAAAGCTTTCAAATTCTGCTTAATATTTTTTAAGAGAATTCTTGAAACGCTAGATCCTGCAAACCAATTATTGCAAAAGCTAGAAACTAGTTTAACTGATTCTTTAAGAATTGTAGATTCTACAATAGATTCACTTACTTGTTTAAGGTCAGATGAAATTTACGAAGAAATTTTAAATTTGATGTCCACTGAATTTGTTGTTGAGGAAGAGGAAGAAGAAATATGTTCAAAAAAGCGAAGAAAAACCACTTCTACAAAACTCAGAGATTATTTAATTGTAGAAACTACAGGTGCTAGCTCGAATATTGATGAAACATTACATCTAAAAGCTATTTATTTTGAAACTTTAGATATAGTATTAAATGAAATGAAAAGGCGGTTTAATAATAACGATAAGTTACTTCTAGCGCTGTCAAGTGCAGAGCTTGATATGGATTTAAATAAAATGAAGATATTAGAAAATTATAATGTTAAGCTTCCATCTAAAGATGAAATAATTGTTGTAAAGAATTTCATAAAAAGAACCATTGAAGAAAATCCAAACACCATTGTATTTAATGAACTTTTTAAATATAGGGTTGCATTTGAAGACACTTATAAACTATTAGCAACTGTTAAAACTTTTGGATTTAGTACTGCAATATGTGAATCAACATTTTCAGTCCTTACAAGAATAAATCGTCGACAAAGACTATCAATGTCTCATCAAAGAATGGCGGATTTGAGTTTTCTTGCGTTTGAAAAAGAAAGAACAGAAACAATCAATATGGAAGTTTTCCTTAAAAAATTTAATGAGAAAAAGAATAGAAGACTTCAATTGTTTTAAAGCAGGTGAACTTCAATTTGTTGACACTACTTTATTCCTTTTAAATCTACTTTTTTCAGTTTATGTATTTAGTATACACTACAAGGTTAGTTTTCACATTTATAATGCTTATATAACCATTCGTATTTATATATCTATTTAACTTAAATATTTTATATTGTTTCATGTATCCATTAAAGCATACTTCATTATATTTTTACAAATTGGTTTTTAAAAAATTCCATTTGTTACATGTACTATTGTTTGTTTTTATTCTGTTTTCGTGTTACATGAAAAATGCAGTTCGTTGCAATTTGGTGTTTTAGCATTTTGCTATAAAGCGTTTTTTCTAAAGAATTTTTTAATCCTCTTTTGCTTCTAGTATAAAATAAAGTTTTAAATATTCATATTTTGCTTTATGTTTGAAGTTTGAGTCATGGTATTTCAAATTAAAGAATTTTTTTAATAGTATACTCAATCGCAAATGTTTTTAACATTTGACTGTGCATAAAAATAATTTTAAAATTCTTTATCTATGAGTGAATTTGTTTATGCTTTTATTATATAACAATAATTGAAGTTCTCTTTTTGTTAAAAAAAGATAATGATTAGAAATGAAGATTACAACTCGTTTTAAATAGGAGAAATGCGAGCATTTTAATTACTTTTGACATATTATTTATATTATATTGTATCAGCATTAGTTATATACTGAAAATATTTATTCTGTAGCGTTTTCTATTACTAGCATAGATCAAACTTATAATTAATTTTATGATAAATATTATCTTATGATAAACATTTTGTTGTATATTGGAATATTTCTAGTTTAAATTTTAAAATATATACGTATATAGTCCTTGATTTATGAATGGTAATCAAAGAAAAATGCCAATAGCCAATTCAAATGTAGATGCTTTTAATTTTTGAATGAACACAGTAATAATTTTAAATGCAAAATACAACTTTGATTTTGTTAATGTTTTTATTGTAAAAGAATGAAACTTAAGCTTCCTTGAGGGCAGATTAAAAAAAAGGATTAAAGGTTGCAACTATTTCGAAACAAGTGAACTGTAAGCTTTTATTTACTTGTTGACATCATCATTTATTTCACCAGTATAAGTATTAGAGATCGAACGCCAATTCTTTTGCGTTTTCGACCAAAATTCTGAGTTTTACGAAAATTCGTTTTTGACGAAAATTCTATAACCTATATATTTAAACCTATGAACTTCTTTTTTTATAATTATCTGTCATGATTTACTTAAGACGCGAGTGCAAACTATAAAGATAGCAATGCATATATATGACTAACTTTTTCATGTGCTTTTTTAAAAAAGCAGATTTAATGTTATTAGAAAATTTTAATTCGAAAATGCAGACGCATTTCAATTACTCTGTCAGAAAGTTCTAGTATGACAGATAGGGCCGTAGTTAAGGATGTGCTGGCTCAGCCCCCTCCCCCTCCCCTAACTCTTAAAGCATTTTGAACCTCTCTTAGAAAAGATTTCATGATTACTCAATGAATTTCTTTTTTGAAAATCCAAATGAAATTCTGTTCAAAAATCTAATTTAGTTTTGAGATCTTTTCAAAGTTTTGTAGAAATACTAAATTATAACTAAAATAAGTTTCAACACTCGCTCTTCCTATTTGCACATATGAAGCTAAGATGATGTTTAATTTTGCACTTGTTATACACTCGAATTTTTCATCAGCTTATTCTTCTCTTAGCTTAAAATGAGGTTATTACAACAGTTTAATAAAAAACCTAGTACATACAATATGAATATGCACTAATTTATCTTTCTACATCAGAGTGAGAGAAAAAAAAAACATGAGCCCCCCCTACATTTTCTTGAGCCCCCCCTATTATTCACTTCTGGCTACGGCCCTGGGTATACACATTATATTCTAAAAGATGGGGTGCTAAATAACATATTTTTGAACGCTTTAATTAGCAATTCTGATGCCCACAATGGATAGTTATCACAAGTTTTGTGCATTTTTGAGATTATTGCACATTTGCTGTATCTAGTGATGTTTTTTGCTTTTCATATACATTTATTTAGAGCCACTTTAACAATTTTGTAATTTTTTCATGTAGCTAAAATACTAGATTGTTCTATCCAGTGATGTTCTTTTGATTTTAATGAATGCAAAGCGTTTATATGTTTATTTATTGACTGCTGTTTTAACGAATGGGATGTCTGGGACTCACCAAGATTTTGCCATAGATATATTATACGTGAAGTTTAGTGTGTGATAATAGTTTTAAAAAATAAATTTTTACATCTGTCACCCAAGTTATATGAAAAAATTTATTGAATGTTTTTATGTGAAATTTAATGTGTGAAAACTAATTTAAGTGTGAAATACTATTTTATTGGTCCATTTAAGTTGCATAATATCAATTATTAATAAATATTTGGTAAGTATTATGTATGTAAATACCTGTGACATGAGCTTAGAAAAATGCTATTCATTATCCAATCGTCTGTGAGGTATAGACAGTTTGGTGAAAACAAGTTTAAATTATTTTATTGTTGTTGTTACAGGGAAGTGCGGGGCCTAATAACTGAAACTACTGAGCTGATTTTTTAAAAATGGTGGTAAAAAGCTGGTAATTGTATCTCCTCTAACATAAGCTATATTTTATGTTGAGGTTAGAAACATGAAATTTGCTGTGGAGGTTACGTTTAAGATGTAAATATTAATTTTAAATGCTTCAGAAAGGTTTTAATTTAAAAGAATGAAATGAACCTAAAGCACTCTAAAAATCTCCTAAATTACAATTTATTTGGAACTGTTAAAATTGGAAAATTGAAATCTGCATGGCTTTTACTTTTAAAACATAAATGTTGTAAAATTGAAATAAAGCAGCAGTATTCGATTCTTTTTCGCCTGTTGTGCAATTTACAACACACGCCCACTCATGTGATGAAAATTTGTGCGCCTGGATTGTATATTGTGTAGATTGTATAAAAATTGTATTTTAAGTTATGAAACTTATTCTGAAAAAAACAATTTAAATTAGATGTATATATATGTGTGTGTGTGATATTGTTTTTTAAAAATGTAAAAGCTCTTTTATATATATATATATATATATATATATATATATATATATATATATATATAGTTTATAATTAAATAAATCAGTTATTTTGAAAATTATCCAAGTCTGTTTTTTATTCAAACTTAAGAAGTGAAAAACTTTAAGCATTTTCTGTGATCTATACATTTAATATGCATAAGGCATAATTTAGCTTTTGACAAATCCTTATTTAGAATTCTTATGTCTTCTATGAGAAATAGGTTATTTTAATTTTAAAACTGTTAATAATTCCCTAAAAATCAGAATATTTCATTTTGATATACATATATAATTTCTCAAATTTATTTTATTCTAATTAATAAAATACTAATGAGAAAAGTAAAATAGTCTCTATTTTGTATCATTTATAGTTATTAGATGAACAGGTTGATAAGGAATATAAAGTGAAAAAAGAACAAGAAATCAAAGATGCTTTAAAGAAACAAATTGAGTTACGTGAATCTGTTGAAAGGTATGTGTAGCTTTAAACTTAGTTTCTATTTTTGATGAAATCATTGTAGTTTATTCATGTTACTCGTATAATTCTTTTCAATAACTAGAAATGCAATGCCATATTCAGTTATATATCTGTGCACACTCCAAGTTTGAATGGGTTTTTTAAAGAAGTAATAAATATTTTTAAAAAATGTGAACGATGCCTAACAGATTTTATTCTATTAAATTTTAATAATTATGTTTAATTCTTCAGAATACAGTCAAACTCTGTTAATATGTAGAGGAAGGAAATTGTAAAATCCCTAGTATTAACTGTTGCTCATAATACCCATAAAGATGATAAAAGTCTTAAAATCACACTCAGAATTAAACTAATTAACTGAACGCCATACCATAATTAACATTGGCCTCAGCGTTAGAATTCCTAAAAAAAAAAAAAAAAGCACTGGTCCCAAGGACCAGTAAGCATAAGAATTTACTGGTCCGCAGACATCATCACTGGTCCGCTACATAAAATTCTATTAAAAAATTTAACACTTATAATGGCCTCTTTCCCCCCCCCCCCTCCCTGGAATATAACTCAATTCTACTTTGCATTTATCCAAAATTTTTAGCATAATAAAATGTAAAATTATAATTTGCTTAAAATTAAATAAACAGTACGTAAAGGAAAACTATCAAATTATTAATTAGATATTTTATTTGCCATTACTTATTTCAACTGACTGTAAGTTTTAATGCAATTTTTTTCGATTTTTCTCCAGATTGTAGCGAGAGGGGTGGAATTGTAGCTAGTGTCAGTGATGCAGCTGGACTTGAAAAATTCTGGGTCCCTGGGACTTCTAAAATTCTGGGTCCCTTTTCGACAAAAGCGGGTCCCCACTAATAATATTAAGTCATATTTTTCTACTCAAAAATTGAACTTGTTCATTTCCACAAGAAAAATAAAATGCAATAATTGTTTTAGTAATAATAAATAATTAAACCAATATCAATTTAAGAGAAAATTTATGTACCTTTTAAAGAATAAAAGTGCAAGATACAAATTTAATTATAAAATATTGCTTATTTAAGTGTAGAAGATAACAAACCCCTTTTAAAATGGGGCAAGACAGGTTTATTGAAAAAAACATTTTTGCTGAAAAAAGGGATATTTTTGTTGAGTAAATGGATTCTTTGCTTAATGAAACGGTGCTTTCAGGAGTCGCATTCACTCAGAAAGATTTAGAGCAATAAAAAACCGATTGGGAAACAGGAAAATCAGTTTTCGGAGCAGCAACAACAATTTTGAAGCAGGAAAATTAGTTTTTAAAACAGAAAAATTCTCTCCCAGCATTCACTTATTTATTTATTTATTTATTTATTTTCGTGCTTTTTTGTCAAAATTTTCGTTTTTCGTGTTATTTTGACGAAATCTTTTGTTTTTTCGGGTTTATTGACGAAATGTACCGTTTTTCGCAATATTTTTTGACAAAATTTGCCGTTTTATCGCGATTTTTGGACGTAATTTTCCGTTTTTTCGCGATCTTTTGAAGAAATCTGCCGTTTTTTTCGGCTTTCAGGCTGAAATTAGCCTTTTTTTCGCAAATTTTTTGACGATATTTGCTGGAAATTAGTCGTTATTTAGCGATTTTTTAACAAAATTTGTCGTTTTTTCGCAATCTCTTGAGGAAATTTGTCGTTTTTCGCGATTTTTTTTGACAAATTTTGCCGTTTTTTCGCGATTTTTTTTCTAAATTTGCCGTTTATCGCTATTTTGTTCGAAATTTGCCGTTTTTTCGCGATCTTTTGAAGAAATCTGCTTTTTTTTTCAGGTTTTGGAATGAAATTAGCCAATTTTTCGAGAATTGTTTGACAAAATTTGCCGAAAATTAGTTGTTATTTCGCGATTTTTTAACGAAATTTGCCGTTTTTTCGCGATCCCTTAACGAAATTACGCGTCCCGTGGGACGCGTAAGAGCTATTTTTTTGCATCCCATCGCCGATTTTTTGCTTAATTTACGCGCTATAGCACGTCCGTGACATCGCTGAAAAAAAAAAAAATCTTATGTGCGATTGGTTGTGGTTTTCTCAGGGCCTGAAAAAAGGCACTGGTCCTGCGGAGCACTAAATTTTTCAAATTAGTAGTCCGATTGAATTATTGGTGGTCTCGGACTAGCGTATCACCAAGGATTTTGGATGCTGGGCCTTTTTCTCTGAAAAACTCTGCTAACATTGCAGTAATCACTGCAAATTTCAACCTGTTGATGTGACATAACTTTTCCATTTTAACAGTGTACTAAGAGATATTAAAAAGTTGGTTAATATGTTCCAAGTCCATATTTGAAGAATGAATAAAATGTTTTCTTCGACGTTTCTTGCTTTCCATGGCTATATTAACTGTGTTTGAAGCATCCTCATTTTTCCCTTTTTTTTTCTTTCATTCTTTCAAGACCTTCGGAGACTACTTTTAATTTTTAAAATGAAGAAAATGTAATAAGCTTGTATGTGAAATAGAAGCTTGTATTAAAATATGGAATGAGCAGTCAGCGCATCAGAATGTTTGCTGATATATTTTTATTTTACTATCATGTTTTTAAACTTTTTGAAATTTTATTTTATGTTTAAAATTTTTGGTGTAAAATATTTTATTTTTATTCATGTCATTATTTTTAAGAATGAGAGAAGAAAGGAAAAGAAAAGAAGCTGAAAATCAAAAG
Organism: Maratus speculifer; assembly: GCA_964019185.1. NCBI lineage: Eukaryota > Metazoa > Arthropoda > Arachnida > Araneae > Salticidae > Maratus > Maratus speculifer. The sequence continues at coordinate 246,714,317 of OZ025289.1, forward strand.
AAAAAAGAAATACATCCTTTGCCCTCTAGAGATATAGCATCTGCTAATCCAGTTCTAAGGAGAGCTGATACTAATCCAGCATGTAAGTTTTCCATGCATTAAGTTTGTTTATAAAACTGGTTGTGTATTATTCAAACTTCTTAAATTTATATAAAAAATATTTTGATTAGAGCAAAAAGCATGTTTTTAGTAGATTTATTTTCTGAAATTTCATGTTCCTATCTAAAACTGCCGCGGAGATGTGATAAAATGTTCTAAGTTTTTTTTACCTTAATTTCCTTAGAGATGGCATTTTCAAAAATCCTTTCTTAGTAGGTGCCTACAAAACGTAAGGAACACATATATCGAATATCATTGTCTTAGGAGCAATAATTCAAGCTCCTTGTTAATTATGAATCAGTCAGGACAAACTTTTCCATATATATAAATTAAATTGCTATTATTTGGGACACTGTTTAATTGATATAAAATGTCAAGAACAAAATACAAAGTATGATCTTATTTTCCTCTATGGAGCAACTTCTTTATCAAAACAAATCATGTAGAATGATGCATCTCAATTAAAATCTACTGTTCTACAAAAATACTAACAAGTATGACTAGTCAAAAATTTTCAATAGTTAGGAAAAATTCATCCATTATATTTAATGAAAAATTTTGGATAGTATTGCATACGTATTGTGAAAACAGTTAGAAGAAGAGAGGGAGTTAAATAATTATTTAATATTCTCAAATTTGTTCCAAAGATAGCAAAAGTTTTCTTCATTATTATTTTCTTCTACCTTCGATAGAAGAAACTATTGTAATACTTTTTTTTTTTTTTTTTTTTACTTCTTGTTTTCAAATGGATTTACATGTTTTAAAGATCAAAGATTCCAAAGAATATGTTTTTACAAAATGCTTGTCTGTCTATGTGTATATATGTATGTTCGTATGTGTGTCCATATGGATCATTCCATATGAAATCAACCAATTTAAAGAAAACGTGTTGCATCATAGTCACAATTTTTTTTAAAATTTTTATCATAGACTGACATGGTAGTGAAACCCTCAAATCTGAAATTTAAAAGTCATTTTCGCAATATTGGCTGAGATATAGCCATTTGAAAACTGACCATTTTTGCTAAATGGCGGCCATCTTGGAATCTTATCATTATCTGAAAGAGACCATAACTTGACAACTAAGGGCTCAATTTTTATATATCTCATATCAATTTGAAGCTATTTGTACAAAGAATGCAAATTTCACATCAAAACAATAATAAATTTTCATTTATTTACTTTTTATTATGGTCAAACTGAAAATATCACCCAAAAAAAGGGCTGACTGTAATGGCCCATAAAAAAAATGAATCATCATGAATTTTTCTGAAACTTGGTAAAAACATTGCTCCATCTGTGGGCTTTAAATAATAAAAAAATTGGAGAGGTAAAACTTTTGTTTAAAAATAAATGATTTTTTACACATAAGGTGTCATTAACTAAATAATGATCATTTTAGAATCTGTAACTATTGCTAATTTAAGAAATAATGGTTAAAATAAATTTTTTTTAACATTTAAATTAATATATTGTGTGTTTATTATATAATTCAATGAAGAAGTATCAGTTTGCAGCTATTTATACTAAATATTCATATATTAAAATACAAGTAAATTTTCATTTCTATAATGCTTTTTATTTCATTTAAAATATGAGAATATGATTCTCTAAACATATTTACAAAAATATTAAATACCTTATTATAATGGACTACATAAAAAAAAAAAAAAGCCACATAATATTTTCCCCTGAAATACTGGAGAAATATTAGCTGTAAATCTCAGTTGAATTCATTCAACTGTGTGATATAAATAAAATAAAAAATATATAAATTATATATATATAAATTTGACCACATAAATTTCATTTTTCTAAGTGGAAAAAAATGTCTTAAATAGGTTCTATGTATAGGTGAGAGTGGGGAGGAATAGGACACTTTTTACAAAAATTAGAAAATCTTTTTTTTTTTTCCACAAAAACAAAAATTTTGATTTTTTTTTAATACAAAATAAAATACTTTCTAATATTCTTGAACAATATCTCTAACAATTCTGATTCATCCTTCCAGTGATGAAGATACTGGAATTTGATGTTGTAACACAAACATTATCAACCTATAATCTTTGTTAAATAGTAAATATAGCCAACACTAGAATAATTTGTTTTCTTTAATACATTGTTTTATAGTTGTTTCATTCCTGCTTGTTAGTGTAGAGGTATGGGACAGGACACGTTTTGAAATTTAGAATTTCTTTAATTATAAAATTGTTTAGCTACTATATTGTTCAAGAATATTAGAAAGTATTTTATTTTGTATTCAAAAAATATTTTTTTTTTCTTTCTGTAAAAAAAAAAAAAAAAAAGAAGAAGAAGAATGATTTTCTAATTTTTGTAAAAAGTGTCCTATTCCTCCCCACTCTCCCCTCCCCTGTACATAGAACCCATTTAAGACATTTTTTTTCCATTTAGAAAAATGAAATTTATGTGGTCAAATTTATATATATACATAATTTATATATTTTTTTATTTTATTTAAATCACACAATTGAATTAATTCAACTGTGATTTACAGCTAGTATTTCTCCAATATTTCAAAAAAAAATATTAAGTTTTTTTTTTTTTTTTTTTTTTTTTTTTTTTTTTTTTTTTTTTAATGTAGTTTATTATAGTAAGGTATTTAATATTTATGTAAATATGTTTTAAGAATTATATTCTCATATTTCAAATGAAATAAAATGTATTGTAGATATGAAAATTTACTTGTATTTTAATATATGAATATTTAGTATAAATAGCTGCAAATTGATATTTCTTCATTGAATTATATAATAAACTCACAATATATTAATTTGAATGTTAAAAAATTTATTTTAACCATTATTTTTTAAATTAGCAATAATTACAGATTCTAAAATGATCATTATTTAGTTAGATTCACCTTATGTGTGAAAAATCATTTATTTTTAAACAAAAGATTTTACCTCTCCAATTTTTTTATTATTTAAAACCCACAGATGGAGCAATGTTTTTACCAAGTTTCAGAAAAATTCATGATGATTCATTTTTTTTTTTTATGGGCCATTACAGTCAGCCCTTTTTTTGGGTGATATTTTCAGTTTGACCATAATAAAAAGTAAATAAATGGAAATTTGTTATTGTTTTGATGTGAAATTTGCATTCCTTGTACAAATAGCTTCAAATTGGTACCAGATATATAAAAATTGAGCCCTTAGTTGTCAAGTTATGGTCTCTTTCAGATAATGATAAGATTCCAAGATGGCCACCACTTAGCAAAAATGGTCAGTTTTCAAATGGCTATATCTCAGCCAATATTGCGAAAATGACTTTTAAATTTCAGATTTGAGGGTTTCACTACTATGTCTGTCTATGATAAAAATAAAAAAAAAATCTGTGACTATGATGCAACACCCATTGGTTGAATTCGTGTGGAATGACCCATATGTCCATCTGTCGCCATTGCACCATTAAAAAGTGTATGAAGATGTGTATAGAATTGAACCAAATTTTGTGCATGTTTCTGACTGTGGCAAGCAAGTCCTCCTTTAATTTTGAAATCTTCTGTCAAAAGGGGTCACTGCAATAGTGATTTCTGTGCCATTTTTTAAATTATACCATCGAAAAGTGTATGAAGTATGCATAGAATTGAACCAAATTTTTGTGTAAGTGTTTGGCTATGGCTTGTAGGTCCTTCCTGAATTTGAAAAAAAAATCTACCATAAGAGGATGCTGCAATAGCCTTTTTTGTGCTCCAAAAAATATATGAAGTTATGCATAAAATTGAACCAAATTTTTGTGTAAGTGTTTGGCCAGAATTTAAAAAAAAATCTGCCAGAAGTGGGTGTTAAACATATATTTAGAAAAAAAAAAAAAAAAAAAATTCTGAGTCTATATGAATATCTGTAAATGCTCTATCTCCCAAACAAATCGAGATAGAGACTTAAAATTTGGTGTGTACTTACAAGGAAGGTCTCCATTGGGGGCATACTCAGAATTTTTTGAAAAAAATACGAATTAAACTACTCATGTAGGTAATAAAGGATCAGTGAAAATTAGCGGCGGAATTACATTATTAGATATGTAAAAAAATAAAATAGTTTGGAATAATTGGTGTGAAAAGCTGAAAGCGACGCGGGATTTGGCGAGCAGTGCATTTCCTCGCCAAAAGCAGACGATTTTAACGAATCTGAAAATTGATTTTAATTGATTTCACTGTTAAAAATCTGCAGCATTTACTGCAACGTCACTCCACTACTTTTATAGAATATCTCTCCTCTGACCAATGAGAATGCTCCATAGCACGATGAATTGACCGTGTCATACACTGTTAAAAATCTACTGCATTTTGTTGCAACACACTCCACCGCTTGTATATAATATCTCTATTCCAACCAATGAGAAAGCTCCATTTCACGGCCAAATAACCGTTTTCTATACAAGCAAGGGAATGCGTTGCAACAAAATGTAGTAGATTTTTAACAGTGTATTTTTCAATTTGGAACAATTTTAATCAATTTAAATTGTGTTTTAAATGATAAAATATATTAATTTCATTTTGATATAAGTACATATAAACGTATATGACAAAATTACACGTAAAGTAAAAATGCAAAACTAAAATTACTTAAACTAAACTTATTTAAATAAATTGAGCATAGAAAGTTTTTTCTTTAAAAAGTATTCGAAGCGTAAAAGCGTATTTTTCAAAATTTCATTTTTTCGCCAACCGTAGATAAATCGCCAAATAAATGAAATTTTTATTATTTTTTTACGGATGTTATAAGGAGGTTCCGCCAAAATTTTTTTTATAAACATATATAACTATATGAGAAGAACATTCTGTAATTTTTTCAGATTTTTCTGAGTATGCCCGTATGGAGACCTTCCTTGTTAGTACGTTACGTAATAATGGAAAAAGCACCTGGAGAGTAATAGGCTATTCTCCAGAGCCTATTATTCTCCAGATAATTCTCCCATCTCTAATATAATCAAAGGAAGTAACTTTGATTATCCAGAACTTTTTTTTTTACTTTTTGAACTCTCGAAATATTTGTTTTGATAAAAGGTATATAAAAATTTTTGAAATTGTTTATTTTAAGGAGTGAATATAAAAGACAATATAAAAACATAAATTTTCCATAAAGAATAAAGTCGATCAGATAATTAATTGCCAAGACATTTGGTAATCATATTTTCCACATGCTTCAATTTTTCATAAGCCTGTGTTTCATTCAAATTTCAATTCAAAGATATATATAATTGAAAATAAGATGTTTAATCAGATACAATAAACTGCTAGTTAATTTTATTGTCATTTTTGGAGTTATAAGGATGTTTCTTTTACAATATTCAGTAACAGAGCATATGAAGTCGTGATGTCATCAAGCCAAGATTTTAAACACTCTACCTATCAAAAAAGTTTAGATAAAGGTTTGAAATTTGTTGTATATTTAGAATGTAATAGTGCGACAAAACCTATTAATTTTCATTAACCCTAGTTATCCTGAACTATTTTTTCAAACTTTCAAAAAATTCGTTACATACTTAGAATGTAATAGTGCAACAAAGCTTATTAATTTTCAGTAACCCTAGTTCTCCTGAATTATTTTTTCAGACTATCAAAATATTCGTTTTGATGAAGCATACATAAAAAAAATTTAGAATTATTCCTTTTAAAGAACAAATGCAACATAAATTAATTTAACATAAAATACAAATAAATCTATAAAAAATTATATTTGATTAATATAAAATTATGTATGATTATTATATATGATTACTATATATGGGATTAATATAGTTTTATTCAATTTTATCGATGCTGGATTTTCTATAGTTTTCATATTTGCACCAGAGTTGGTGGCTCATGGAATAATATTCCATCTTGTGCTGCAATTGTAGCCTTGCCAATATATTATAGTGAAAAATGCCAGTCTGAGTATCGTTCCAAGTGGTTCAGTTGGTAGAAAGTAGGTGTGCTGTATCAATAACCCCTGGTTTGATTCTCGATTTGCACACTTTTCCCCTCTGTTGACATTATGCCTTTTAAGCAATTAAACTTTGAAATATTACATAAAATACATTTAAATTTTATTTTGGCATTGCAATGTATTTTATAAATAGTTTATACATGTTTTATTTTCATATTTTATACTATGCATATTCATGTGGAGTAAGTATTAACAGTGGCCCCCAATGGCTGGTTTGATTTGTTTAAATCATTGAAGCATTGTACATTTTGGTGGAATATCTTCATCATTTGTTTGTTGCAACATCACACGTGCTACTGTAATGGATTTTCTAAACAAATGATATTTAAGCTGTTTGAAAAATTTATTTCTTTGCTGTATAATTGCATTTTTAAAAATAGATTCTTAAAATTATTTAAATTTTTTTAATTACTTTATATTCATTCAAAATAACTTTTTAATTTTTTATTGATGTTGTATATACAAATTTACCACACTTCAGTTACATCTAAAATTTTATAATTCAGTCAATATTTCAGTTATAATAATTTAAATTATAAGTTATAAAATAAATTTTCTGTTTCTTTAAAAATTTATTTGTGATGTTAGTCTTAACTGAAATTCATTTTAAATTTAGCAGCTGCAGCAAATCCTTCTGAATATACTATGCCATTATCTAAAGAGATACCTGGTGATAGTTCTGGTCGAGGATTGGTTCGATCACATTCCTCTCCAAACATAGCTCAAATGATGAATGAAGAAGAATGTGCTCAGCAAAAGATTCCATCCATTGATCGCAGTTTAAAACCCAGGTAAGGATAAAAAAAAGTAATTGAGAAGAATTCAGGTTTTTATTTTTTAAGTCTTCATTTTTCATTATCTGTTTAAAATTGTCTCTAATCAACAAGTATGATAGAAATGAAGATTTTTGTCATAATGAAATAAAATATTAAATGAAATAATTCTGTAAATTCCTACCTTTTTTAAAGAGGTGAAAAAAGTGCCTGTAATTTTATGGTTTTGAAAGTTTTTGTTGATGATAACCTGATGGTTCCACATTTATTTTCTTATTTGTTCACTAAATATTGGATTTTTAGCATAACTTTTCTGTGCTTCTAATAAACATCTTTTGACACTTGAATTACTAAAGACTGCATTAGTTTTTGCTTAAACTCATTTTTATGATTTTACTGGTGAGAGTTCATAATGAAGTAAAGTTCTGCAAACTCAACATAATACTAATTGAAAGGTTGACGAGTTTCAGAAAATGTCTAATTTTTCAGAAAAAGAACTATATTATTCAACATTCACAAGGAGAGGATATGAGGCTTGTGTCACCGAATTGGATGAACGTTTGTGTATCGATAGAGTATAGCTAGTATATAAATATATGACAGCCATAAAGTGCAATACCCAGGGGGTCTCGAGAAAATAACCCTTAAAGTTCATGCTATAGTTTATAATCGGATAAATTTCCACCATCAGCAAGCGCCTCCGTGACTTGATCAGTAGAGCACTGGACTCTAGTTTTTCCACTTGGGATCCAATCCCGCTCCAACCTTTTTTCCGAAACGAAAATTCACAGTGATTATCTTTGAACCGCAATTGAAAAAATATGCATGATAATTGAAATTTACAAAAAATATAAATTGACTTTTTTGTGAAATATAAATGCATTTTTAATGGCGAAATTTTGCATATTTAAATATTTTATGTAAAAAAAAAAAGTAATTTAATTTATTTGTCTATAGACCACAATTTTTATTTTGTTATTTAAAATTGTTTACATTTATTTCTATGAATAATCTACTAATTATTACAGACAAATAAATTAGATTCGTGAAATAAAAGCGTGAATAATAATATTTTAATTTGTTTCATGATAGAAATATAATAAAACTGTATTATATAAACATATTAAACAAGAAAAAATTCAGAAAAAAATACTACATAGACGCTTATTCTAATTAAAAATCTAGAATCCAAGATTTAAAAAAAAAAAAATCATTTTAAAATATAAAAATCATATTTCAAATAAACCTGGAAGTATTTCAAGTATTTGCACAGGAAAAAAAATTTAAAATAACATATTTGTTTACATATTTTATTTCGCTATTAAAAATAGTAGCAAATCACAGAAAAAACTAAATAATTTTAAATAACAAGAAAAAATTTCAAGTCTATACATATATATAAAATAAATATGCTTACTTAAGAAAAAAATCATGTGTACACATTTAAATATGCGAAATTTTGCAGTTAAAAATGGATTTATATTTCACAAAAAAGTCTATTTAATTTATATTTTTCGTAAATTTCAATTGTCATGCATATTTTTTCAATTGCGGTTCAATGATAATCACTGTGAATTTTCGCTCTGAAAAAAGGTTGGAGCGGGATTAGATTCCAGGTGGAAAAAACTCGAGTCCAGCGCTCTACCGATCAAGCCACGGAGGCGCTTGCTGATGGTGGAAATTTATCCGATCATAAACTATAGCATGAACTTTAAGGGTTATTTTCTCGAGACCCTCTGGGTATTGTGCTTTATGGCTGTCATATATTTATATACTAACTATACTCTATCGATACACAAACATTCATCCAATTCGGTGACACAAGCCTCGTATCCTCTCCTTGTCAGAATATTTTACAGTATATTAATCTAATAAAAGCTCTAGCACGATATAAGACGCAGAAAGTACAATCCACATAAATTAATTGTTAAAAAGTAAATAATAATAAATAATTTATACACAAACTGAAGAAATGGCTTTTTATTATTATTATTATTTTAATCTCATGATACTAGACAGCATTCAAATATTAAAATATGTAAAATGACATATATTTGGTTCCTGATTAAAATAAACTGTAATTGATACAATAATTAGTTTTCAAAAAATTAAAACCTGGCACTAATTATGTTCTTGTAAAAATTTTAAATAGAATCCAGTTTGGAATTTTTTCATGACATAATTATATGGAAAAATCATGTAATTTGGACTAAATTTTAAAAACATGCACATTAACTGGTTTAAGCATTTTCTTTTATTGTCAATATTTTGAAATAGAAGTTCTTTCCAATGCTATTTGCTATTGATGAGCACTACAATTATGTAAGATTTATATTCCATAAGCAATGTAATAAAAGTCAAACTTTGAGTCTGTCCTCAGTAGCCTTAGTATTGCATTTAAGCAGACTGCCTGTTCAGTATTTGAATTGCATTAATGCTCGAAGATGTAGCTTTTTTTGCATGTAGATGTAGATTTTAGAGATTAGAAAAAAAGAAGATAACTACTGACTTAATTAAATTCTTTAAGATGACTAAAAAGGATTTTTAATAAGCATTGTATGTTGTCCTCTGTAATTTGTAGTGGCCCCATTAATTACATATTCCTACCGTACTATAAATGTATTTCTGAAAATTTTTCTAACTTTTTGAAATCTTGTAGTATCAGTATAGTTTTCAAGCCACAGAATGTTTTGAAAAATTTGCTTTATAAGTCTAAATTTAGAATCTTCCCCTTACTTTGAATCAGTGTAATTTACAGTATTCCTTGTAAAATTTGTAACTCACAAGGAAGGTCTCCGTACTGGGCATACTCAGATTAAAAAAAAAAAATACTAATTAAGCTACTCATGTATGTAATAAAGGATCAGTGAAAATTAGTGGCAGAATTGCAGTACAAAACATGTAAAAAAAATAAAATACTTTTGAATATTTAGCGTGAAAAGATGAAAGTTTCTCACGATTTGGTGAGCAGCACTTTTCCCTGCCAAAAGCAAACAATTTTAATGCAACTGAAAACTTTTGGATTTTTAGAATCCGTGTAAATGGTATTTTATGAATTTAAACATAAACAATAAGAGAGTTTAATATATTATTTACATATATATATATATATATATATATATATATATATATATATATATTATATTGCATACATATATATATTATTTGTTGCTGTAGTTATTTAATTTTCCTCTGGAAAAACTATTTTCATATATAAAAAATTCTCATTCAGTAAAATTATTTTCATTCATTTAAGCGTATTCAAAAATAAAAGCCACATGTTTCCATAGGAACAAAATTGAATTGACACTGCACAACTGGACTTTGAACTTAAAACAATTTTAATTAATTTAAATTTGAATTTAGTTTTAAATCTCAAATTTTGATGATTAAATTTGAATGTAAATACATATAAATATCAATATAACAAAATTATACTTAAAACAAACTAAAGCTGACAAAGCCAAAGATATTTAATTTATCTAAACTAGTTGAACATAAAACTTTTTTCTTTTAAAATGTAGTTGACATAAAAAAACATTTTTTGAAATTGCTTTTCATCGCCAACCGATGATAAATCGCCAAATAACAAAATTTTCATTATTTTTTTACGGACAGGGTGCAGAGGTTCTGCCCAAATTATTTTTATAAACGTATATATCCTCATGGAAAGAACATTCTGTAATTTTTTCAGATTTTTCGGAGTATGCCCGTATGGAGACCTTCCTTGTCAGTATAAATTGGTAAAACTGGTTGTATTAGCACCAATCACCATGCTGAACATAAATGTGCTTACAAATCAGGAAGCTTACTATTTAAACTTGTACAATATTCTTTGGATACTGACCACAGTCCAGATTTCACAAGTATCACAGTTATCAGAACCGGCTATAATAATGTTAAAAGTAGAAGTTTTTTAAGGTTGGTTAACTTATAAGTAAATTTTGCCAATTAATGCACCTTGTGCAGTTCCACCTAAATATACAGTCTTTCTCTGATATAGGTTCTTTGATTTTAACCATTAATAATTATTGACTGTAAACATGATATGTAGTTTTTTGATCATCTGAATGTTATTGCACTAATGAGGGCTAAAACTTAGGCCAAAATGTTTGCATTTTTAACTGTACAAGCATTTATGTAATTTTAACTTGTATGTCTGATTTTGTATTTTTAATTTCAACATATCATGGCATTGGTTATAGCATATTTGAGTCTTTTGACACATATCATAAAAATATTAGAAAGGAAATATATATTCTAATAGATAGTAATAAAAATAAATTTTTATTCATTCTGACAATATTATAATTGTCAGAATTATAATGTTGTCAGAATTTTTTTTAAATATTTTTATATGTATCGTAAGTTTTATGTGGGATCCGCAAATGATTTTTGCATTTTCAGTTGTCTTTAAAATGTCTCTAGAAAATGTATTATTTCAAAACTTTTCTATATATATAAAATAGGCATAAAATAGTTTGGATTTTTGTCAGTAGAGATATAGTTTTAAAATTAGGTAAAATATTAATTTTTCTGGGGAAAAAAAAAGATGTAATTGTATATGTTTTAGAAAAATATAAAAAATTTCAAATCAGCAGCACTTCATAACTTTGCTTTAAAGATGCAAAGCATCAAAAATATTAAATTAATAAAAAAAAAAAAAAAAAAAAAAAAAAAAGTCTGAAGATAGTATCAAACACTGGCACTCTAATTAGCATTCAAGCACTTTACCCCAGTGCCATAAAGTCTGTTTTGAAAAGAGCTAATTAATAATGGGTATTGGAAATGTATTCCCTTTCACCTCCAATTTCTCAAAATCTAAGGTCCTTTGAAGAAATCGCTTTTCTAACACAGTAAGTGGTGTGAACCATGTAGTTTAAAATCCTCAAAGTTAGTGAGCCACAAATTAACATATCTTTTGTTTTTACAAATCATTCATTGCCATTACAAAAAGAGAAATAATTGCATTTTCACCACAATGTATCTTAGCATTATATATATGGGTGATTCTCAAAATAGGGGACAATTTATGTCTTTCGGCATACAAAAAAAATTGAGAGGTTTTCTGTCATGTTTTTATATTTAGATATGTTTTTCTTAATATTATTCATTATTTGCACTCAGGAATTACTCACTTTTTAGTTAAAAACACCTTAAAATAACAGAATAAAGATTCAAAATGTCATTAGCATGGATGTCCACAGCAGCTGTGCCTTGTGTATACTAGCATTTTTCAAAAGTTAATATCATGTTTATAAAATAAACAAATGTTATTCTTTCTTTATATTAATCAAGGAGAAGATTTATCCAATAAATTTCTTTTTAAATTAAAATTATAGTATATAAAAAAAGAATTAAAGTTTATTCTCCATATTCGATTTTCAAAACAAGGTCATACTATAACAGCTGGTTATTAATCAAAATTTCATTTTCACATATGACAATAGTTTGAAAATATAAAGTTTCTCCATGGCAACAAGTAGCCATTTTATCCCAGCCTGAAAATAGAAGCATGTATTGTATTTTAAGAATAGAAGTTGAATATTAGGGGCATGCATCAATTGTATGTCATTAGAATGGATAATAATTTTCATGTTTATTTTATAGTTAAAATTTTTATTTTATTTATTTGCATAGAGCTTTTGTGTTTTAAAAAGCCCCAGAAAGGACTATTGCATTGTGATTATATTATGGCTCATAATTTTATTTAAATTAAAATTTGTCATTAGCATGGACAGATATCAGTGTCATTAGCATGGTTTTTCTGTCCATGCTAAAGACTCCTGTGTGCATAAATGTAACCAGTGCTTATATTGTATCCTTTATAAAGTTTTATTTTACATATAAATTTAGGTATTACATTTATTATCCCTAAAATATGCATTAAATCTGTAGGAAAATCACTAAGACAGCTTCTTACATCGTTAGTATCAGAATGTTGCTCATGTTAACAAAGTTTGCTCTTTGGTAATGTTTTTATTCTCCTTATATGTATATATGTAAAAAGGGAAACCATTTGTTGAAAAAGAAGGCTAATAAATATAGAAAAAAAAAACATTTAAACAGGAAGAAAATAAAAATTTCATAATATATTTATTCCATGCAATTTGTTTTGTCATTAGCATGGCTCAAAAAATACTAATTATTTTTTTTAAAGTTAATTTTTAAATATTTAGCTCTGCTGACTACAAGGAAAGTATACCTAATACTATATTAACAACACCTATTTTTTTCAGAAATTTTGCTAACAGTAATTTTTTTAAGATTTCATTTTTGAAATAGTCCCCTATTTTGAGAATCACCCATATATATATATATATATATATATATATATATATATATATATATATATATATATATATATATATATATATATATATATATGAATGAATGAGAGAGAGAGAGAGAGAGAGAGAGATGGTAGGTTTCTACTGTTTTGCTTTTTTTCTTTCTTTCTTAGTTTCAAATTTTGCAAAATTATGGATTTTTTATTTCCATATTAATTTTTAATCTTGTAATTTCATTGTTTTGTAATGAACTATCATAAATGATTTTTTTCTGGAAATGTACAAGTAAACTTTATATTCTCTTGAAGTATGTTTTGTTGAAATGAAATAAAGAAAGCACATTAGATTCTTCAGTAAATGGTTGACTCTGCTAATTTTTACAATAGATAATTTATTTTCCTCTTCCTCTCTGTTGGCTGGCAAATAGCCCCCAACCTCGAAAACCTTTTACAAAATTTTTACCTAACACTTTTTACCCTTTCAAATAATTATTTAAACAACAAAACAGAAAAATATATTTTTTATATTTTGCAATTTACTTTCATTATTTTAAAGTTATGTACATTTTAACTGTACAATACACATTACTAAATTGTTTAAAAAGTTTAATAAAATAAATGAGTTTGAACATAAACTAATATGGTTTACTTAAAAATTTTGAATGTTGCAACTCAAAATATGTATTGCAAAAGATAAGTAGTGCCATTTAGGCAACAAAAATTGCCCTCTCGCTGCACATTCCACGATTTCTGTAACCAATATAAAAGTAACAAAATTTGTGCAATGCACAATTTCGTGTTTTATATATATGTATAATCTAATTTTGCATCCAAAAAAAAGTTTTATGCATTTTTACTTTAAAATATGTGTAGTTTTGAAATATAAAATAAATGTACAATTTTTGAACTTATTTTATTTATTTTTTTTAACTATACAGTGAGAGGGTAATTAATTTTCCAACTATGACACTTTAAAAAAAATTTCACGTTTTAACCCAACAGATACTATAATGCAAAGAAAGCAACATCTTGCAACTTCACTTCATGTTTCATTTATTCTGTATTAAACATTTATAATTTTTTTTTTTTTTTTTTTTTAGGGTTGTCAATGTTAATTCTGCATTAAGTGAAATAAATAGGGCCAGACAACGTAATCTCAATCCACTTTATGGAAATTGCCCAGTAAGTGTTTAAATTGAATTTTTCTTTTATTTATTAATTTATTTTAAACAGTACATTATTTTAATATAGCTGAATAGTTATAATTTTTCAGGTATTTTCAAAGATTTTGAATTATTGTAGTTTAAAAAGTACAATAATTAAAAATCCTATTAAAATTTATGTTGGAGAAATTTTTATTGGTTGCAGATAATTGGTAAAATTGTCATTAAATTAAGCAAACACAAGAAAAATGGTAAATGCAAGTGTTACTCATTCAGAGGCATATAATTGAGGACTCCAGAAGCCAAGGGGTTTACAAAATTGGGGGGGGGGGAGATAAAAAAGAAAAGAATTAAGTGCACAGATGACATGAAAATATGCTTTTTTTTTCAGAAAATATAAGTGATTTTCTAATTATGTGCTGCATTCTAAAGATAAACCATTTTTCATAAATAATCAATGGTGATTAATTATAAATTTAAAGAAAATTGTACTCTACTCTTTTTTTTTTTTTTTTTTTTTTTTTTTTTTTTTTTATATAGTTATTAAAATAAGACATCAAAGGTTACAATGAAACAATCGTCAGTTTCCTATTTATATTCTGTAAATTATTATTGATGTTCAAATCTAATGTCAATTATCTTTAAGCTCAATTTACTCCAAATTGAATTTTTATCACTTGTACCCCTGGACTTCTGAGGGCATCAATTGATGACTTTAGAAATAGATTTTAATGTTTCCTTATGAAATATAGTAATGACCAATAAATCCATGTGAGTTTTTTTTTACTACAATCTTTAAGATTATTTGCTGATAGGTTTTTTTTTTTCATTAACTTTTTTATTAATTGCAGTTTTTAATCAAACAATGTGTTTTAATTCTTTTCAAAAAGCTTTAGTATGACACCACATTCATTTTTGTATGTGTATAGAAAAAGGGATGTATCTTCAGAAATAAGAATAATTATAAAAATTACATAAAATGTCGACATGACACTAATTTATTTTAATTATTTTAATAAATTTAGGTGCGTCCAGCAACAGGTTTGAGGAATTTAGGAAATACTTGCTTTATGAACTCTGTTATTCAGTGCTTGTCTAATACAATACCTCTAGCTGATTATATCAATAGTGGTCAGTATGTCGAACATATTAGCAGGTAATATATATTTTTGTCAACTTTAGATTAAATCATCCTTGTTTTAAAATAATGTTGATAATTCTCCTTCAATGCAATCAATGAATTTAGTTGAGCCTTTTGTAAAAACTAAACTTTGTTCTTTTCCAAACAAAGACTTTTTGAGAAATTGAGTTGATATAGCTTAATTATTGCTGAAATTTATTCAGGTAAAATATTATTAAATAAATTAATCTTAAAGGACACAGTAAATTAACTTATTTTGTAAAGGTATTCAGGATTATTAAATTTTTATCACTTTGAATTATATGTGTTGCATTACAATATTATTTAAGTCAGACTAATCTGAAAATTTAACTAAAAAATCTTATCAATGAATATACTTTTCTAATGAATCATTAAAACATGTCAATTACCTTTAAACATTTTAGTACATATCAGTTTTGCTATAGTAAAATTATTTTTAAATATGTGTTTTATTTTTTCAAAACTTTGTATGTTGGAACTTGTTTATAATCCCTGTGGCAGAATATTTCCAAGCTTTCTGCGACAAGCCTCATTAACAGCAAATGTTTTCTACGACTTAATATTTTTTAAAAATAAAAATGAATGATTAATTTATACATAATACAATTAAAAAAACTCATTGAAGAACTAATATATCATAAGCCATGTATTATATGATGTTATATGTACTGATCTTATATGTTTTAAAATTCATGTTAAAAAAAGCCAATAATTTAATTTTAATGAATTAGTATTGCAGTCGAACCCCACTATAGCCAACCCGGTTTATAACAAACAAAAATTTTGGTCTCACCATTTTCCTATTGTATTTAATGTTATTTTATCCTTTTATAATGAACCTTTTTGATTCTTAAGAATCGGTTATAGCAAACTTTTCTTCCAGTCGACCATGATTTTTTTTTTTTTTTCTCTTTTTAATTTTTCGTTGATGTGAGAAAAAGTTTTTCAACTCTAATTTTATAAGAAAATGCATGCTGGCTTGTAAAACATGGTGCAAATTAAAGATAAGTCTTTTTATTAAAGACTAGTAAGACATGCATTTTTTCTCTTTTATGGTAGCCATTCTGCAGGTGCGATCACGCCCATCCGTCAGTTATTTTCCATTTTTCGTGTCATAGCAATTCAGTAATCAGGGTTGCCACGCCACCGGGAAAACACAGGAAATTTCAAAATACCCTCTCAAAACAGGGAAAATCCAGAGATTTTTTCAAAAATTCTAAAAAACCTGGAAAACACAGGGAATTTTTTTCCTGTTATATCCAAATATAATTTTTTCCGCTTTCAAAGTAAAATTCTAATAAAATTTGCGGAAGAAATAAAATCCCGGAAAAGCGGTGCGAAAATTCACTTTAAGTGGCTCTTCCATGTGTCTGCCTACTTCTTTGCCATGCGAATACTTGAATCCACTGAGCACCTCCTCTCATGCCTTCCATCTGCGACTGCGCGTAGTGTTCTTTCCCTTTCTCCTTCTCATCTGTTTCTCCCATCGCGTCAGTTCAAAACAGACATGAGATTCTTTTGCGGATCCGCAATTTTCTGCTTTTTTGTCATTTTTAGCTTTTTTGATTTTTTTTTTTTATATCATTAAAAGACCGCGTGAAAAAAAAATAGAATTTTCACGAAAAAAGACACGATTTTCCCCAAAAAATCGCGAGAAAAATACAATTTTCGTCGAAGGATCCCAAGATCATGAAAAATACATGATTTTTGATAAAATATTGCAAAAATATGCTGTTTTCGTCAAGAGATCGTGAAAAAATGCTGTTTTCATCACGATATCATGAAAAAATCCTGTTCTTGTCAAAAGATCGTTGAAAAACGATGATTTTTATCAAAAGGCTGCGAAAAAAAAAACGGCAATTTTCATCATAAAGTCGAGAAAAAAAACATCAATTTTCTTTATCGAATCGCAAAAAACGGCAATTTCCTTTATCGAATAGCAAAAAAAACATAGTTTTCATTCTAAAAACAGCGACTTTCGTCGAAAAAAAGGGCAATTTCTGTCAAAAAAAATGCCGATTTTTGTCAAAAAAAGCATGAAAAATGCCGATTTTTGCCAAAAATTGCCGTTGACAAAAATATAACAATAATTGTCGATTTTTTTAATTTTTTTTTTTAACAGCAATTTTTGTTGTAAAATCAAAAAAAAAAAAAGAATTGTCTTCTGCAATATTGTTTTCAAAAACTATTTTTTGCAGTTGAGTGATAAATATTTCAAAATATTTTTTAGCTGAATGCTTGAGTATTGCTCTACTGTTTTTATTATTAAGAACATAAAATGTGGGATTTTAATAATAAGTGTAATAACTTTAAAGAGTTATTTTTATTTGCTTATATTATATAATGTATTATATTTGCTCAATTAGTTGGGTAATGGGAAATTACAAGGTGATTAACTGGCATACATACATCATATATTTTTGTACACTCAACATAGAATAAACACCTTGCAGTACAGGGAAAACACAAGGAATTTTTTTTCAAGATTAGAATGGCAACCCTGGTAATGCATTTAAGCTGACTTATTTATTTAATGTATTTAAGAATAATTCGAGATATGGCAGCATTGAAAAGAACGTGTTTCTTGAAGCAAGCAATTATTAAAAGCTTTTTTCCTTAAATTTAACTCTCTGAAGTTCACAAGATGATGAAGAAAAAGGAAAATTTAAATGATAAAAAAGTAATCAAACAAAATAAAAATAAAATGATTTTTAAATTGCCAATAATTAATGTTAGTCATCCTAAGCCTGGATAAAGAGTTAAGATTTTAGTATAGTCAGGATCCTTAAATTGTTTGCTCATTTATCCGAACTAGGGTTGGTCTTGAATGTTTATATAACACTGATAAACAAATTTTAATGAATTTTATGTTTCTTTATATACGTTGGGTGTTTCTTATAGATTTTAAGCTACTGAAAAAGAATATGTTTCTAAAAATTTTCTATCACCCTCCAATTTTTAGAAATTTCATTTATACATTTTGGAGTATTTAGGCATCATATAGGCATTATAATTATATTATATTATTCTCTTTCATGCATTTCATTCACACAAACATTCCTTTTTCTTATTACAACGATAGAAGATACAGCAAGAGAGTAGAAACAGATGTCCCCCTAATAAATTTTTTGTTAGCAACCTTTAACAGACAGCTCTAGCTACCCCCACATAGTATTTGACTTTAACACAAATCCATGACAGTTGATACTTTTGGGGCGAGTGTACTACTAATTCTTTGTTCTGTAAGACTTTTTAATTAAATTTTGGATTATAATTATCCTATTTTCCTCTACAATATGTAAAACATGTCTAGAGCATGAGTTAATGAACCCGATTCTTTTTGCTATGTGTGCGGGGAGCTGACTTTGAAAAAGCACCGATGCGCTTTCATGCCGTTAATAAAGACTGCCTATCATATGTACTTTGGATATAAAGTAGGTGAACAAGATAAGAAATGGGCACCTCATTCTTGTTGTACATGATGTGCTACAAACCTTCGGGCGTGGATGAAAGGTGCAAAAAAGTGTATGTCCTTTGCTATATACTCATGATATGGTGCATGCTGAAGGATCATATAACTGACTACTACTAATGTATTACAAAAATTAAAGGATTCTCTGGAAGAAGTAAACATAAAATTAAGTACCTGAACTTAGATTCAGCAATGTGACCAGCATTACATATTGATGATTTACAATTACCGAAAGCTCCAGAGAATTTTACATATGACGATGCAGCAGTAGAAATGGAAATTGATGAAACTGAAACTTCCTCTACATCTGATATGAACTATTCTCCTGTCATAAATGAAGAACCACACCTAATTACTCAAAAAGAGTTAAATGATTTTGTGCGTGACTTTAAATTTATCAAAGAAAAACTCAAAATTACTCGGATCAAGATTGCAAGGTTCGAATCTCCTGAAAAACAAGAAAAAGATATCTATTTATCGAGATTGACATAAGAAATATTCGACATTTTTTTCAAGAAAAGATGATTTATGCTATTGTAATGATATAAGTGACTTAATGTCTGCTTTAAATTGTCAATATAACTTAGAACTATGGCCTATAAGAGAGCAGCCACAGATGAGACATTTACCGCTACATGTAAAGTATGAAATTTCTTATTAATATCATTACTCTTTACAAAAACTCTTCTATATTTTTCTGAAACTTTATAAACATTGCATACTTTCAGTGTTTTAAATATTAATTTTAAGCTTTATAAGTGTTTATTTAAAAATCTGCCATTACTAAAATACCAAATGATAAATTTCATAAGGTATATGTGTTGAATAAATTACAAAATTCAGATTTTCAAGATTTTGAATTTTTTTAAAAGCTGTAGGCAGGGCTTGAAATTCAATTTTTCGAAGGAGGGGAGTCTCCCTAACAACATTTATAAATGGAGGGGAGTTTGGCTGTTTGGAAGGGAGAAAAAATGTTTAAAACCTGCCATTATTTTAAGTGCTATTTAAAGAATTACCAGAATACAGACATAAAAAAATATCACTAAAGCAATTTTTATCAATAATTCAGAATAATTATGCGATATGTGTAAAAAAAACTTTTATATTGTCTAGTTTTTACTGGTGGTAAATTCCCTCCTGGTGCTAATTATTTTTGTCACAGGTCTAATTATTGTTTTAATAATAATTAATAAAACTTCTGATTTAATAAATTTATATTTATAATTAATTGTTATAACCAGTGTTATTTTTCTGTATATTAAATGTGGAAGATACAAATTTAATCATAAAATAATACTTAATTGAGTGTAGAAAATAAGAGGTATCATTGTTGTTTGCATTTCTTTAAAAAAGGGGCAAGTCAAATTCATTGAAAAAGACTTTCTTAAAAAATGAATACTTTGTTGAGTAAAGGGATTCCTTTTGTTTAATGAATGGCTGTTTTCAGGAATTGCACTGACTCAGAAAGATTTGGAACTGTCAGAAACTGATTTTAGAGCAGCAAAGAAAAAAATAATAATATATTAAAGCAGGAAAATTAGTTTGTTGAACAGAAAAATAAACTCCCCGTAATATTATTTTTGGGGGGAGGAAGGGGGGAGAGGTTCCCTTTGACGAAAGTTGCATTTTTTCGCTATCTTTTGATGAAATCTGCTGTTTTTTCGTGAATTTTCTGAAGAAATTTGTCGTTTTTTGGCGATCTTTTAATAAATCTGTTTTATCGCGATTTTTTTTTTTTTTTTTTTTTTTTTTTTTTTGCGAAAATTGCCGTTTTTTGCAATATTTTCGGGAAATTTGCCGTTTTTCGCGATTTTTGGTCGAAATTTGACGTTTTTTCGTGAATTTTCTGAGGTAATTTGCCTTTCTTTCGCGAGCATTTGATGAAGTCTGATGTTTTATCATAATTTTTTTTACGAAAATTGCCGTTTGTCGCGATTTTTGAGCGAAAATTGACGTTTTTTCGCGACCTTTTTGACGAAATTTGCCGGAAATTAGTCATTTTTTCGCGATCTTTTAACAATATTTGCCTTTTTTGTAAACTCTTACGAAATCACGCGTCTTGTGAAACATGTAATAGCTGTTTCTTTTGTGTGTCATCTCCGATCTTTTACGTAATTTACGCTCAATATTGCGTCCGCGGCATCACTGTTTCATAATTTTTGGAATTGAATGCGTTATTTTTTTTTTTTTTTGTGGGGAAGGGGAGAAGGCGAAATTCCGAACACAATCACCTCTATTTTGTCGCGGAAAATAGAATGAAACTCGTCTATCGATTGCAGGAAAAAAGTTGCGAGATTTGTCAATCAGTCGCGGAAAAAATCGTGATTTTCAATGATTTTTCGCTGTAAAAAAACTTGCAAAATGTGTTGATTACTCGCACGAAAATATCATAAAATTCACAAAACAGTCGTGGGAGTTGATCATAGTTTCAAAATGCAAAATTGTTTGGGTGGGAGCCTCCCATCCACGTAATTCTTTTGGGCAGGATTTCAAAATTTTGGGCACGAATCCCGCCATCCCGCCCTGAAGTTCAAGCCCTGTGTGGGTGATGGAAACTTTTTAATGGCATATTCTTTCACAGTGCCACCTAAAATATAAGTCACCACATACTTAGTTAGAAACAGAAACCTTGTTTATCAGTGAATCGGTGCTTTGCTGTATTTCTATTTGTCTTTCTTTTAAGCTAATTTATTAAGTATTGTGCCAGTTTCATGTAATCAGTTTTAGTCAATTTAATTCATTAATAATCATATCAAATAGAATTCACGTTTTTTTTTTTCTTAATACATCATTATTGAACATATAAGTATGAGGTAATTATATACAGTGGAGCATTGTTTATACGACGGCGAAGGAACTGCAGAAAAACGTTGTATAAACGATAACGACGTATAATCGATTTTCACTTCCAAAATTAGAATTAATTTTGTTTTCATTTAATTTTAATGTTTAACGTGATGATTTGCATGAATTTGTAAAAAAAAAAAAAAAAAAAACGGGGAGGGGATTAGAAAGCAATTTAAATATGCTTACCTTTATTTATGTTTCACCGAAAGGTTCCTCATTTACAGTACATCATTTTCTTTCCATTTAAAGCTCAAAAACCCTGCGTGGCCAACTAAAAGGCGCCAATACTAATAAGAGTTAGAAGGGTAGTCTATTTGCAACTTAAAACAGGTCGGGAAAGTTGACCATCCCTGAAAAAAGAATGACCCCTCCAAGTGTAATCTGTTACACGTAAGCTGATTTTTCAGACTAATCAAACTCAGCCCACATTTTTATAATGGAGAGTGCATTTAAACACATTCTTTGGTGTCATTCATAGCAGCCAAGTTTCGCTCATTCGTAAAATACACAAGAAAAATTAACATAAATAAACCTATACAAAATCGAAAAATCGACGTATAAATGATTTTGGGCATCGTATAAAAGATGTATTTTTACATTAAAATGAATAGGAATGAGTCGGGACCACATTAAAATGTCGTATAAGTGATCGTCGTATAAACGATGCTTTACTGTATATATTTTGTAAACTCAAACATCTTTTTACGGTTCGGATACAGCAAACAAAAACTTCGGTCCCTTGAAGTTCGTTATAACAGGGTTCGACTGTATAAGTATTATTTAGCATATGTACAGTATTTTATAATACACAAACTGATTCATCAGGCATAGACTGGGTACATAAAAAAAATAACACAAATTGCAAAAAAACTCCATAAATCATAATTTTAAAAAACAGAAAATTTACTATATTAATTAATCTAAATGTTTGAAAGCAAATTAATATTTAAAAGTCTGAAATTGAATATTGTTTCCAAATGTCACAAAATCGACATGCAATTTGAAAAATTCCATTAAAAGTGCTTAAATTCAAAAATCGTAGATAACATTATTTACTTTAGTAGAATAAAATTTTGACATCAAATTCCTTCTCCAAATGCCAAAAAATCACTGTGAGATCAAAAGAACGCTAAAAATCACATTGAGAATCACATTAAAGATAGATAAATGCTCAAAAAAATTTTTTGTAATGAGCTAAAACATTGTAATTGGAATTTTTTTATGACTGACAAAAAAATCGATATTAAATGAAAAGAATCTCTAAAAGCTCTATAAAAAATCATGAAGTACAAAATTTATTGTTTAAATTTGTTTAAAATTGAATATTGTTTTTGAATGGCAAAAATTCGACATGGAACTTGAAAAATCATCAAAATTAGGTGCATAATGCAATACATAAGGGTATATTTCTACAAAATTTTGATAATACTAGTAAATCTGCAGATCAGGAACCTCAACGTCAGCTCTGCAAGTCATTGTTTTTAAATACACTTTGTGTAATTTCCAACTTCTACAAGCCGTAATTTAAAACTACATAATTATTTATGAGAATAAAAAATACAAGTTTTCAGACATTAGAACAGTTAAATTGAAGACGTTTTTATGTAAGGATATTCTGAAATATTCATAAAATATTAATTCTGTTTTTTTTTTTTTTTAGGTAATAAGGTAGATTTTTTCAAGGGGGGGGGGGCGGAGCCAGAGATGTCATGAAGGGTATATGGGGGTATATGCCATTTATCTTCTTGATCTTTTTGAGGAACACTGTCTACTCTTTGTTTCTCCAGAAATCTATAGTATATACATTCTAGGATATACCCTCTGTCTTTTTTTCGAGGCTAGCGAAAAAGACAGGCTATCATGGTGCATCCTAAGAACTTTTTTTACAGACTGCTGGAGTGATGTTTTGCTCTTTTTGTACATCTGTATTGGTGCATTCGAGCATGTGATTCTAGTGGTCTGTAAAAAAAGATATGTGGAATGAATTGCAACAGCCTGTCTTTTTCATTAGCCTCGTTTTTTTTTTTTTTTTTTTTTTTTTTTTTTTTTTTTTTTTTTTATGACTACTTCACTGGGCAGAGCCCCTTCCTCTCTCTCCATGGTTGCATTAAATTTACATTTGTAACATTCTATTGATAGTGCTAATAGTTATCCTAAACCTTAGATTTTGCTATAATAGAGATTTTTTTGCCATCGAAAAGGAAATGAAGTTAAGCATAGAATTGAACCAAATTTTTTGAATGACCAGCAAGTTCACCCTGAAATTGAAAAAAATCCATCTGAAGGGGGTGCTATAGTTACGATGGCTGTGCCATTTTCCTTATTGTACCATCAAAAAGTGCATCAAGTTTTGCATAGAATTGAATCAAATTTTTTGTAACATGTTTTTTAGCTATGGCCAGCAGATCTTCCTTGAATTTAGAAATATTCCACAGGAAAGGGATGCTGTGATAGCAATTTTTTTTTTCAATTTTTTGCAGTTTTAAAGTTGATAGGCATGCATTGAGAGAAACTCGTGTCCTTATAAGTCTATTTGAAAACTGCTTATGACAACAAAATGAAAAAAAAACTGTTGATTTTATTAAGTATCACAATTAACTATTTTTTACTTCAATTAATTGACTGAAGCAGAAATTTAAGTTTAAAATCAAAGTTGGTATAGTATTGAACTAATAACATTGAAGTACTGACACAAATAACTACTTTTTGAAACATTAAGATGTATGAAATAGAAGAATGTTTTAGGATTGGCACATCCATCTATTTACAATTATCCAACCATTTTTTCCATTCACTAATTACTCATTAAAATAGAATTCTTGTCACATCAAAGCTCACTATAACCCAATTTAACTGCAATATAATAATATCATCATTGATAAATATGTAATAATTATCATTTTCTCTTTTTTTTATCATAAAAAAAAGGAAATTGTTTCTTTTTTTACTACATTTATTAACCCAAAACCTTTTTCATTTACACATGTGATAATGTCATCACAATTGATTTGTTTATTTTATTATTAAAGATGATAAATTCATGTAAACCTCTGTAAATTCTGTATAATTTTTTTTTTTTTTTTTTTTTTTTTTGCTTCTATAACAAAGAGATAACAAGCAAGGTACAGGAGGAGAACTTGTTGAAGAATTTGCTGCTGTTATTAAGGCTTTATGGATGGGACAATATAAATCTTTCTACCCAAGAGATTTCAAAGTATGTTGAAAATTTGCTATTTGCATTTCATTCTAAAATGCCATTTTATTGTCACTCTTCTTTCCAGCCTTAAAAAAGTTTCATAAATAAGAGCACTATCAAATTATTTTTTATTGACTAAAAAACAATGGTTGTGAATATAGGTAAAGAGCAACAAATTAATGGGAAGAGATCTTAAACAAAGCTCTACAAAAAAAAAAAAAAAAAAAAGCAAAGCATTAGTCACCAGTAAATGCATTTACCTCCCCATTGTTGTCATCTATTTCCTGTATTTTAAAGATACATTTTCCCTAGTGCATGAAAGTTTCAGTTACTGGACGCAGCATGAACAACACATGGTATCAAGACTAAATTTTTCTGTTGCTTGCCATATTAATTAATTCTTTCAGATTAGAGTTGAGTTTTGTTTTGTGCTGATTGGATTTGAATTAACCTGATTCTTTGAGTGAAAGATCAAAGTGCAAATAAAAACACGCCTTTGAATATAAATTATTATTAACATGTTCATTTTTCACTATAAAAAATAACTTTATATTAGAGATATTTATATATTTATAGGTTATTTTTTATAATTGCATTAAATTGTAAGAGAATTTGTTGTTTTCAGGTTTAAGTATTTCATGTTTGAGTTGCATTGCAGATGTGAAATCTTTTGTAGTTATTGATTTTCAATTGTGCTATAAACCAGCAACATTTTTTTTTTATCAGTTTTTACTTTTTCTATTTTCAATAGAAGAAAGTATTGTTTTCAAAAAATTTTTTGACTTCCGGTTTTTGACAGATTTACACATTTTAGAGGTCAGAGATTCCCAAAAATTTGTTTTTACAAAACGTCTGTCTGTCTGTGTGTGTGTCTGTATCTGTATGTCACAATTGTATCATCAAAAAGTGTAAGAAGATATGCATAGAATTAATAATTTTTTTTTCAGTATTTGGCTGTTGCAAACAGGTCCTCCTTCAATTCTGAAATATTCTTCCGGAAGGGGGCACTGCAATAGCGATTTTTGTGCCATTTTCAATTTTGTACCACCTAAAAGTTATGCATAGAATTGAACCAAATTTTTTGTGTAAGTTTTGGCTATGGCTAATTGGACCTCCCTGAATTTGAAATAAAAAGAATTCTGGATTTTGTGCTTTTTTCAATATTGTACGAAAGAAAAATGTATGAAGTTATGCATAAAATTGAACCTTTTTGTGTAAGTGTTTGGCTATGGCTACTAGGTTCTCCCTGAATTTGAAAAAAATCCACCAGAAGGGGGATCTATAATAGCAATTTTTGTGCTGTTTTCTGTATTGTACTGCCAAAAAATGTATGAAGTTATGAATAGAATTGAACCAAATTCTTTCTGTATATGATTGACTGTGGCTGGTAGATCCTCCCTAAATTTGAAAAAAAATCTGCCAGAAAGAGGCGCTGTAATAGCGATTTTTGTATCAATTTTAATATTGTACCACCGAAAAGTATATATATTTATGTACAGAATTGAACCAAAATTTTTGTGTATGTTTTGGCTATAGCCAGTAAATCTTTTTTTTAATTTGGAAATATTCCATTCAAAAGAAGCATTGTAATATCAATTTTTGTATCATTTTTTCGATTCTTTGTCGTTCTATTGTCCATGGGCTCATGCAGAGACAGGAACTCGTGTCTTGCTAAGCCGGCTATTTCCAAACAGCTGGTGATAACGGAATAAGGGAAAACTATTGATTTTAATAAATACTATGATCTACATTAACTCATTTTTACTCTGATTAATTGACTGAAAGCAGAAATGTAAGATGAAAATCAAAGTTGGTATAGTATTGAATTAATAATATTAAAGTATTAACATGTGTACCTGCTGTTTGAAATATTAAGATATATGTATGAGATAGAAGAAAGCATTGAGATAGGCACATCCAATTAGTTTATTTTAGTATTCCTTAATACAACTTTTATCGTAATGAAGCATCTATATTTAATCTTAAAGATTTTATGTGCATAATGTTCAAGTGTTGAAAAAAAGAACAGCCACTTTTTTTAGAGCTGTTTCTTACACTCAATCACAAGTAACTTTTTTCTATTGACTCTACTATTTCTCCTCTTGTAGTTCAAATGAACCACTGATTTAATATTTCAATGATTTCTTTGAACTCACTTGGAAATTTCCGACTGTTATGATTGTTATTTTTATCAGACTTTACAAAAGCACTTTTTTTTAAGTGCATGTTACTATTTTTAAATGTAGATGTTCTTGCAGATTGACCTGTTGTATCATCACATTTATATTTTAGAACTATAACTGTTATAATATCATGACAAAACTTAGATTGGTTATCATTCTACAGTGTTCTCATCATTATGTTACTCATTTATATTTCCATTATACCCAGAAAATCTTTTTTCACCGATCCTTTCATATCTAACGTAATCACTGTAATATTTACCATTCTGATCCATTTTTTTAACTTTTTTCTGTCATTTTGTGATTTACATCTCTGCTATGTCTGAATTGATTAACATGATTATATTTTATCCAGTCACATCATTTTAGTAAAATCCATCTAATCCCAAGTAATTTTATAATTTTTTCCTTTAATCATTTCTCTCCTTTTCCAAAGTTCTTAACAAAACCTAATTCATGAAGATTATATTTGTGCAAGGGTTGTTGCATTCTAGATTCTGATGGTAATACCAAGATGTTCGAATTTTCCTTCTAAACATTAATTCCTCAAGAATTTCACCAGTCACAGAATGTGGGGTGAAATGATTTTCTAACAAAAATCATAAAATTGACAATGTTGTCTTACTCTTATCTACCTTTTTAAGACAGTTTTTCTCAGTTTATGCATACTATTCTGCTTATCTATTCATGACACATGGAATCTTATATATATTATAAATGTGAAAGTGCGTCTGGAAATTGGAATGAAATTGGCTTCAAAACGGATAAATTGATGTCTTTGTATTTTTGTATATAAATTGATTATAGGTCTGAAATGAACATAGGCTAATTTTTATTTATTTTAATCAAATACAGAAAAACCTCCATAATGAACACTCCCGAATAGCGGACACCTCTATTTAACGGACAGTTTTCCAATCCCCACTCCCAAAACTTGAATTTTTGTATGTTTAACCTCTGAATAACGGACACTCCGAATAGCGGACAGTAATTTTGGCAAAAAAGAATGAAAGTTATTTCTTAACGTGAGGGGGAAAAAATATCTAAATTTATCAGAGCAATGAGTCACAAATTTTGTGATCACAGATAAATTTGGGAATGATCTACGGAAAATCCTCTCTCCCCCATATATTTATCTGTGATCACAATCACAACCCCTCTTCCCTTCACCCGGATGGTTTGAGATAGTATGCTTTTAAGAAGCAGAAAAATATAGTATACAGTTATACAAGTATTTGTAGAAAAAGATTATTCAAAAGGATTAAAACTACTGACAGAGTTAAAACTTCACATTGAAAAACAAATTACATGTAATCGCAAGTAAAAGCTAACTTTTGTAACAATTTTTTTCGTAAGAATGTAATAAACAATGGATAAAGATATGCACAATTTTATTTCAGTTTTATTGCTTTAAAAATTATTATCATTTCTAGTTAATCATATAATAGAGGTTTTATGACATATCAAAATCAATTAATGAAACATTAAGCATTTATTAGCAATTTTTCAATCTCTGAGATTTTCCCAATAGCGGACAGTTTTTGCACCCCTGAAGTGTCCGTTATTAAGAGGTTTTACTGTATTTTTCTTAATAGCTCAAATTTTCATTATTTTTGATACAGAATAAATTGACAATTTTTCCATAAGATTTTAAATCAGTTTTAATCATCTTTCTTTTTTCGTTGCCAAAAAAAAAAAAAAAAAAAAAAAAAAAAAAAACGGAATAATTATTTCTCTTTAGTAATTAATTTTCAATTGAAAGATTTTCACATGATAAAACAAAATGAAATAAATAAGTATAAAATCTAAAAAATATCATTCTGATGTCATATTGGAAACAAAACATAAGTTTTAGAGCGTTCATTTCTTATAACATAAGGTAAATTAATTTTGAGTAAGTGCTAAAAGGAGACAAATGTGACATCATATATGGAAAATAAAATAGATTTGCTTTGATTTTGGAATAAAATGAGATTGAGTTATGATATCAAATATTATTATTTAAAGAAAATTATGTTTATTGCCTGCGCAAAGTTAATTTAAATATTTAATTTTTAATTTGAAAATGAAATAAGTTAAAAAAGAAATGTTAAAAAGAAAATGAATAGAAAATATAAATAATTTATGCTGGAAAATTATCTAAGTTGTAAATGACATAATGATTAATGTAAAACAATTTTTATCATTTTTAAAAAGGTTAAAAATAGCTTAACCGACTGTAAAAAAAAAAAGATTTTTGACAAGTGTTAATTCTTCAAGCTGTTCAGTTTAAAATATATGAATAAAAGAAAACTTTAAAAATGTACTTTCTAATTTAAAACCTAAAGATTTAATATGGATTGCGAGAAAATAATATCATTTCCCTCTGACAATATTTCAATTTAAGCATCGAGAGCGCGAAATGCATTGAGAGCAAGTTTGTAAATGGTGATTTGCAACCGGATTTTAATTTCACATTTCTTTTAGCTTAAAGAGTAAAAATGTGTTGTCACTTTTAAAAATGTTTTTTCATATATACAATCAAAGTTGCAGATTTTTAACATGTAAAACACAATTTTATAGTTGAATTTTCCTAATTTTTTTTTTTTTTTTTTTTTTTTTTTTTTTTTTTTTTACGAAGATAAATTACCCGTTTTTTATGATTTCATTAAATCCTGTTTTTTGACACTTTCTAACATGGTTGAAAAATGTTTACGACTTCGATCTGTCTGTATGCCAGATGCCGTCTGTCTGTCCATTCTTTGACTTGAGTAAATATAATTGGATTATCACGAAATTAATAGATGTTATTGCGATTTATCATAGTATGTTCGGCATTGAAAATGAAGCATGTAATAGTCATAGCTCAATCACATGAGCACTCAAAAAGAGAAGAGTTATTTACTAAGAGAAAAAATTATTTACGATTTCTTTTAGTAGGGTTGCATGTATCTTAAACATAATGAAACTTTTATGCATTTTTAAGGTGCACAAGAATATCGAATATTTTAAGTGTAGTATTTATAGTTTGTGTACAGGGAACTCAAAAGTATTTCATGATATTGTGGTCTAGTAAGAAAAATCATTTGCGGGGTATTTTAATGATGCTACTCTGTTACAAAAATAATGAAATTGATATAAATTTCTGAAATGCACTAAAACAGGATTTCTGCAGAAAATGAGTTCAAAGCATTTAACATTCATTTACATGGCCACATAAAAGAGGTCGGTAACATAATAATCTACAAGGAAAAACTACTACGACTAAATAAACTACGAGGAATCATTTACGGGGTATTTTAATGATGCTACTCTATTACAAAAATAATGAAATTGATATCAATTTCCGAAATGCACTAAAACAGGATTTCTGCAGAAAAGAGGTCAAAGTAGGTCATTTACATGGCCACATAAAAGAGGTCGGTAACATAATAATCTACAAGGAAAAACATTTCAAGTGTATTTTAATTGTTTTGCACTATTTCAAACAAGATGAAATTAATGCACATTATTAAGATTCATTACAATATGCTTGCAGTTGAATATGATTTGCATCACATTTATTGTTCATTTACAGGGACACATAAAAGACTTCGAATACAATACTGTATCTGAAGTTGTATCCTGATACAATAAAGTTAAAATTATCTTCAATGTTAGAAAACCAGAATATTCGTATTCCAAGCATGCCGGTTTCGGTAGCATATAGCATACCTTCCTCAGTGCTAAAGATAGAGGAAATTTGCTCATATATATACAGGGAGGATGGGGATTCAAGCGACAAATTTCTTGACCAATAGGAAAACAGACGATCCTAGGCAACGGCCAGTAGGAAAACAGAGAACAGCTAATAGGAAAATTGGGTGGAAAATGGAAAAGATATTGCGAGAATTGTATTAAAAGATTAAGAAAAATTAGTTTTAATGTAATCTTACCAACAGTCTGATAATGGTCGAATAGCAAAATCACAATTAACGAGATTAGCAAGATTTTTATGGATGTGGAAAGCATCAAGGAAGTTAAGTTCTTGCATAGAAGTAGGTTTAGTTAGTATTTTAACCGAATTGAAGTCAAAAGCATGACTCGTCTCCCAGCAATGTTTTGCGATTGAGGATTTCTTGATTTCTTGTTTTTCAATATATTGCTTATGTTCTTTAATACGAAATCATCACATCGAATTAAACACGAAATCATTTCATGATATCAGACTACACAAAAGAATTCGTAAACAGTACTGAGAATGAGCATGAATTAAGATGGTTTTAATTTGAATTATACATTTTTAAGTTTACATTTATTTATTATAATAAGAGATATATGTAGAATTTAAATAAAATCATATACCGGACTATACAAAAAATCGAATATATAGTCATTTGTGAAATAGGAATTCTCAGAAATGTGGATTCCATAATTTTAATCTGGTTTTTGCTTGAATAATTTAAGCTAATTTTGTGGTCCGTATAAAAATCTGCAAGTAATTTACAGGGTTGTACAAAACAATTAAAATACATTTCTGTCTATTATTAGAAATTGCTAAAGGTGAATTTTAATCTTCGCAATATGTTTTTCTTACTAAACTATATTTTAGCATTCTATTTAGAATATTTACACATCTATAGATCATAAATAGCTGCACAAAAGAATGGGCTGGAAAAATTACGTATTTTGAAAGTGTTGGGTATTTTTTTATTATCTAGTTTTAAAGCATTAATTTTCTTTCATTGATATGAAATTCTTAAATGTACAACAACATGATTTCTGTAGAACATGAAGTGCGTTACAGTAGTAGTACAGTATAAGTAATTGTCGTTTCATTTCACCGATTGTTCTTATTATCTGGCACAACATAACATTTTTTAAATCTCTATAAGTAAGAACCACTGTATTGCCTCCTATAAAATGGGATAAAATGTGTGTTAATTATATATCTTTTAAATTATCGTACATAAAACGTTTTGTTTAGCAATGTGTTTATCTTTTCTTTTTTTAATGCTAAGTGAACGAAGTCACGGGTAACAGCTAGTGATAGAATAAGTGTATGTTTAATTCCATTCAATTAAAAAAATAATAGAAATTCATAATTTGAGAATGAGGTGCCATTATTACTGTATAATTATACATGTAATCCAAATGTAGCAAAAATTCTCCTTAGTACTCTAATATAGGGATGGACAACCTTTTGACGAGAAGGGCCACATACAAATATGTCTGGGGGTCGAAGGCCACATCAATAATATGGAGAAAATTCAAATTCAAGGAGGGGAACTGTGGCCTATAATCGGATAAATAATATGGTTTCAGAATGGAGGGGGTGGGGGTACCCTTTTAAGTTCGCTTACCCAGTCAAAATATCCAATTCATTTGGAAAGGATATATCAGCTGTTTTTATGTTTGTATATATAGCAATTATAGCAAGGTTTATTTTCATTATGTAATAATATTCCTGGACTTTATTCAGGAGAGTAAAATTTGTTTTATTAAAAGTGATAGAAAACAAACATAAGTGGCTGGTGCTGAAAAAAAATGTGATCTTTATGAACAAAGGAGAGAGAAGGAGCCAATCAACAAGATTTTTATGTGCCTGATCAATAAAATTCCAATTTTTCTGCACCCGATCAACAAAATTTACACTGTTTATGAAACCCATCACCAACAAAATTCAAGATTTTTCTACACCTGATAAACAAAATTTGCAATTCTTACGAAACCGATTGACAAAATTCATGATTTTTCCACATTTGATCAGCAAAATTCATGATTTTCAGGAAACCGGCCAACGAAATTCACGATTTTTAAAAATCCAGTTGACAAAATTCGTGATTTTTACAAAACCAATCGACAAAAGTCATGATTTTTACAAAGCAAATTTAAGAAATTTGTGATTTTTACTAAGCTGATCGACAAAATTCGTGATTTAGTAAGCTCATCAACGAAATAAGCGATTTTTACAAAGCTCATCGATGAAATGAGTGATTTTTAAAAAAACTGATCGACAAAATGAGCAATTTTTTCAAAGCTGATGGACAAAATGAGCAATTTTTTCAAAACTGATCGACAAAATGAGCGATTTTTATAAAGCCGATCAAGAAAATTCACAATTTTTCTGCGCCTGATCAATAAGATTAGTGATTTTTACGAAGCCAATCAACGAAATGTGCTACTTTTACAAAGCTGATTGGTGAAATTCACGATTTTTCTTTGCAATCGGCAAAATGTGTGCTTTGTTCACGTAGTCGAAAGCAAAATTCGCTATGCTTACATAAGCGATCAACGAAATTAGCAACTTTTACAAAACCGATCGACAAATTTCGTAATTTTTCTTCGTATGATCGAGAAAATTCGTGAAATTTACAAAGCCGATCAAGAAATTTTACAATTTTTATGCGCCTGACCAATCAAATTAGTGATTTTTACTACGTCGATCGGCAAAATTCGCGATTTTTACAAGGCCGATCGACGAAATTCGCGATTTTTCATCGCATGCTCGGCAAAATTCGTGATATTTACGAAGCCGATTGAGAAAATTCAGAATTATTTCATGCCTGACCAATAAAATTGCCAATTTTCACAAAGCCGATCGGCAAAATTTGCAATTTTTACGAGGCCGATTGACAAAATTTGTGATTTTTACGTGGCCGATCGATGAAATTTGTGATTTTTCTTCACATGATCGACAAAATTCACAATTTTTACAAGGCCGATTGACGAAATTTGCGATTTTTTTTCGCGTGATAGACAAAATTTGCGATTTTTACGAAGCCGATCGAGAAAATACAAAATTTTTCCATGCCTGACCAATAAAATTGGCGATTTTTACGAGGCCGATAGGCAAAATTCATGATTTTTACGAGGCTGATTGGCAAAGTTCTCAATTTGTACAAAGCCGATTGTGAAAATTCACAATTTTTTCACATCTGATCAAAAAAATTGGCAATTTTTGCAATGCTGATCAGCAAAATTCTTGATTTTTATGAGGTCGATCGATGACATTCGCGAAATTTACGAAGCCAATTGATGAAATATGCAATTTTTATGAAGCTGATCGACGAAATTCACGATTTTACGAAGCCAATCGACGAAATGTGAACTTTTACAAAGCTGATCGATGAAATGCGTGATTTTTCTTCTCATGATCTATGAAATTCGCGATTTCTATGCATCTGATCAACAAAATTCGCGTTTTTTATGAAGTCGATCAAGAAAATTCACAATCTTCCCACAAAGGGAACCCACATGGAACGACGTATAGAAAGAGTTAAAAGAGCCTCAAGAACCCAGGGCCGGGGAATGGGACATCTTGTCTTACCTTTAAATTACTTTCTATACTTGTTTTTCAAAAACAGCAAAGTTGAAATAGCATATTCACACAAGTATGTCATGTCAGTATCATACCCATCAATAACCTTAAAGCTGATTTAGATATTCTATTCGAATATTCATTTAGAAGGAAATTAAGGATTTTCCCTTTAAACATTATTTGCTGTTGAAATTGTTATATGTTTTAAACAGATGAAATTAAAAATAAATTTTTATAACAAACCTCATCTGCGACCCATTAAGACACACCTGCAACCCACCAATGGATTGCAACCAATAGGTTGGTAACCAATGCTGTATTAACTTCCTTGATTCATTTAATGTTTTTATCAATTTTTGTTTCAAAGGGTTTTTTTTTTTTTTTTTTTTTTTTTTTTTTTGTCTTATATAATTGCATACTTTAAAGGACAATGTACGTTACCTTTCCCAAATTCATTCAAACATTTTTACTTTTCAGAATACTGTCAGCAAGTGCCTTGCAGTTTGCATTGGGAATGAACAACAAGATTCACATGAGTTTCTTGTAGTATTGATGGAAAAACTGCATGCAGATTTAAATAAAGTAAGTTCATAGATAGAGTGGAAAATACTCTACAACTACTAATTAAGGAATATGGGAAGAATTAAATATCGGACTATTTTAAACTATTTGTTTATATGCAAAGTATCAATCATTTTAACCATATTGTCAGTTTAAAAAATGATGTGAAAAAGCATTAAAATCTGAAATGAATGTAATTTAAATCTTCCAAAAGATTTTTTCCAAGCCTTAACAGAAATATTATCTACCAAAAAAAAAAATAATAATAATAATAAAGTCTGTTTCTTGAAAATTTGCCTTGTTATTTAACCCATGATTTAACATTCAAACAAACTGCGTAAATTACAGTAATAGCCAGTGATATCTTGCAAGAAGTTCTCATAATGAGATAAAGTAAGAGGTACTTGATTCCTTTTATTTATAAGCTACATTTATGTACCATATTTATATGTTTATTTATTTATTTAAAATTGTAATTAGAAACATAATAATAGGTTACTTCTCTGTAATTAAATTCAAAATAAATTAATTATTTTTCATTTCATTTTAAAATGTATCATTTTTTAAACTGGTTGCTAATTGACAAAAATTATTTTGTCACTCTAGTAAAATCAAAGAAACTTGAGCCTCACCTATAGTAAAAAATTAGAACCACCCAAGTCAAATATATTGTAAATATGTTGTAAATATACAGTTTCC
The DNA here is from genome assembly GCA_964019185.1 of Maratus speculifer. Lineage (NCBI taxonomy): Eukaryota > Metazoa > Arthropoda > Arachnida > Araneae > Salticidae > Maratus > Maratus speculifer. The sequence continues at coordinate 246,749,991 of OZ025289.1, forward strand.
CTGACAATATAAGGAAAAATGCAGAAATTCCGGTGGTCTATGGATTCACAAAGAAAAATCATTAAAAAGATGATAGAAAAAACTATTTACTTTGACCATAGCAAAATCCTTCAGGTTTATAAATGAGAATGTAGATTTTCTTTTGTGTGTGTAACAAAGAAATATACAATTTTCTAACAATACTGACAAAAATGCTACCAAATGGCATAACATTTAAAGAAATTTATTTTGTATGCCATTATTTTTAAATGGAAACTTCCATTTTCATTCAAAAAATTCAATCTTCAATGATGAAATGAAATGGCATCAGTTTTTAGAAGTTTTCAGCCATGTGATATTAGTCATTAAGTTTTGATTGAAAATAGAAATTAATGACTCTAAAATAAATGGCTGCTATGTTTAATTTCTTATTTAAAATAAATTGTAGAAAATATCAACACCATTTCTAAACTATGAAAACACTTAGTTATAATATAAGCTATAAGATTAGCAATAATAATAATAATAATAATAAAACAAAGCAGCCATTTATTTAGAATCATCATATTGAGAGCATTTGCAAAGTGAGGTTATACGTGCTAAATATAATAAGTATATATATATTTACATCTTTTTTAGAATTATTTTCTAGAAAGTGAAATGTTTGTCTTACATTAGATTTTTTAATTTCCAATATATATAAATTGTAGTACTATGTCATTTTAACACACTTACATTAAATATTACGTTAAATATTTATAATTTTAAATATGAAAAATTTGCCTATTCTTCTCTGAATGGCATCAATTTTGAATATTAAAATAAAGTGATAATAACAAAATTGATTTATAATTTTAAAGCTATTTCTTAGCATATGACAACATAAAAGAACTGGTTGAATTAAATATTTAAAAAAAAGGAGGTTTCTATAATGTTAAATTATGACAAGTGGTTGGAAAAAAAGGAAGAAGAGTGATCTAATGTATATTTTTTAAATTCACAGTAACTTTTCTATGCTCTAATATGCAAGTACATCAAGTTTTGTGCAATTCACTCAGAAATTGAATATTTGTATAACTGTAAGGAATACACAAATTGAGAATAGCTTTTGCACATGTAGATTTTGTTTGTCCATTATCTCAGTTTTATTTACCCTGTTCTGGTCACACTGTGAATATTTCTCTCTTTCTAGACTTAAAAAGTGCATTTTTTATTTTAAATTTTTTTTTTTTCAATTTCCCTTGTTTTTCTTTAAATTTAAATGATGTAATTTTTTTCTTTAGGTTTAAATGTAACTTTTATGTACACTGTTTAGGTAATGGAAGGGGATAGTGTAAGAAAATAACTTGCATGCTACCAATGACAGATTAATCTAGATATATCTAATTTAAAATGTAAAATCAATTTTGTTTTCAATTTTAATGAGATTTTATTGTATGTCTCTGCTGTTTTTTTTTTTTTTTTTTTTTTTTTTTTTTTTTCCCCTCTCTTTGCCATGTTTTAATGTCTTTCTCTTATTTATATTTTATTTCTAGAAATACATAAAAAATCCACCCAAGCTAGATCCTAATTGCAATGAGAATATGTTCTGGCAACATCATAGAAACTACAATAGCTCAAAAATATCTGATATTTTTGATGGTTTATTAAAATCAACATTAACTTGTCTCTCATGTCGAAAAACATCTGATAGTTTTGAAGTCTTTTCTTGCCTATCACTACCTATTATGACATCGAAATGCACATTAAAGGTAATGACAATCATTTTCTTTATGTAAATATTTCCTTTATTTCATATGTTTTATATATATTAATGAAATGCTAATATTTATATTTCAGTATTAATAATTTATATTTGCATTTTTTCTCTTCATCTATTAAGTTGAGCTTTAAAGAGAATTAGCAAGATTGATTTATTAATAAAACTTGCAGCTTTATATATTTTACATTTAGTTACATGTTACTTAGTTATTATCCCATGTGATAATCTTTAATAACATTGTTCAACAGTTATTTAACTTAATTATCACGTGGAGAGTGTTGCCATTGAGATAAAAACAGCAAATAGTGGGGAAATACAAGAATATATGTTCTGATAGATGAATTTTTACTTTTACTATTTTTTATATTGTTTTGCCCAAGAAAGAATTTTTTCTTTCAATATGTGTTTACTGTTTCCAATTGAAACAGTTAAAGCAATTTTCTTTAAAAATATTACTTTAAATTTATTCATAGATTTTTTGCTTGAAATGTCTTTACCTGTTCCAAGTAGATAATTTTCTGTTATCTACAAAATAGATAACAGAACAGGTCACATTCCAGTATCTTAAAGACTGTTCAGAAGTAACTGTGCAGATCGACTGTAAGAATTTAAGAGATTTTTGATAAATTAAAGACACTGAAGAAAGTCCCTTCAAAGTAATCTTTTTCTTGTTAGAAAATCAAGAACTAAAGAGTATTTTTTCCAAGAGTAAATGCTTTGCTGATATATTGATGGCACAATCTAAAGTCATCAAAAGTTCACATTAAAAATAATGTAATTGCAGAATGCAGTCAGATTGTTAGTCTTCAGGAAAAAAATAAAATGTCCTTAGGAGAAGTGGAGGGAATAGAAGAAGAAGAAAAAAAGATGTTAGATACTTAAATTTTTAACCTCTTTCACAATGAAAGCACTTTGCTTAATTTTTAATCTTTTACCTCTAGTTTTTCAAAACAGAAAATTTTCTGAGTTAAATCACACAAATATTCTGATTAAATAAGATAAACTATACAATAAAAACAACTGGTGAGGATTAAGGATTTTGAGCACCCTAGATGGCACATATCCCAGTCGCTTGTCCCCAACAAGTTAAAGCAAAGTAATATTTTTTATGTATAATGTTAGTGACAATGAACTCAATGAATAGGTGTTCTATTTGCTATTAAAAGGAACTATTTTCTACATCAAACAAATATGACTATTATTTTAACCTAAATTCCTTCAAAAATGGGTATTTGGAAAAAAAAAAAAAATTTCCATTTCCAATTATTATTTTTGTAGAAAACTTTTTTTATCATTCCTAGAGTTGACAATTTTTTCCTCCTCTTAACTGGATTTTGCACTTCAGTGTAAATTTCCATTCAGTTTTAAAAACCTACAAAATCATTTCAAATCAATCATGTCAAATCTATAAAATCATTTGGAAAAAAGAAATTCCTCTTTTCGAGCTAAAACACTTATAAAGATGCCAATTGTCTTGGTTTTCACAGGAAACTACTGACTTTTTGCTTGGCTCCCATCCATATTTTTGCTGTGCATTTTTTTTTTTTAATATTTGCTGTTCTGAAAGCTATTTAATCTTTGCCAGTGATTCACTGTCAATTGGCAAATTATAATTTGCTATATTCAATCTATTTCTGCCCTCATCGTAAATATAGACATTCATGTAAGATTTATCATTTCTTTAAAATTGGTCTAAAATAATTACAAAATATTTCAAACTTATCAGTTTATTTTGTAATTCTTTTAACAATTTTCATATTGCAAATGTTTAATCTTGATTTATTTTATTTGTATGGCTATGCGAAATATGTGGTAAAATTGATTATTTGAGTTCTTGAATTTTTTGCTGTTTTTCCTCTCTAAAATTAAAATATTTTATGACTCACGGCCACGTATGGAGCAAGTACAAAGTACCAAGACCTTGGCTGACAAAAGGTCTGACATGGATCCTGTTTAATAAACAAAATAGCAATAAGTAAAGATGAAACTATTTTGTCCAAAATTTTAAAGTTTACTAAAAAAGAGAAAAAATTAAAGAGTTATAACTTAAGTTATATAAACTCTGGGTTTGTACTATTCCTATTTTTGGTTACCACTGTTTCTGATTAGTAATCATTGCCTTAATAACAGAAATTTAATGTTTAAATAAGGTGATGGGCATTTTGATTGTTTGAAAATATGGATTCTCAAAAATAGAAACTGTTTGAGCTCTGTCAGTTTTGCATGTGAATATTATTATACAGCTATATGACAATAAAATTAAAATAGAAATTTTCATCTAGTAATAATTATCAACAGTAACTCAAATATAAATTGCTAAGTTGACAAAATGACAGAATGGCACTTCAGAGGAATCATTATAAACTAAAATTGGTTATAGGACTGAAGGACTATTCATTGTAATAGCAAATTAATTTTTACATTTTATTATTGTATTGATGCATATTTCATCATGACATTGTTATTTGATTAATGTAACATGACAATTTTAAGTAAATATGTAAGAATTTATAAATAAGTTACAGTTCAACAATTTCATTTTTTAATACCACTCACATCAATGTTGAGGCCCACAGTCACTCTCTGTAGCCCAGATTCAGGTGTGTACTGAGAACTTTGTGCAACATTCAAAGTCTTTTTCCTATATTATCACAAAAAATTAAATGTTTTTCGATACCTTAGAACATGTTTGAGAACATACAAATATATGTATCATTTGCTTTTAAACTTATTCTACTCTAAAAGCTGAAAATATTGATTACAAGATCAAAAACTGATTAAAAGTTTCAACTTTAAAAAAATTGGTATCTGCAAAAATAAATCTACCCAGAATCACTGCCTTATTGATTACTGCTTTAACCCTTTCTCAGGCAGAAAATTTCTGTTCACAAAATGAAGAAATAATTCACTGGAACCAGAATTTACAAGCAAATTTGTTAGAAAATAAAAATCCGCATTTCTATGCTTTCAATGTAAAAAGGAAATTTCATTAAAATATTCTTGGTGCCATTTGTCAATTTTTATTTATAATTAGTGGGTGATCACGCCACATGACTACTGCCCTTGAAGGAATTAAGATCAGTGAGAGAAATTTGCACAATAAAAGAAATATCTTTTTAAAAATAAGAAATATTAATTTTCATAAGTTTGACTATTCAGTCTGAGCTAACTTTATACTTTATATTTCTAGGAATCACAGCTCATTAATACAGAATAACTTACAAGAAAGTCACAAAATTCAGCAAATTTAAATCCACATGATAATATTGTTCTATCATAAAAGGTTAATCAGTCCTTGATTTCATGTTGAATGGGAATGAAATTTTCTAGCACAATTTTTCAATTTAATAATAAATTTAAAATGTTAAAAATAGCAATTTAAAATATTTTTCTTGATGGCTTTATTGAATTCATTGATTGCTAGAAAATCAATTTACAGCCATTTTTTATTTAAGCGATATACTGTAGTTTATGCTAAAAATATATAGCTTTTACTGTGTGTGTGTGATTGCGCATTTACTACTATTTCAGAAAGAATGGAAGGTTACCTGTTCATAATTACAATTTATTTCTTCTCATTCCTTAAACTTACTAATGATCAGAATTGCAACTGTCACAGTGATAACCTTTCAAGTGACTCCCCCCTCTCCCATACAATCATTATTTGACTAAAATATGAGCTTTTTTTGTTTTTGTATTAGATTGCATGTTAAATGGGCTTCTAAATATAAAAAAAACCTCATTATTTTCATTGGAACCATAAAATTTTTCTTTTTGGAGAAAAATTTTATTGTATTAGTATTCTGTTTTAACAGATTTTGTTATGAGAATTGTCAAAATGAACTTCACTAACTCAGAGGACTATGTACCATTGAAGCACTCTATAAATCATAAAGATATGAAATTCAGACTACTGACACCTCACAGTATGTGTTCAAGATTTACTTATTTTTTAAAACACCGCCAATAAACAGTACTGTATGTCTCATGAAACATAATTTGCCTGGACAGTGTTTTTGTGCAACCAATCTAAATAGCAAAAAATTAAATGTAAATGCTATATAACAAAAGTTTGAAGCTCAGTGATGTTTGATACTAATATAGAAAAACAACGTTCAGAACAAAGGCAAAGTTAAGGCTTTTCTTATAGAATGATTAGATTTTTAGTTAGGTGCATATAAACCTCTGTTTACAAAAGAACTAGTGCAAAACATTTTTAATGTTTTAAATGAAGCTCAAATGCATGGTATGATGAAGCCGTTATTCAAATTTCATATCATTCTGATACATACAACATCCTACACAATCTATTGAGTTGGAAGTGTTTAATTTCCACAACCCTGTATTTGCTGAATCTTTTTCATGCTTTTACTTTTTCTATATTATAACATAAAGCCTTTCATTATTCTAAATTGATGGCTTTCTAATTATTGTTACATGAATTAAATCTGTTCTGATATTTGTAAATAAAAATATTTATTATGAGACTGTTTATTAGGAATGTTTTCAACACTTTTTGCGAGCAGAAAAAATATCTGGAGAAGCAGCTTGGGATTGCCCTAGATGTAAACAGAAAAAAGAAGCTGAAAAGCGCTTAAGAATATGTCGAGCACCTGAGGTTTTAATAATTCAGTTAAAAAGGTATCTTTTTTACAATTTTGATGCTTTTTCTTTAATGATTTATTTGTTCAAAGATACAAGACTACTGATGGCTTAGGATATATTGATGACTTGGCTTATCAGCCTGTTTACATGTTCTCTAAATTTTTCAAAAATGCTTTGAATGTAAGAATTTTAGTGATCTATTGAAAGTTTTGGAACATTACTTTCTGAAAATGAGGCTTGAAAATTTTAACTTGTGTCTGGATAAAAAAATTCCAAATATGTCTTTATCATGTCTTTCTGTGAAGATGAATAAAAGCTTTAATAAAGATGTATGCTTAGAATTAAAATGTTTTGAAATTTTTTTTAACATATTATTAAATTTCTTATACTTGTTTAGATTAGAAATAGAATATTTTGAATGATTAATTACCAGTGAAAATGGCCACAGTTACTGAAATAATTCTTACAATGAAGATCTCCATACGGGCATACTCCCGAAAAAATCTGAAAAATCTACAGAATGTTCTTCTCGTGTGGATATATACGTTTATAAAAAAAATTTCGGCGGAACTTGCATTCAGTAACCGTAAAAAAATAATGAAAATTTCATTATTTGGCGATTTATCACCAATTGGCAATGGAATGTAATTTCAAAAAGATACTTTATGTCAAAAACACTTCAAGAAAAAAAAGTTTCATGTTGAACTTGTTTTGATAAGTTTAATTTAAATAACTTTAGTTTTGTAAGTTTTAGTTTAAGTATAATTTTGTTATCTCAAAATTTATATGTATTTATATTCAAATTTAATCATCAAAATTTGAGATTTAAAACGAAATTCATAATTAAATTTAATTAAATTTGTTTCAAGCTCAGTCCATTGAGAATTGTCGATTAGATTTTGTTGCTATGGAAACATATGACGTTTATTTTTGAATACCCTTAAATGTATGAAGATAATTTTTCTCAATATGATTTTTTTTAGCTATGAAAACATTTTTTCCAGCGATTAATTAAATAACTACTTCAACGAGTAACATATATATGTGTAGTACAATATGTATATAGATTTATATAATATATTAAAGTATCTCATTGTTTATGTTTAAATACATTAAATACCATTTACACGCAAACTAAATATCCAACAATTTTGAGTTTCATTATAAACATTTCTTTTTGGCGAGAAAAGGGCTGCTTGCCAAATCAAGTGACTCTTTAGTCTTTTCACGCCAAATATTAGAAAATATTTTATTTTTTTACACAATATCTAATGTGATTCCGCCGCTAATTTTGACTGATCCTTTATTATATACATAAGTACTTTAATTAGTATTTTTTTCATAAAATTCTGGGTATGCCCAGTATGGAGACCTTCCTTGTTAGTAAACTAAAGATTATTTTCAATAAATCATTATTAACTGTCTAATGTACTGTTTAAATGCTTTTTAAAGTTTTATTATTAAGTTAATTAAATATAACATCATGATGCCTTAATAATTTAAGTAGATACATTGTTGTGAATGAAGATTTCTTCCATCTTAGTTCATTGGCAAAATAACTATTATTTTATCTTGGTAACTGTGGCCTTTTTTAACACTTTCCAAAGTTAAAAATTAAGTTGAAAAATGTTTATGCATTGGTTTTTCAGGTCTTCTCTTCTGTCTGTGCTCTAATTCACATAAATATACTCAGTTGTCAGTTTGCCATGTAATTGATATAAGTCATTGAAGTTTATCATTTACAGGGGTGCTTAAAAGAATGCTGTTCTATTATGGTCTATAAAGAAAAATACTTTGCTGCAGGGTTGGTTAAAAAAAAGGGGAGGGGGGGGTTGTAAAAACCTAATGATCTTTTGGTTTAAACTAGGTTTGTTGTTGTTTGTTTAAACCGGGGTTTTTTCCATTATTTAAAAAGCATTTGCAAGAAAAATAATTTGAATTTTAGAAAGTCATGATGATTTTTTTTTTTTTTTTGTAATTAATAGTCAATTAATATTAAACATTCACATTAGTACTTAATTTTTTGATAATTAAATAACTAAAGCACAAAAATGCATAATTAAATTACCTTATAAGTTTAGCTTTCTATAAGAAAATATTTATTGTTTGAAAAATGTAAACTATTAATTTATTAATATATTTATATAAACCTTTTAGATAAATATTAAAGAAATAATTATTATGCAGGTTGATAATGAAGAACATAATGAGGGGCAAACAAACATACATTCAAGAGCCAAAACATTATGATGACCTATATAACGAGTTGTCCCACCTTTGGCACGCAACACAGCTTCAACCTGCCTTGGCATGGATGCCACAAGTCCTTGGTAGATGGCCAGAGACAGATTGTACCAGATGTTTAAGCAACAATCACGCAAATTTGAGATATTGCGAATCGGTGGTCTATGAACTCTGAGCAGCCATCTCATGAAATCCCAAATGTGTTCTATCGAATTGGGATCTGGTGAGTTAGGCGACCAGGACATTAACTGGAATTCAGCATTATGTTCCTGGAACCACTCCAACACAATTTTAGCCATGTGACACGGGGTGTTGTCCTGTTGGAACATTCCATTTCCAGCTGGAAAACAGATGCCATGTAAGGGTGCAACTGGTCCGCAATGATCTTGAGATACCCTGTAGCATTCATGGTCTGCTCTACCATAACCACAGGTCCCAGAGATGAACAAGAGAATGTCCCCCAAAGCATAATACCGCCACCACCGGCCTGTGTATGACCTACAGTACATTGAGGGAGCATCTGTTTGCCTGGAAGATGGTGTATCCTGACATGGCCATCGGCGTGATTCATCTGACCAGGCAATTCTCTCCCACTGATCCATGGATCAGTCGCGATGTTCCCGGGCCCAGCACAGGTGCAGTTGGCGATGATGCTTGGTCAGCAAAGGCACACGAGTGGGATGTTTGCTGCGTAGCCTCATATCCAACAGTGTCTGCTGAACAGTGTGCTCCGATACTGTTCTACTTGGCCCTGCATTGTATTAGGCTGTCAGCTGAGCCACTGTCTGGCTCCAGTTTTGCTTCACCATGCGAGACAGTCTCCAACGATCATTTTCTTTGATAGCGTGTTAACGTCCAACACCATGTCGTCTACTGCTGATTTCACCGTCATTCATTCACTTTGCATACGTACTAACAACTGTAGATTGCGAACAACCCATGAGTCGTGCAGTTTCGAAAATACTTGTTCCGAGCCTTCAAGCCATTACAATCTGCCCTCTATCAAAGTTGATCTATTCTATTAGATCCGCAGCCTTTCCCATCATATATAGAAGTAAGTGAAAGAATGATTCTTCAGACCCTACAGCAGCAGTTAAATATCACTACCACCAGATCATGTGCCTTCCACGTCATCCAGGCGAGTTCAGTGCAAAATGTAGGGGTGGTCATAATGTTTTGGCTCTTGAGTGTATTTTACTAAATCAACAAAAAATAAGCTAAAAAATGTGCATAATTATTTAGAAATTACTTACTATATCAATAATATAAGCATCAACAAAGGATTATTAATCTCTTACTACATATATTTACTTTTAAAAAATCAATATGCATTTTCTTAATGCTAAAAAAATAGATATGTATTGACTTGATTCATCAGTGTGTGTAACACTTATATAAATTAACTCACAGGCTTAGAAAATCATTTAAAAAAATGCAATTTTTATTTTTCTCAGTTAAATATTTTAGGAAAACAATCTCTTTATAAAAACAACTCCATGTATTTTATTTTAATTAAAAGTCTTCAATAAAAAGACAAGTTTTGAGGCCTTTTCTTACCCTAACTTATTTTGTGTTTTTGACTTTACCAGTCCAAATGTTGAAATTGTTTTTTCAATACTTGCTGAAGGGGCTTTTGCTGTTATAAGTCTTCAACTTCAGTAAAGAAGTTAACAACTTTTAAATTTTAAATTTGTTGATTTGAATTTGCTGACTCTTCCACCATTCAAATGGGGTAACTTCTTTTACTGTATTCTGCTAAAGAAAAAAAAATGTTCTTCAAAAGGTGAAGATTTGGCATTAGATTTTACTATTAGTGCAAGTATCGAGTTACATGGATATTTTTGTTTTGAAAAATTTAATGTATCCTTTTTTTTTTTTTTTTTTCTTGCTGAGATAGTTCACTTTGACTGTATCATGGTTCAAGCATATGTATCAAAAAGTTCATGTGTGTTAGGGCCATTTTATACCTGGACTCAAAATACTGCAAGACTTCTTTATGTACCATTTTTTTCTCTTAATATTTTTTGAAGATATTTCCAAATATAAACTGCATTAGTAATGGAACAATTATTACTTTAGATATTATCCAGGGCAACTGCAACAGACTTCAACAGTTCAAACGCATCTTCAACATGTCTTTTTTAGATTAAAATTAGACTGACACGAGGTTTTGAATATTTTAATCAATAACATTCCTACTTTCTTCACAAATTTTAAGTAAAGTGGAGCATTTCTTAAAGTAAACATCTAAAGCGTCTGAAGAAGAATCGCACATAGTATTATAAGGAAAAGCTTATTTGGCAGTATTTGCATTGCTTGCAATTTTTACATTTGGCTCTTGAGTATGTTCTTAATGTATTTCTTATTTCTTCAAATGAAAACCAGATTATATCTTTCTTTTTTCTAGTTTTAGACTTTTGTTTACTTCAATATATGATGACCTCAGAAGCCAAGGGGTGCAAGTGACAAGAATTCGATTTGGAGTAATTTGAGTTTTAAAATAATTAACCGTAAATTTGAAAATCAATAATAATTGACAGAATTGAAAGAGGAAATTGCCGCTTGTTTCGTTGTAGTCTTTGAACTCTCATTTCATTAATTGTAAAAATAGTAGAGTGCAAGTTTCTTTAAATTTATAATTAATCAATATTTATTATTATTCGGCAAAAGTGGTTTATCTCTAGAATGCAGCGCATAATTTGAAAATCACTAATATTTCTTTACTTAAAAAGAAAAACATATTTCCATCTGTATACTTTGTTAATTTTTTTAAATTTTGTCACTTATATCCCTAGATTTCTTGGGATCCTTATATATAAGTAGCTTTCTTAAAATAAAATACAATACAAAGTAACTAGTAACAGAGTAAAATCATAATGTATAAACCCCAATCCCAATATAAGAAAAACAAAAGCTTGCTAAAACCAATAGCTATAGAACAGAGAAAATTCATAGTCAATTATTAAAGAACAAAGAGTAACGAATGAAAATAATGACTTATGCTTATGTCATCATTAGTGCTTTGATATATGATGCAATTCTTACTAAAACATAATTAATCGAGCTATCTAAATAGTAAAATTGCATTTTTGGCTGGAATATCCGATTTTTGCTATTTAAAAAATATAAAATAAAAAGTTTAAATAAGAATTAAAACAACTTTTTTTTTTCTTTTCTCCGTAGCTCACTGTAGAAAAATTAATTTGCCATGTAGATTTATAGCTAGTAAGAAAAGTTGGATTGATTAAAATGTTTGTCACTTTAAAGATTTATTAATTTGTCCTTTTTTAAAAACTGTTTAACTGCTTTGCTGTATACAGTTGAATTCAGACATTTTTCTCTTGGAGAGACTTTTGAGGCTCTGGGGGAGAGGGGGGAGACATAGAGTTGGTAAATTGCACTTTTTAACCATTAAAAACCCAAAATCTTAATTTTTTTTTAGGGGGAGGGCATTTTATTGGGAAATGTCCTCCCCAAGCCATCTGCTGGATTCAACACTAGCTGTATATTTTAGTGATGCTACACCATTTCAAACTTATTGAAAGTAATATACATTACTGAAGTGCACCACAAGATACTTACTATAAAATATAATATGCATATCACTGACAACTCTTTTATGAGGCACTCAGAAAAGTTCTATTATGGTCCATCAGGAAAAAATTTTTTGCAGTGTATTTTTATCTGTGTTACACTTTTACAAACATAATTAAATTGATGTTTATTTCTAGGATACACTAAAACATATTTTCTATAAAATATGAAGCATAAAGCATTTATCATTCATTTATAGGGAAACAAAAAAGAATTCATTTATATAATAGTCTGAGGCAAAAACTGTTTGCAGGGTATTTTAACTAACACCAATCAGACTGAAATCTCTGCACATTGAATTTGCATAAATTTGAAAGGTAACATTTAAAATATAAAAGCAATTTACGTCTATGTTTACTGTTTAATAGCATAAAAGTAAGTTCATAATAATGCTGCTGAATCTTTATTTTTAAGTAGACTAAAAAAGCTTTTATAATGCAGTTCTCCATATAACGTACAATTTCTCAGATGTAAACAATAAATTTTATAGTTAAGAAGAAGCTGCATTCTTGCATTAATAAAAAATTGTTGCTTTCTATAGAATCAAATTTGATACATTAGTTCAATTTTAACTCCTTAATTTAAAGCTTTTTACTGATAAAATTACTGTTATTCCTCCTTTTTTTATGAATAATATAATAAATGATTTGATCCGGGTAAATTTAAACAAATTTATTAAATAAATTTAACATTGGGTGGAATGATCTATATTATGCAAAAAATTATGATCTACACAACTCCTGGTAACAAGGAATGCAATTTAAAAATATTTTGTTGTATTTTGATATGTTTCATACATATTTGGCCATGTTTACAAGGTAATTATAATGATGTGTGAAATGTGATCTATATGAAACACAATCTCATATTTTTAAGTTTGCATTATAAAGATCTTCTACTGTGTTTATCCAGTCGTCAGTTGTTCAAAGTAATGCTTGTTTACTAATTTATTAGCAAGTACACATAATTCTTCTAATTTGGTTGAATTTATCCTTTGCAACAGGCACTTAAATGAGAATATCCTCTAAACAATGAACTCTATTAAAAGTACCACAAGTTGCTTTAAGTGACATGTACTTTGGCCCAGTGTTCACAAAACTTTGAGAAATTTAATCCTGAGATATTTGTATGGTAACAGTGTCTGGAACATGTAACTTATAAAGGCAACTGAGTTTGTGAACATGAGACATTTGTTTATTTCTAAAATGTAGAAATAGGTATGACAGAAAGAAGTCTTTCAGTTAGAAATGGCCCATGATAATCATGAATTCAAATATGTTTCTATCTATTTGTAGAAATTACTGAAGATGCATTTAAACTTTTTTGTGTGTTTTCTTATTAAACTAAATTTAGCATACCATATGGAATATGTACAAATCTATCAATGATAAAAAAATTGGAGTACTTTTCCACTATGTATGGTAATTGCTGAAACATGATTCTCAAATGCGTTATGCATTTTCTAAAATATTTACTTATATATTTTATTTACTTTATTAAGCATCAAAGTTTTTAAAAAATATTCTGGAAGTGTTGAAAGTGTTTTGTAATCTATACTTGCTCGGTAGAAATCTTTTTAAATAAAGCAGTTGATTGTATTTTTCACTTTTTACACTGATTGAATATTTCACAAGCAAAGAATTCGCTTAGGAAACACGATACTCTCGTCCACATTCACAGACTCAATTGATAAAAAAATAAATAAATAAGCAACAATATCCTTGTACAGAGAAAAAAAACAGAGTATGTGTTTTATTCATACCTACGCAGGGGGAAAAGGTGTGGAATTAAGAATTTTGCTAATGATTTAAAACTGAACAATACTTGATAATGCATGTTTTTCCTTCTTTGTGTGTTTCTTTCGTTGTTAATATTTTATTCTTCTTATAAAGAAGAAAAATATCAACTATATTGCATTCCTCCATTGAAATGAATAAGCTGTCAATTTGTTCAAACAGGTTTTCTTATGAAGGATTGTGGAGAAGAAAACTACAAACACATGTTGATTTTGATTTTAACATGGAAGTGCCTTATGAAATAAATGGCCGTGAATGTTACCGCATGTATTCCTTATATGGCATAGTGGTATGATTTCATTTCTATCTCTTTAATATATTCTGTCTGAATTCTTTGCATTATTTGTTCAAATGTAATTTATTGCCTACCTTATACACATTGTACATTAAAAGAATACATATATAATTGTTATCATTTGACTGTTATTATAATGCTATCAAATTGTAATGTACTGTTTTAGTAGTTCATTAAAATTTGAAAATTTTTATTGGTATTACAGAAATTTCTCTGTAATAAACCACTGCTATTACCAATATAACTTTTTTTATTAAGTTGCATTTGAAAATTCAAATATGTAAGTTTTGATTTGTTTTTTAGTAAAATAAACTGTAATATCTATTTTGATTGAAATTTTCTTTCTCTCTAAAGCAAAAATAGATTGAAAATATGATACACATCCTTCTAACAGCATTATGATTAGCTAATGTCTCATAATTATCTTGTAGTTCAACCAATAGAGGATTTTACCTGGCAAAAAAGTCACTGAATCTGAATTTCCCCCAAGCAATCCCCTCAAATTTTGATAAAACACCCCTTTCCCCAAATAAATAAATATATATATATTTTTTAAATCAATTCTTTTATTGTTTTAATGAAAAAGTATCTAAAAATTCAGAAAGTAGACAAAATTTTTAGCAAATAAGATACATAATATTATGATGTAGGATGAATGGGAAGAGGGGAAATTTATCTCTCAACATACGCCATGGCACTATGTGCACTAAATTATGCGATTATGCTCAACCACTTGCATTGTTTGTGTTCGCTCTCCTGCTTGCCCTCCAAACTTTCCATATAAAACCTACTTTGTGTTTTTTGGGCCGCTGAAATGAATTTTAATTTCCAGCAAAGCAAATCCCACCCCTCCCCACATACACAAAAAACAAATGTTATCTTTTTTTTAGCCTTTGATGCTATTTCTTTCAGACAAGCTAAAAAGTGGCATGTCAAAAATTGTGGCTCACTTTTACTTACCTATCATACGTAGTATAGGGTAAGTCTTGCAATCGTTTTGAAAATCAGAAAAAAAAAATTTGACGGGTTTATATGTTTCAGATACTGAAGATTCCGAAAAACATATTTTTTGAAAAAAAAAAAAAAAAACTGCCGTCCATCTGTTTGTATGTAAACACTCTATCTCTCAAACAAATGGAGATACAGACTTAGAATTTTGTATGTACTTAGTAAGTAAGAATAGGATGAAGCCTATTTAATATCAGTAACCTCTATTATCCGGAACAATTTTTTTTGGACTCTCAAAAAATTCTTTCTGATGAAATGTATATAAAAATTTTCGATTTTTTTTTTTTTTTTTAAGGAAAGGCCATAAAAGGCAATAAAATAACACAAATTTTGCATCAAGAACGAAGTCGGTGGGATTAATAGTTGCCGAGATATTTGTAATCCTGTTTTCCACATTCTTCGATTTTTCATGACCCTGTATTTTCTTCAATTTTCAATTCAAAGATATGTTTTAATTGGAAATGAGACGCTTAATCTGATGCAGTAAACTGTTAGTTAATATGATTATTGTTTTTGGATTTATAAGGATGTTTCTTTTATGCAATCCGGTACTACTTGTGTAGTTTGATATTTTACATAATTTGTCAAAATGGGTTCATCAGCAATTCATTAATGAAGCATTACTATGTATATTAAGAATATTTAAATATACGTTTAAATTTTGTTTTGGAATTGCAGTGCATTTTATAAATAGTTTTCACATATAATGCATATCCATGATGGGTAAGTATTATGGTGGCCCCCAACGACTAGTTTCGTAATCTGGCCGTTAAAACGAGACATTCATACAATTTTATTGTTAAAATGCATTTCTTTTTCCTCAAGGGTGTATAAAAAAGCATTTAAACGAAAGAAAAAATCTGTTACTGATGAATCTAGTCAATGAAGAAGTAGTATGTCAAATTGTGTCTCTTTATTATTCCGCAATTCCAATGTCTCAGAGAGAAATAGCTAATCAGTTGGGTATTTCACGCCATTCTGTTTGCTATTATATTGATAAACACAAGAAAAATGAAGTTAGTTCATTGCATTCTAAATAGTGTCGCCCTTCTAAAAAAATTCTATTGATTTTTTTTTTCTCATTGGAGGCAAAACTGAATTCTGCAATGGCAAAATCTACATTCAACTTGTTTTTTTTTTTTTTTTTAATGAAAAAGTATTTGTAAATTCAGAAAATAGACAAAATTTGCAACAAATTAGATAAATGGCAATATGACATACGGGGAGGAGATAGCCTGCCTCTCAATATGCACCGTGGTGCTGCGTGAACTAAGTTAGGTAGTACAGGGAATAGAAGATTTTACCTGTCAAAATTAATGTTAGATCTGGAAATCAACTTACTTTATGTTTTTTGGTTGCTGAATCTTAATTCATAAACTTTCCACCAAAATTTCTCACCAGTATGTTGTTCAGGCAATAAAGGACCTTATCTGGCAAAATTAATGTTAGTTCTAGAAATCGACTTACTTTATGATTTTTTAGGCGCTGAATCCTAATTCAGAACTGAACTTCCCACTAAACTTTCTCATCCCCCCCCCCCCCGCCCCCTGGAATTGCATAACTTAGAGCACACAATGCCATGGCACATGTTGAGAGGCAGGCATCCTCCTCCCCATTCATCCTATGTCATAATGTCATTTATCTAATTTTTTGTAAATTTTGCCAACTTCTTGAATTTCTAGATACATTTTCTAAAATAATTTTTTTAAAAAAAACATTTTTTGGGGATTTTTTTTTTTTTTTCTCCAGAATTTTGGGAAAGGGGGTAATTCAAATTCAGCTACCCAAAAAACTCAAAAGTAAGCCTTATATGGAAAGTTCTGAGGAGAAATGGGGAAATTGAAAATTGGGATTCAGCGACCCAAAAAACATAAGGTAAGCCTTTTTTCCAAAATTTTCTAGGTAAAGCTCCTATATAGTCTCTATTGCCTGGGCTATAGGTGTATGTGTGGAATGGTGTTTTCAAAAAAATTATATTTTTTTGCTTGGTTCCCAGAACCCATTATTCATCAAAATTTCTTCTTTTGTTTTCTCAACCAATTCCAAGATCTGGCTGTAAGTCAGTGTTAAAAAAGAAGAAAAAGAACCTGTATATTATAAAGCACAAAAGTGTCTGTGAATACTACTGACATCATACAAATGGTGATAACAATTGAAAAAATCCATTTCCCTTTTTTTTTTTTTTTTATAAAATTTAACTACTTATAAACATTGCATATTTTAAATTTTTTATGCCATTGAATAAGGAACAAAATGTACTTTCAAATGCTTTTATTATTATTAACTATATTTCAATTTATTGATTTTGTATGGTTTTTAAAATAATTTTCAAGCTTTCCTTTTTCTTTTTTTTTTTTTTTTTTATCTATCTGTATTGCATACCGCCCAGTTATGGAAGATTAACTTTTACAGCACTTAAAATAATATAAATAATACAGCATTTGCTTCTGACCAATAGTTCCCTTGCAAAATTAATATTTTATCAGTAAATAAAAGTAATAATATAATCTGTGTTGCAAAACAAAAGCATTCTGTGAATAATGTTAAACGAAATATTGAAAGTGGCAACAAGCCAATCAAAAATTTATCAACTTCTGAGCAGTGCACAAATAAAATTTTTGCACCATCGAATAGGGAGGGGGAGGGGGGGGAGAGATATACTTTCAAATGTAATTTTTTCTAAAACTGAATGTCAATGTACTGATTTTTTACAGTTTTTTAAAATAATTTTCAAGCCTTTTTTTATTTACCTATCTTTATTTTGTGCTGCTCGATTTTAGGAAATTAATTTGTTTGCAATTAATATAAATAGTTCTACATTAACTAATATTGCTCATTGAAATTGTGCATTATTGACAAATAAATAATATAAATAAAACGCATATCACTTTTAAGAAATTTCAAAGTACTATTTGGTGTTGATAATCAGCAACTTGAAAAATATATTAATTGTAAAAAAAAAAATAATAAAAAAAAAATAAATAAATAAATAAATAAATAAAAATTAGTTTTGAATTAAAAAATTGCTTGCACTTATGATCTGTATATCAGGCAAAATATTCTATAACTCAGGAAACCAAAATTCAGTCTTCTGATAAAAATTAAAAATCAAATTTTGAGCAGCTTGAAAACTTTTCCAGAGTGTCCTTTGGGCTAAATTTTTTAAGCTTCTCAGTCTGTCTTTATTCATGCAAACAATTCCTTTAATTGAAATAAGTTTTTACATCAGTATGGACTAGCAAAAATTTTAATTTGACACATATATCATAATTTTAATTGCTTGTGGTGATTTTTAAAATCTTATACAGAAAGACCAACTTCCACGCCAGCAGGTCAGCTAGTAAGAGACAAGCATCACTCATTGAGGAGAAAATTGTTTCAGTTTACTTTCTGTAAAAGGAAGTACAGTATGATAAACAGGAAATGAAAACACCCCATCAATATTATTTGTCAAGTTATAGGAAGCAACATTAGTAATTCAGTTAGGAAAAATATATTTTTTTAATTTGGTTTTTAAAAATATATGCCTAAGGAGACATTTTCAAACTTAGAAATTTTCAATACAAAGATCTAATTTTTACATATTTGGAATCTTCAGAAAAATTTATCTTGTAATAATAAATGGAAAGTCATACAATGCACTAGTTTATTAATTATGCAGATGTAAAAATTTGAACTCCTAATGGTAAATTAATTTTAATAACTTTAAAAGAAACTTAAATATGTGAAGTTTTTTTAAGCTGAAATTTTTATAAGTCAAAATACATACATATTTTTTATATTAATTTCATAAGTTAAACATTATATTATTAAATTCTGCTGAAAATACCCTATATTAAAATGTTATAAAACTTATCTAAATGTTCTGTTTTATTGAATTCATGTTTATCATATACCCAAAGGACAAGATCAAATACACTGCAAAACAATAATTTTTTTTACTTCATAACATTTATTAATTACACTGATAAACAAGGTTTCTGTTTCTAAGTAAGTATGTGGTGACTTTTATATTTTAGATGGTGCTGTGAAAGAATATGCCATTAAAAAGTGTCCATCACCCACAGATTTTTAAAAAATTCAAAATCCTGAAAATCTCAATTTTGTAGTATTTATTCAACACATACACCTTATGAAATTTATCATTTGGTATTTTAGTAATGATAAGCTTTTAAATAAACATTTATTAAGCTTAAAATTTATATTTAAAACACTGAAAGTATGCATTGTTTATAAAGTTTCAGAAAAATATAGATTTTTTGTAAAAAGAAATGATATTAATATGAAATTTCATACTTTATGTAATGGTAAATGTCTTATCTGTGGATGCTCTCTTACAGGTCATTGTTCCGAGTTATATTAACAATTTAAAGCAGACATTAAGCCACTTATATCATTACAATAGCATAAGTTTCCACTGTCAGAGATTTGCATTAAAGTCAAATACTGTGAAGGTGGCTAGAGTTGTCTGTTCAAGGTCGCTAACATAAAATTTATTAGGGAGACATCTGTTTCTTCTCTCTTGCTGTATCTTCTATTGTTTTAATAAGAAAAAGGAATGTTTATGTGAATCAAATACATGAAAGAGAATAATATACTATAATTATAATGCCTATGCGATTCCTACATACTCCAAAATGTATTAATGAAATTTCTCAAAATTGGAGGGTGATAGAAAATTTTTACAAACATATTCTTTTTCAGCAGCTTGTAATCTATAAGAAACATCCAACGTATATAGAGAAATCGAAAATTTGTTAAAATTTGTTTATCAGTGTTATTAATTAATATATATTTTTTTTTATTACATAACTTTTTTTTTTGGTAACTTCCTCATTGTGTTTTTTAACATTCAAGCAAAATGCACTTAGAAACTATTGGTGAATGTCCACTTTTTTTAGTAAATTAAAATTCCAATATCGAATTTACATGCAAAGGAGAGCATTCGTGTTGAGTTTTTTTTCTTTTTTGAGTAATATGATAAAGCAGCTGCACCATAATTCATGCAATTTGGATCACAGTTGCATTTTGCAAACTCAAGACAGAGGAAATAAAACATTCTGTTAATTTGCATTAGCAAATCCATGATCAGTCCTCATATAAATTTTCTGGGAAATTCGTTTTATAATATGTAGTTTTGGATTTTGTCACCTGCATCAATTTAGCAAAGATAGCTTAAGTACTTTATTTTAAATTCTTCTTTCCAGCGAGAATATTCATGAATGCAATTAGTTTAGTTACAAAATACTGATTTTATTTTATGACATCTTAATGGTATACAACTAATTCTTACACACAATAATAAATATATATAATAAGATGAATAAGCAGATTAGTACTAATTAATTAAAAAATAAAAATACATGAGCATTGAAAATCAAAAGAGAAATCAAGCAAACAAGACAGAAACTGACAACAAGTTCGACGCGAAAGAGAGGCAGAAGTCCATCGTGCTCGGGAGTTTCAAATCCCTGAAAATATTGAAGACGAAGTACATTATTGCGGATCGATGAACGTTATTTGCCAGTTTTGTGGTTCCAAAAATTTCAGAGCTGAACGTCCGCATGACGGAAAATTTACAAGTTGCAGCCGTAAAGGAAGATTGAAACTTTAAAAGCCTATACTGAGGGAAATATTTTATCATACCCAATTATTATTATTTTTTTTCTTTTTTTGTTTCAGTTGCTATGGATCCGAGCAACCCTGATTACAAGAACAAAATTTTTTATACATTTTGGATATTTTTATTATTTTCTCTCAGTAACTTTACATAGTTTCACAATATATTCTTTTATAACTTTTTTTTTTTTTTTTTTTTTTTTTTTTGGCCTTACTTTATTCTTTTAAAATTTATGTATTTACTATTTGTTCCTTACAATTCCCTCCCATCTACCAGATAGTCTTGTTACAGTTTTGAATGCAAATTTCTTTTAAAATTTCTTTTTCTTTTTTTTAGATTTCCCCCCGCATGTTTAATTGCTATATTTTTCAAAATTATTTAAGCTTAAAGTGGCTATGATTGACCACAGTTGGTGTATTTTTTATTATCCTTTTAAAAATGCAAACACGTCATTTTGACGGGCTATCTTCTAGTTTGAAATATGTTTTAAATCTTAAATTTTGATGGTTAAATTTGAATATAAATACATATAAATATTAATATAACGAAATTATACTTAAAACAAACTAAAGCTGGCAAAACAAAAGTTATTTAATTTATCTAAACATGTTGAACATGAAACTTTTTTCCTTTAAAATGCATTTGACATAAAAAAAAAAAATCATTCTTGAATTTGCTTTTCATCGCCAGCCGATGATAAATCGCCAAATAACGAAATTTTCATTACTTTTTTACAGACAGGGTAAGAAGATTCCGCCAAAATTTTTTTTATAAACGTATATATCCTCATGAGAAGAACATTCTGTAATTTTTTCAGATTTTTTTGAGTATGCCAGTATGGAGACCTTCCTTGTCAGCTACAGACACAGGTAGATTTTGAAGTTAAGTACTAATTTCACCAATAAAAACTAAGGGAGAATTAGAGATAAATTGAGTTTGACAATTTTATCTGTCTTCTTTTGATGATATTTTAATTTCTCTGCAAAAACTGCTTTTATGTGAATCATATTAATATGATAATTTTTTCTTCAACCACTATGTACTCTTGATTTGTATTTGTTGTAAGATTTGGTCCTTTCAAAAACTTGTCAGTTTTTTATTAGTTGGAGACAACTACAATAAGTTAAAATAATTCACTTCCATTTTGTTTATTTCAAATAATAGTTTTATATGCATTATTGTTAATCACATATCACAACTTAAGTGTGATATTTTAAAGATTAATTTTGGCATTTTCGACTGATTTCTTCCATTGATCAACTATTCGGAAAGTGACAATTAATGAAACTATATGGTTATAATTTTGTTTTTATTTAATTTCAGCAGATTTTCTTTTTGCCCTGATAGAACATTCATTAAGTTTTTTAGCAATTATTTTAATTTATTTCTAAAACTTAAAAGGAAGGAAATATAATAAAAACCCCATAGCACTAACCTTATTTGATCAACTACTTGCTCAGTCACTCTTGATAGTAGTAGAGTAGGCATTTCCAATCTCCCTCTATAATGAATACCCCCATAATCTGAACATTTTTGGTTGGTCCCATGAGTGTTCAGAATAAAGAGAATTCACTGTATTATGATATTCCCTTGAGAAACACTAAGGTCGATATTGTTGTGGATTTAGAGTAAAATTTTTACATCTGTGTGAGGTTTTTTTTTCTTACATTTTCAGACCTTGGAATAAAAAAGAATTAATCTGTTCAGAATGACAGGATGTATGTAAAGAAAAAAATCTCTCTGTTATTTAATTCATAATTCTTGGTGTGTTCAATTATTATAAATCTTTTAAGAAGAATAAATTTTACAGGGTATATTTTTCAAACTGCTGAATAAAATGATGAATTTAAATGAAAAATAATGTTTTGAAATCCATCTAATCAAATCCTCTCATCTACTTATATATATAAAATACAAACGGAAATTTCGTGTTTTTTGCCTATTCCTCCGATTCTACTGAAAGAATTTTGAAGTAACTTATATCGTTAGATAGATATCATTTCAAGGAAGGTTTTCATATAAAGTACACTGTTCTATGTATATTAGTTATAAAGTTATGAGGGAAAGTTCTTTTATTTTGTACAAAAGGGTTACCATTTGGCATACGTATTTCATTTGGCATACGTTTTTCATTTGGCATGGCATATTAAGCTATCTTTGTTAAAGAATTGAAATGTTTATACTAATTAGAAATGAATAAAAAATATGCGAACATTTTTATAAATTAAAAAAATTTAATTATTATTGATTTTATTTAAAAAACAAATAATAAAAAAATCAATTAGAAATAATATAAAATAACACTATTTTACTTAAATATGGAGGCAATTTTTATATGGCTTAAATGAAATATGTGTTGTCAAAGTGGATTGTTTGAATTAATATTTGACAATTTATCATATGTTTGCCTACATATTTGGCTACGGAATAACAAAAAATTATCTAAGATTAAAAATAAATAAAATATAAATGACCCATTTTTTAAATCAGAATTTTTTAAGTATGCCAGAGTTAATTTCAAGAACTGCTGGATGCATTTTTAAAAATTACTTACATCATTGAATAGGTTGGTGACATATTCATAATATAATGATACATCTATTTTTTCTTTTTAAAAATTGAGATTTTTTTTCCACAAAGATTGTTATTTCTTGATGTTTTGTAGCTGCGCCAAAGATATGTTGTTAGTTAAAAAATTCAAACGGCCATATTAATTGGTAAAAAATATGAACAGAGAGAAAAAAAACAGTAATTTTATTTAAATAAATATACAATTAAAAAATAATTTAAAGGAGCTAATGATTATTCATATGAAGATTTATGGGAACAGATGTCATATATGCATCGAGGTACCTAATTGTTGCCAAAATGATGTTATTTTAAGTGACTAGTAATCTGGATATTGTTGTTAATTTTAATTTTTTTTTTCTTACCTTTATTTTCTTTTTTAACAGAATACAAATGTAACATTTATAATGTAAAAATATATGTAGATAAAAATTGAAAAATAATGTTTTTCGACATCTTGAAAAATTTTGAGAAGATATTAAAACAGGATTAGGCCTTCATCTTGGGTTCCTTCGCCAATCCTGCCAACTAGAACAGGATACAGAACTCTTTCCTTTTTCTTTTGTATTTTTAATGAAGTGTGTGAAAGGCGTGTATTTTCAATGAATATAACTATTTTACATGTATGTATTCTAAATGAAATGAGAAAAAATTTATATTTTAAATAAACTGAATGTAATAGGAATTACAAATATGGAAACAATATTTGGTAATTTGTTACATATGCCTAGCTAACAAAAAATATTCTTTTCGTTGCAATTTTTGTAGCAAGCTATATGAAGAATACTGAAAAAATATATATTGGTAGCCAAAAATGATAGCCGCAAGGTCTGTTTATAATGTCAGAAATATTGCCAACATTATTGATTATTAACATATATTGAATATTATGATACTACTATTCTGCAATTAAAAGAAAAATACCATCACAGTGGCAGACATATTTATGTCGGAAAACGTCTAACTGTATTAACTGAATATAAAATCAGCAAATTTTGAAAGTGTAGGTTTAGTTTTGTAATATGTATTAAATAAAAAATTAAATTATTGATTTTATAAACGATTGGCGCAAGTTGATTGGCATAGTTTGCCACATAATGAACTTAGGGTTAAATTTATCTGATGTCTTCCTTAATCGAATTTACAGAAAATTGGCGTAAATTGGAAAATAGTTTTTTTTTTTATATATATATGTATTTTGATTGATATGATGATTCAGATATACCAACACTGTGAAAAAATACATATTAGTTGCTATTTATTTCAATACAAACATGCAATATTTTTTATTGACAACATTGTAACCTGCTTTTAATATTGTAACTTGCATTTTATTGAGCACGCTTTTTCTCTTTAAATATTATTTAAAGCCTGCAAAACTGTTAAATTTACTACTTCTTGAATAAAAAATATTTTTTATTGAGTCACAACTTATATTTTTCCTGATTCAAAAAGAATATGTTTGCTGACTAAGAGACAGTTACAATTTCATGCCTGCAATTTAGGTGGATATATTGGAAAATATTTCATTGTGAATATTTGTTTGTTTATTAATTTTTTATATATTCTTTGTTTAATAAAATAGCACTCGAAACTATGTAGTTTTGAAATGCTGTATTGTAAAAATGATTTCTTCCGCACCAACAATATTAAATAGTTTTAAATGATTCATTTGGCACCAAATCTTATGCTTGGCAACTATGGAGTGGTGCAACGTAAACATGCCGTATTTTTAAATTGCAGCAGGTATAATGTCATTTTTAGAAGTGGCCTGGATAATACGTAATAAAGCAACTGATATATAGTTTAAAATGGCTCAGATGTCCCATACACACCATATTGGCACGATTTTTTTCAGACGCCAATAATATATTTGCATCAGGGTACTTAATTGGTGCCAAAATGTCATTATTTTGCTTGATAACACGGATGTTGTTGTTCAGTGATTAATAAATTCTTTATTTACTTTTATTTTCTTTTTTTTAATTATATAAATTGTGCTGTTCTATAGTTATTAATTAAACTTTTTTTTATATCTATTGTTATTATTACCTTTTTAAAAATATATATATAACTGGTATTAGAAAACGAGTTTTTCGCTGGCATACGAAAAAATTGCGGCAATGCGTTGCATGTATGAAATCTGTTCCTTTAACTATTAACTTCCTTAAAATTCTATAATCGGAATATAAATCCAATTAGTTTAGTTTAGCGAGATAGCTTTGGTACAAAATTAAATACAGTTTTGTAACCATAATCGTAAATCGCAATATTCATGCATTGAAACATTTTTATATTTACATCATTTTGATGCAGTTATGGCATTTATTTAGCAGAAATAATGAAACATAACATGCTGTTTTATAAATTTTAATGATCAGTATTATTATGACGTTACATTTATCTACTTCTACTTTATATACAAATGCAAATTGGTATTTCGTTCCGATAGTTGATAACCTGAGTCTTGCTGAAAACATTTTCATGAAATAATTTTTTTGGAAGCATTTATAGACATATTTTGATGAAACTTTTATTGTCAGTGAGATATTTTTTTATGGGGGGGGGGGGGGAGGTAGTATATTACAAATAATTCTATAATGCTCAGTTATAGTAGTAGTCAGTTATTTTGGAGTAAATTTTTATAAACACGTAAACCTGATTGTGAAAAGTTAGTCTATATAAAATCTATTAATTGGCGGATTTTGATGAGATTTACATTGTTAGTTAGATAAATTTTCAAGAAAGTTTTTTATTTATTTAATAGCGTTATGCTGTTCTATAACAAAACCTACTGTAAAAAAATTAAAGATTCATCTAGAAAAGCAGACCAGCGTAGCGGGTCTTGAGAAATTAAACATTATTTGTAAAATTATTAACAGCGATAAAGAACTTATGTTAGCTTAGTCTTCGGATATACACTTCTTGATGATTTTTAAATTAATTTCTCAATAATGCAAAAGTTTGACACATTTTCTGATTAATTTTAAATTGTAAAAGTATAAAAGTGATAATCCTAATTATTGAAGGGATTTGGAATCGAATAGCGTTTTTCATTTTTGGTAAATAAAATACTTGTATAACCTTGTTGAGTTATAATAGTTTCTCAAAGGATTGCAGGTTTTTCTTTCTTCCCTTGCTATTGCTTCCGGAAATTCTATTCAAAACGCTAATTATAACAGTATTTTATTTGTTTGCAGTATTCTTAAATTGCTTGTATCAAAAAATGGATAACGCCATTCGATTATATAGTTTCTGAATAAAGATATCTGCTAATCTTATGCGTTTCTGAGAAAAAAAAATGAATTTAGAAATGTATCAGAAAGGAGCTTCTTTGAATTTAAGAATGAATTTAGATTTGAAATCTATAATAAAATGATATAGAAATATATTTATAAATCTTCTTTTATTAAACAGCTTCAAAATTAACCATGTTTTTAACTTTCTTTTTTTTTTTATTCTAAGCCATATTAATTTTTTTTAATGAATCTTTATTCGAATGTTGAAAGCCTAAGAATCTAAGTAATCATTAATGTTGTTAATGTGTATTTGTTGTAAAATATATTGTAAAATCATTCCATAGATATGTATGCAGTATTCTTTAAAGGAATCTTAGCTATATGATAAAAATCTGAATTTTTTAGAAATCGTAGAAATTGTAACGGGCCAAAACGGGCCGGGCCGGGCCTAAAATATAAAAATTTAAACGGGCCGGGCCCGGGCCGAACTTTTGAGTTTTACAATGAGCCGGGCAGGGCTGAGCCGGGCCAGGAAATTTCGGCCCGTGCAGACCTCTAGATGTGATAAGCAAATCATATGCATTGTTTAAAAAAAAAAAAAATATTTTTCTATTAAACACTTTTCCCACTTTATAATTAATCATTATAAAGTTGTCTTTCTTTTTAAAATGCAAATGTTACTATTTTTTTAGTTGAAAACTGTTTTGATATGTAGGCGAATATGTTCATTATGTAGAGTTTTTTTATTATATAAATACACAAGAAGTAGTATAAATAAGTGTTACTATTTCTAATGAATGTCACTTCAGTGTGTTTGGACCTTTTTTTTAATGGCTCTGTTCATGTTAATAATTTATGGATATGTTTTAGTAATAGAATTTTTTTTTCTTAGTATGCTTAGTATAGAAAAACGCAACCAATACTTCACTGAAACAGTGATGTGAAAATTGTTGTTTTTGATTTTCTTATTTTCGATAAATTATCATAGGTGCGAAGGGAACCATATCAAATCCTCATAGCTACAAGAAAAAATATTTTTTTTAAATGTTAGAATAGAAATAGGGGAGTCTATAAATTCAAGTTAGCCCAAAAGGGAAGTAGTGCTTAAGCAAAAAATTAATAGCACATCTGGTGTTTTATGACTAGCTTACTTTAAGTAATGTGATATAATAGCTACAAAATATGGGAGATGTTGCCCTTATCTAATGCTATAACAGGTTTGCATCATCCCCGGTGTTAAGAAAGTGACATAAAGCTTTTTGAATGTCATTGTTTTCTTCAATGAAATCAATGGAAAATGATATGATAGCACACTTTATCAATTGTTCAGCTAAACGAATACCTACAGCAGAACATTGGCAAGCATTGGTATCTATAATAAGACTATCTAAACTTAATTTTAAAAAGTAAATTATTCCTGTATTCAATAACATATATGAACCTTTAAAGAAATTATGATAAAATTAAAATACTTCTGGCATGTATTTAGCATCGATTGCAGCAAGGCAAACCAGGATTTTTTTGTAGTAATAGATAAGGTAATATTTTCCATATTTTGTCATTTTTATATGGCATAATTTAAATTAAGCTTCTATAGATACACCAGAAATAATAATAATTTCTGGCTTAGACATCATTTCACTTTTAACAGACCTGAATCATTAGATTTCTCTATATCTACCTTATATAAAATACCTTTTTTTCCTTGTAGTGATAATTTAGTGTTTCATATGGTGGTCTCCAGGGCCATTATATTTAATAATTGATATCTTGCAAGTTAAAATGTATTTATTTTTAAATTACTATCATTTTGTCGATAATATTTTATATATAAATAAATATGTATACAATGCAATAATTTCTTTACTCGCAATGCAATATCTGTGGCACTAATGAAAAGATTTCTTTCCTTTTAGAATCATTATGGCACATTAGAAGGAGGACATTGTAAGTTGTTACTGTTATTATGATTACATTGAAAATATACATTTTTTACATTTCTACTTGAATACTAAAAGTATTCTTAATTTTTGTCTCAATTAGAAGGTTTAAAATTTTAGGATATTTTTTTCTATTTATGCCTTTAAAAAGTAAATAAAATAAAGAATTAGTAATGCTTACATTAAATGTATTTTATTATTATTTTTTTTTTAATTTGTGTTTTGTCACACATAGTTTTAAAATTTCTCCTTTGTGTATGTGTACACCTATGCATTTACATAGTTTATCTAAGCAAAGCATTGCATTCAGTCATTAATATTCATTGTTGTTTGAGATGTGTTTGAAATAGTCTAAGAGCTGATGACATCGAAATCCCTGTGAACACAGAATTGAATAATTTTTATGTAAATCAGTAGTAAAAAGTCATATGAACAAAATGAGCTAGATATGGTAAGCTGAAAATATTTTTAATTAAATTAATTATTATTAAAAAGCTATAATATTTTACTGTTATAGCAGATATTGATAATCCTTAGGGTATTTTAATAAGAAATTTTTTGCTCTTTCAAAAAAACTTGGTATGACAAATTTTATTCTGCTGTAAATATCTGTCATATCAATATTTAGGAAGCAGCCGGTGATAAAGTTTTGTACCCATTTTGCATTCAATTTTTACCAATGGAGACTTTATTTTGCATCTAGATGCTGCCAAGTGTCAGCTTTCCATGATAACAGTAAATCATTATAACTTTTTAATGATAATTAATTTAACATAATTTTGACTTGTCAACTGTCCCTAACTCATTTTACATAAAAACTATTCATTTCAGAGATTACAGGCTTATATTATCGGCTTTCTATGATAACAGTAAATCATTATAACTTTTTAATAATAATTAATTTAACATAATTTTGACTTGTCAACTGTCCCTAACTCATTTTACATAAAAACTATTCATTTCAGAGATTACAGACTTCCATTACAGTAAATCATTATAACTTTTTAATAATAATTAATTTAACTTAATTTTGACTTGTCAACTGTCCCTAACTCATTTTACATAAAAACTATTCATTTCAGAGATTACAGGCTTCCATTATCGGCTTTCTATGATAACAGTAAATCATTATAACTTTTTAATAATAATTAATTTAACATAATTTTGACTTGTCAACTGTCCCTAACTCATTCTACATAAAAACTATTCATTTCAGAGATCACAGGGCTTTCAATGTCACCGGCTTCTAGACTACAAGATTCGGGATGTTTTACAACATAATGTAAATCCTTAAAATTCACTAATAAAATAAATCATTAAAACTTCTGTTATCGATGTTTTTGTACATATAACTTTTTGGTAAAATTTACTACAAACTAAATAAACTAATAAACCTATCATACATAATAACTGAAGCTTCTAATAATTTTCTTAAATATTCTTAAAATCTGGTTATCTTTTAAAAAATGAAAATAGTTTTTTATCAATCACAGTGTATTTTGCTAGTTTCTAAATTATGGTATATGCCATTATATTCAGTAGTGTTTCTTATTAATATTTATCAGTGTTTATCTAAATATAATAAAGTACAGTATAACGATTCCAGTGGAAACCCACCTATTCAAGCATGTGCCTTTGCCCTTACATAATTTTATCATTGTTTCTTATTGTTTTAGTTGTGTAACATACACTACAAAAAATTAGCAACAAATTAATTAACTTTTGTAACCCCATAGAAAAGAAGAGTTTGTTTTTTCACGGGATTGTGAGATTGTTATTTTTTTGTGTGTGAAATAAAATGTATTATAATGTACCTTCAAATGTAATATGCTTGAAAAGTATATTTCAATTTACTGGCTTTTTATGATTTTTAAACCAAACATCTTTATAACGAAACATTAACACATGTGCACTTAAAAAATATAAGTAGTTAAGCGTTTGTTTCTGGCTAATATATCTTAACAAAATTAAAACTTCATAAGAAAACACAAATTAAAACTATAACTATGCATAAGATTAAAAATTTGTTGTTGAAAATCCATAGCTCCACAGATTAACCAAGCCTTGAACTTCAAGCAAGTTTTTCTTATTGTTGATGAATAGCATATAAACATTTTTATGTTTCTTTAATACAAGTCAGTAAAAACTAGTTGTACTGATATTGCATTCAATCTATATATTTTTTTTCCTTGTGCTAATTATGGTCTTTTCATGGAATTCGGGTTTTTTCCATGACCCTTTGATAAAATTCATGCCCCCCCCCCCCCCTCAATCCTTAGATAAAATTTTTGTTTTTTCTGCAATCTTTGATGAAGTTAACTATTTTTTCTGCGAATAATTGACAAAAACTTATTTTTTGATGACCATTTGTCAAAATTCACAATATTTTTTATCTTTCAAATTTTCATACTGATGACTGTTTGTTCACAATTTTCAAAAAATTCATAACAAAATCCCCTCTGTAGTAATACATATTGCTCCAAGGAAAAAGGAAAAAGAAAAAAAAAAAAAGAAAGAAAGAAGGAAATCATCAGATCCACCGCCCTAATAGAAGCACCACACTAAGCATATTTTTAACTGTTAAACTCATATGTGTTAAACTCTATATAAAATCTCTCTCTCTATATATAAACTCTATATTAAAAAAATATAACTGTTAAACTCACTTATTCCCAAAATACCATAATAAAAAAGTTAGTATTAATTGGTAGTATTATTTCAGTTGTTACAGCAGACTTTTTGAATTATGCAGTTATAATGCATAGTTGTTATTATTATTTTTTAATTAAAAAAATCTTAATTTTGTTATGATATATTAGCCGGAAAGCCTTGTTTACCCAGAAGTATTCTAACTGCTAATGTTGTGTTTATTTGAACTGGCCAAACTTTGCTCATCTAAACATTTCCATATTGTGAATTATTTTTATCTATTTTTTTTTCTTCAAATTTTAAGGGAAAACACAATGTTTACCGACAGGCCTAGGATAGACATTCACATTAGTGTGTATGTATATACATACACATATAACTTTAGATATTAAGAAATGGAATCATTTCTTAAATAAAAAGCTTGAATAGTTGGTTACGATAATCACACAAACACATTTATCTCTGTTTGTTTTTTCCAAAATTCTAAACTGAACAATTATGTACAATTTCTTATCATAAATGCATATATGCTTAATTTCTGGAGATCTGTATGCTTTATGTAGAATAAACTAATTATTTTTATTTCAATGTTTAAATATTTTACTCATTTTGATATTTAGATACTGCATACTGCAAAACAAACACAGGAAAATGGTTTAAATATGATGATCATGAAGTTGGTGAAATAAGCTCTTCAGATATAAAGGTAAAATAACTGAAATTTAATACTTGTAACATACATATTTTAATTATTTGAATTGAATCATAAGTATAAATTAAATGTAATTTAACTAGCATCCTTTGCCCGCTATGCTGCTTAGTTTCTCTTAAGGAATCTTGAATCAAGCAAAATACATCTCTCAAAGATAAAACTAATAATAATAATATCTAATCAAACATCCATAATTATTGTTTTATTCATATAATCTTATATTATACAGTTCAAAGTCATTGACAGCAAATAAACAAAAAAGCTCTAAAATGACTGAAGTACTTATGTTTTAACTATTTTTTTAGTGGGTGTGTTATCTTTAATTTCTCGTTTTTATCTAAATCTGCTGCAGAGGTATAGCGAAATATCTTAAATGTGTGACCAACACATTCAATCCGCTTAAATATTTTATCTATTTTATAAATTTTCACATATTTACTCAAATTCATACCTCTATCTAAAATTGCTGCTGAGGTAAAGCAGAATGACCTAAATTTTTGTACCTCCTGTTAATCCTTTTAGATGGGGGAAAAGTTTTTTCTGAAATCGCTGAATTAAATGTCTAATATATTTTTTGAATAGGCTTGTTATCTTAAATTTCACACTTTTACCTAAAACTGCTGCTAAAATATGGCTGGTGATGGGGGATTCTCGAAAATTTAGGAATTGAAAAAAATTGTCAATCACTTCTGAAAATCTGCAATCGAGATGTCCTACAATAGATCATTAAAGTAATTGATTTTACATGCTTATGAAGGATTTTAATACATGGCAACTAAAAACATTGAAAAACAACACACCGAAGAAAGGCTAAAAGTGAGTCAGAATAGTGGAAAATTATGTGGTGGCAAAAATTTAAAAAGGCGCAAGTAAGTATAAAAAGATAAAGAAATTTAACTATCAAAAATTAGAATTTTTTGGCAATCACAAAAAAATGGCCAATTACCCTCAGGAGGGCAATTTTCAAAAATCATGTCTTAGTGCATGCTTATGTCATAAGAAATATTTCCCCCCTATTTTCATGCTGCTAGGTTCAGTAGTTTGAGCTGTGCATTGATTATCAGTCAGTCGGGACAAACTATTAAATATATGTATCAATTGATATTCTGAGTTCTCTTTCTGTATATTTTTATTTATTCAATTTAGCAAAATTGAAAAAAAAAAAAAATATGTTTTCTAAGATTACTTAAAGTTTTCATAATTAATATTATTTTTGCAGTTAAATAAATTTTCGTATAAGAATACATTAAAAAAATTAATCTGCTTGTTTATTAACGTACTTTTTTTTATTATCATAAGCTATTTAGATACTTTTAATTTTTATTACACTTTCATCTGTGAAAAAAAATTTCACTGTATGAAAACTTATAACTAATGATAAACAAAAATAAAATAAATTTTTCACATTGTGTATAATTATTATTATTTTTTTTTACCTGTATAAATAAATAAATAAATGGAGGTTCAAGTACAATAATAAACATTTAATTTTGTGCTCTAGCAAGTTAAATGGTTAAAGAAAAAGTTATCATGATGAAATAAAGAAAAGGGCCTTGGTGAAAGAAGTGCATTTGGCAACATTTTTTCTGGCAACCTATTTACTTTTTCATTTACACAAGCAATTTTTTCAATATTTAAACTATTCTTTTTATATAAAAAGATCTATATACAAACGGATGTGAATTATACATTTATAGGTTTTATGTGTGTCGATAGCCCAAATTGATATTACTTTGCTTTTTCATGACTAATATGAAGATGAAACCACACACTTTATTTGTAGTTCCAAAGTATTAATGGACCTGGTGATTCTGCTTTGGTTCTGCAAATTTCATTTATATTCATTTTAATTTTTCTTCCCATGTTTCAATGTGCTAATTTTGTATTAAATATTGTTTTACAATTAATGGTATTATATATATATACACACACACAATGAAATCTCCATGTTGAACCACCTCCATTAAGTGACCACTTCCCTAAACGATCATTTTTTCATGGAACGAAATTTATTCCTATAGGCTCAATGCTAATTTTACCTCCATTCAAAGACCATCCCAGTTGAACTCTCTCAATGAACGACCAATTTCTTTGAAGGAAATTGAGCAAATTCTGTTTTTTTCCAGTCGCATGAAGAAGGTTTTATTAGAAAAATTATTATCTAGAACGCATTATTCATGAAATTTCTAAACTAAGTTTAGATTTTTTTAAAAATTCTAGTAACTTTTAAGTTTTAAATCCCTTTGTATCTTTTTAGGCAATGAATTTAATTCTGATGACAAATTTAAAATGACAGTCAATAAAACTCCCTGCCCTATTCTTTCAAAAAACTTTAAAAAAATAACAATAATAAAATTGTCATTATTTCTTCCCGTCCTAGAAAAATTGCATTTATATACTGAACTTCAAAAGGACCAGGAAATAAAAGTTACAAAAGACAAAACTTTAAAATGAAAGCAAATAAGGTAGGAAGTACCATCACAATACCATAAGTCCATGGGTTTCAAATTTTGTTTGACCAATTCTTTACTTCTTAATAGAAAAGGCTGGAAATAGCATTTGCTTTTCTTAATGCTTACTGGAAAAAACTATAGAAGCAAATCCTCAACTCACAGTCAAGGAAATGGCCATTGGCCAAACAGTATTAATTAATACTGAGCACATTTGATAGATGTATGGGATACCAGATGAATTAACTGAACAGCAAAAGCAATATAAATTTGAAATTTGCAACACTCTTCTGCTTTTGCATTACTCATCTTGTAAAACCCTGATCATCAGCATACAGGAATTCAGAGATCGAGAAGAGGCAGAAAATACCTTTTAAACTTTATTCTATATAAACAGTTTAATTTCTTTGGAATTCTTATTAAAACTTTAATATCTCATTTGCAAAAATGGTTTGTTAGATGTTAGTGGGGCCTATTGCAAATAAAACAAAATTTTTAACAAATTGTTTTTCTTTTTTAGACCAAAATCTGCCATTATTTTCTGAACAACCTAATAAATATATATATATATATATATATATATTTGTAATTTTTTTTTTTTTTTTTTTTTTTTTTTTTTATTTAAGGGTATATATATATTTTCTAGGACGGGAACACATTTGATAGATGTATGGGATACCAGATGAATTAACTGAACAGCAAAAGCAATATAAATTTGAAATTTGCAACACTCTTCTGCTTTTGCATTACTCATCTTGTAAAACCCTGATCATCAGCATACAGGAATTCAGAGATCGAGAAGAGGCAGAAAACACCTTTTAAACTTTATTCTATATAAACAGTCTAATTTCTTTGGAATTCTTATTAAACCTTTAATATCTCATTTGCAAAAATGGTTTGTTAGATGTTAGTGGGGCCTATTGCAAATAAAACAAAATTTTTAACAAATTGTTTTTCTTTTTTAGACCGAAATCTGCCATTATTTTCTGAACAACCTAATAAATATATATATATTTATTTATTTGTATTTTATTTTATTTTATTTATTTTTTTAAGGGTATATATACAGTTGAGTTTGTATATAATAAAGTATATTGTTCCAGTTAAAAAATTCATTATGTAGAGAATGATATAAAAATTTCTCTTTAATGTGTAAAAAAAAAAAAAAAAAAAAAAAAAAAAAAAAAAAAAAAAAACTTTTTTTGAGGAGTTTAATTAAGATTTTGAAATAATTAACTCTAAATATTAACTTGATTTTCTATTTTATTTAATCACTTTCTAAACAGAAAATAAACATTTATTTGAAAGCACAAAAAATTCATAAGGAAAATATTTGTTTTAGATGAAAAACATTTGCTTTAGTCATCTGCATTTTTTGGAAATTTTCAAAGTGCAACAAAGCATTCAAATCTGTATTGGGGACACTTTTCTTAATTTGAAATCTTTTCTTTTATAACATGAAAGAAACTGATCATTTCACTTTGTGTTTGTGTTCTTTTTTTCTTTATAAGTTTTCATTTTCACACTTATTGTCACCTACAATTCTGTTTAAAATATTACTATCAGTTGGATACTGGGCAACAATGAGATTGTCAT
Source organism: Maratus speculifer (assembly GCA_964019185.1). Lineage (NCBI taxonomy): Eukaryota > Metazoa > Arthropoda > Arachnida > Araneae > Salticidae > Maratus > Maratus speculifer. The sequence goes on from OZ025289.1 coordinate 246,786,048, forward strand.
TCATCATCCATTGAAGTTTATTTAAAACAAATGAAGGAAATTTTTTGTAAAAATTGTTATATGAAAATTGATATTTCGTTATATGGAGATTGTTTTTAGTGCAATAATGGAAAAAGTGTTCCTATTAAAATTTTTGTTATAAAGAGAATTTCATTATATGAAAGTACACTGTAGAGAAAATCAATTTATATAGATACCTATAAACTTACAGTAATGTATTAATAAAATATTATACATGTAATATTAGATCTTGAACAAAGATGTGTATGGATTGCAATCCTTTAGAGTTTTGCAATCTTGTGCAATTCCTCAAATTATTATTATTATTATTATTATTATTATTATTATTATTATTATTATTTTTATTTTATTTTATTTTTTTTTTTCCAAATTTAGTTGTGAAAGTGAAGTTTCTTTGAAACAATTATGTATTTTATGTAAAAAATAAAAACTAAGTTAATATTTTTCTATAAATTTTTTAAGCACAATTAACTCTTTCTTCTTTAAAAAAAATTAAGATATTCTGTTAATGTGGAAAAGACAATATTGATAATATATCCAGTTATCACTTTCAATAAATTTTATGTATACTACAGCACTTTAGCAATGTATAAACACATAATGTAAGACTGTACTAAATCTTTTTTTTTTTTTCTTTTTGAAAATGTAATATAAAAAACAATTGCATTCATTATTTTTAACCAATTTTCCTCTCATGGATCTGAAAAGCTTTCCATAATAAAAGTAGCATTTTCAGCTCCACTTTAAAACTAAACACTCATACCTCATATACAAATTCCTTTTTTTAAACAGATTTTTTTTTTTTTTTTTTTTTTTTTTTTTTTTTTTTTTTTTTATTTTATTATTATTCCATTACTTTAGTATTATCATATAAAAAACTGGTGGAACCAGAGAAAAAAGTAGAGCTCAATCTAAAAAAAAAGTTACATTAAAAATTGGGAAATATTTTCAATCTAAAAATGTGCGTAAAAAGAAATGGAATCAGATGATCTGTAAAGCTCATGAAATAACCCAAATTTTTGTTAACTGAAAATGTGGACTGAGCTTTACTGGTGCCTTAAAATCAATGAGGGAAAAAGAGGCATTTTTAACTCACTGCATATTTCAATCATCCATAACCAGTTTAAATATTTGGGCTCATAACCATGTGTTACAGGCTGATATAATGAAGTATGAGAATGGTTCGTTCAGTACAATCTGTGTACACAATTCCAGTCCAGCAGTTTTGATAAGTGGAAGATCAAAGCTCTAACAAGGAAGGTCTCCATACGGGCATACTCAGAAAAATCTGAAAAAATTACAGAATGTTCTTCTCATATAGTTATACATGTTTATAAAAAACATTTCGGCGGAATTTCCTTATAACGTTTGTAAAAAAATAATAAAAATTTTGTTTATTTGGCGATTTATCTCCGGTTGGCAAAAAAACGAAATTTTGAAAAATACGCTTTTACGCTTCGAATACTTTTTAAAGAAAAAACTTTCTATGTTCAATTTATTTAAATAAGTTTAGTTTAAGTAATTTTAGTTTTGCATTTTTACTTTACTTTAAGTGTAATTTTGTCACATACGTTTATACGTACTTAAAAAAATGAAATTAATATATTTTATCATTTAAAACAATTTAAATTGATTAAAATTGTTCCAAATTGAAAAATACACTGTTAAAAATCTGTTGCATTTTGTTGCAACACACTCCCTTGCTTGTATAGAAAACGGTTACTTGGCCGTGAAATGGAGCTTTCTCATTGGTTGGAATAGAGATATTATATACAAGCGGAGGAGTGCGTTGCAACAAAATGCAGCAGATTTTTAACAGTGTATGACACTTCCAATTCACGGTGCTATGGAGCATTCTCATTGGTCAGAAGAGAGATATTCTTTAAAAGTAGTGGAGTGACGTTGCAGTAAATGCTGCAGATTTTTAACAGTGAAGTCAATTGAAATCAATTTTCAGATTCGTTAAAATCGTCTGCTTTTGGCGAGGAAATGCACTGTACGCCAAATCCCGCGTCGCTTTCAGCTTTTCACGCCAATTATTCCAAGTTATTTTATTTTTTTACATATCTAATAATGTAATTCCGCCGCTAATTTACACTGATCCTTTATTACCTACATGAGTAGTTTAATTCGTATTTTTTTCAAAAAATTCTGAGTATGCCCCCAATGGAGACCTTCCTTGTAAGTAAACTCAAAATGTTGAACAGATACGATTCAACCATATTCTAAATATATGTGTTCAGACATATTTATTTACATCAATTCCTCGACAACCTGATTATATTAATGTTGTACTTAAATTATTACTTCATGGTTTATGTTCGTTTAGCGTGCAAATTTCACACATGGTTGCTGAAAAAAATCAATTTTGTAAATCGCTCACAGAAAAATCTCAAGTTTTGTCAAAGGTTCACTGGAAAACTGCAAATTTCGTCAGAAGATAGTGAAAAAAACGAAATTTTATCAGAAGATCATGAAAAGAACAAAAATTTCATCTGAAGATCGCGGAAAAAATGCAAATTTCGTTTAAAGATTGCAGAAAAAATGCACATTTTGTCAGAAGTTCGTGAAAAAATGAAATTTCATCAGATTGTTGTGAAAAAAAAACGCAAATTTCTTCTGAAAATTGCAGAAAAACACAAATTTTGTCAGAAGATCGTGGAAAAAGAAAACAAATTTCGTCAAACTGTAAAAAATAAATCACAAATTTCATCAAAGGTTCGAGAAAAAACGTGAATTTTGTTCAGGGATCACAAAAAAAACTCAAAAATCTTTAAAGAATCATGAGAAAACGCGAACAATCGTGAAAAAACACTAATTTTGCAAAGGATTACGATAAACTGTAAATTTCTTCAAAAATCGCGACAATATAAAAGAAAATCGTCAAAGAATCGCTAAAAATCCCAAAATTTCATCAAAAAATTGTGAAAAATCTGCAAATTTCCCCAAAAGATAAAAAAAAAAAAAAAAAAATTTTAATTTCGTCAAATGGCCGCAGAAAAAACACATAGTGTCTAAACATGATTGTCCTCCACACATACACTCTGCTGAATTTTTACAGAAAATTGCTATGAAGTTTAGTTTCTTTACTGGGAATAGCCCTTTGTCATTTTACCTGCGATCCTTTAAAGAAATTTGCATTATTTTCTCAATCCTTTGACCAAATTTGTGTTTTTTCACGTTCCTTTGACAAAATCAACAGGTTTTTTTCCTGATCCTTTCAAAATATTAGCCAATTTCTACGGACGATTGACAAAATTGATTTTTTGAAAAAATTGCGAAATTTGTCAATCGGTCGTGAAAAAAATCATGAATTTCAATGATCTTTCGCGGTAAAAATCTCACAAAATATGTCAATCAGTCCCACGAAAATATCACAAAACTCACAAAACGGTCGTGGAAGTTGATCGTAGGTGCAAAATGCAAAATATTTTGGAAAATGGTAAAATTTTTTGGGCGGGATTTAAAAATTTTGGGTGCGAATCCCGCCATCCCCCCTGAAATTCAAGTCCTGGGCTATGTTCTTCAGTAATCATTTTGAGTGGATAATAGTATAATTCTTAATGTATAGCACCAGTAAAGCTCAGTCCACATTTTCAGCTAACAAAAATTTGGGTTATTTCATGAGCTTTACGATCATCTGATTCCATTTCTTTTCTATGCACATTTTTAATTGAAAGTATTTCCCAATTTTTACTGTAACATTTTTTTAGATCGAGCTCTACTTTTCTCTCTGGTTCCACCAGTTTTTTATATGATTTCATAGCTTTTTCAAATCCTTTCAGAACTTTATTAATTACCTTCAACTAACAAATCTAAACTATTATTAGTATTAGTTTAAAGTTATTTGTAGACATATTAGTTTGCCAAAATACCAGAAATAACGCCAAGTTGACTTCAATTTTGACGAGTAATTTTGGGCACCAGATTTGCCGATATATTGCCAAGTTGGCAAAGAACTTGGCGACAGAACCACCCCTTACCAGATGGTAGTCCCACTGCAGTTTCTCAGTATCTACACAAATTTTCATAGCTTCATTTTCAAATCGTTATTTTTATAAATATAGAAGAATTTTTTTTCTAAATTATCCCTTTTAATTGAAAAATCTGTATTGTAGCAACTGTTTTGACATCGAAAACACTCAAATAAAGGTGCAATGTTGTTTTAACACACATTTAGTTACAGTTTATACATATGTTTGTGAAAAATATGTATTTTCTGTTTCTAATGAAATCAATTTCAAAAATTCAAGAATCTATCAGGAGAATCAGAATTTTTATTCATTTATTAAGAAAAGAATACGTGTTATCATTTCTTTTTTAAATTTTTGAACAGTTTTTTATTTGGTGGCAACTCGAAAGAAATGATTGAATTAGCAATTAAAAAAGAGAGATTTCTATAATGTTAAATTATGGAAAGTATAGCATTATATAAATTTTAAATAGGAGCCGTTTCCTTAATATTGGATATTTTTTGACAGGACTTTCGAAAGGCACATACCTAAATAAAAAACTTTTGAACAATCTGTTACACGTCGCTGAATGTTTCCTGGTTTGGGTTATAATTGAGTTGTTTGTCTCTTTTTCTTGTTTCACAAGAAAAAAGTGACAAAACAAGGGTTCTGGATCTCCATAACTAACTGGTGGATCTGGATGATTTTTTGTAAACTTTGAGGTCTAGAGTAAGACACTTCACCTTTTCAATTTCGCCAAGATCCGATGATTGGGTCCAAAGTTATTAAGAGGGAAACTTTAGACTTTAACATTAGAGATGCATCTGAGCTCTACTATGTAGCACTATCATGCTGTATGATGTTATTTGATTTTGTAACATCTTTAGGCAAAACTGCATTTTTCTTTTTCATTGATATATTTTGCTTTTTTTTTTTTTTTTTTTTTTTTACTTTTGTATTATATTAAGTTAGGGATGCACAACCTGTGGCCTGCAAATTTTGTTAATTTACAACTGAAAAATATTACAATTTTTGTCCATTGATTACTGAAAAAAATTGTAAATTTGATCAATTTATCATGGTAAAATATAAAATTTTGTCAGTCACTTAAGAATCGTAAATATCGTTGATTAGGCATGGAAAACTCGCGAATTTCATTGATAAAGTGCTAAAAATAGCAAATTTTGTTGATGAGGCTTGGAAAAATCACAAACTTTGTACTTGCAGGTATGGAAAAAAACACCGAGGTATGGACATTGAAAAAAAATCTCGAGTTTTGTTGATCAGGCACGGCAAAAGTCAGTCGGATGCAAAAAATGGCACATTTCTTTGATCGAAAAAAAAAAAAAAAAAATCGTCAGTTTTTTTTTTTTTTTTTTTTTTTTTTTTTTTGGTAATGATTTTTGCAAAAATTGCAAATTAAATTCATCGCACGTTTTGTTGGTTTAAAGCGTGAAAAAAACTCAATTTTCACTGATAAAGCATAAAAAATTCACGAATTTTGTGATGATGTACAGGCCAAATCGGAAATTTTGTTGATCAGCTGCAAAACGATCATGAGTTTTAACAGTTTATCAGGAGGAAGAAATTGTGACTTTCATCTTGCTGTGTAAAAAAATGCAGATTTCGACAAAGTTAGTAAAAAATCGCGAATTTTGTTTATTGGGCACAGAAAAATGCAAAAATGCATATTTCCTCAATTAATGGTGAGAAAATCATAAATTTCATTGGTCAGACACAGGAACATCGCAAATTTTATCGATCACATGCAGAAAAATTGCAAATTTTGTCGATCAGGCTCAAATAAAATTGTGAATTTTGTCGATTGATTTTGTAAAAATCACAAATTTCGTTCATGGGATTTGTAAAAATTGCAAATTTCATCATATTAGTTTCATAAAAATTTCTGAATTTTGAATTCTATTGATCAGGCATGGAAAGATCGTGAATTTTCTTGATCGGCTTCATAAAAATCGCAAATTTTGTTGATCAAGCACCTTAAAGATGGTGAATTTTCTGGATTGGCTTTGGAAAAATCGCGAATTTTGTCGATCAGATTCAGAAAAAATTGGGATTATTGTCGATCATGCAAAGAAATGTCACGAATTTCGTTGTTCAACTTCCTAAAAATTCTGAATTTTGTTGATCAGCTTCATAAGATCAGGAATTTCATCGATCAGCTTTGTAAAAATCGAGAATTTTGTAAAAAGCGCAAATTTTGTCAGTTAGTTTAGCAAAATCGCTAATTTTGTCGATCATGTGAAGAAAAATTGTTAATTTCATTCATCAGCTTCATAAAAATCACAAATTTCGTCGTTTGGATTTGTAAAAATCGGAAATTTCAATGATCATGCGTGAAAAAATCACGAAGCCCATCAATCAGGTGCAGAAAAATCTCAAATTTTCTATATTGTGTGAGAAATATTGCAAATTTTGTCGATCAGGTTTATAAAAATCACGAATTTTCTTGATCGATTTCGTAAAAATCCTGAATTTTGTTGATGAGTTGCAGAAAGATCATCAATTTTCTCGATTGGCTATATAAAAATAGCGAATTTTGTCAATCAGTTTCGTAAAAAGCACAAATTTGGTCGATCAGGAGAGGAAAAATTGCAAATTTTGTTGATCAGGTGCAGAAAAATCATGAATTTCATTGATCAGGCATAGAAAAATCTAGTTGATTGGCTCCTTCTCTCTCCTTCGTTCATAAAGTTCACTTTTTTTTTTTTTTTTTTGGCACCAGCCATTAATGTTTTTTTTTTGCACTTTTAATAAAACAAAATTTACTCTACTAAATAAAGTGAAGTACTATGACTTCTTGAAAATAATATTTGTCATATCTGTTATATATATAAACATAAAAACTGTTGATATATCCTTACCAATTGCTATATCATTACCATTGATATTTTGACTGGGTAAGCGAACTTAAAGAAGTAACAGCCCCCTCCCGTTCCTGCTCCCCTCTGAAACCATATTTTTCATTTGATTATAGGCCACAGATCACCTCCTTGAAATCAAATTTCCTTCATGTTATTGATGTGGCCTTTGAGCACTGAGACATATTTGTAAGTGGCCCTTCTCTTGAAAAAGTTGTGCACCCTTCATTAAGTAATTATATTTAGAAATCAGTATGTTAGGTTAATATTATAGTCAGGCTTTACAAAAGTAGGTTTCATTTTAAAGAATTTTAATTAGTAACTAGTAATATGATGCAGTTGTTAACACTGCAGGATTTTTTTGTTTTCAAAGCAAAATAAACAATTTTAGGTAGTTTAACTACTTTTTCTATAGATATTTTTTAGATCATACAGCTCATATTCAAAATATTAGAATAATTACCTTTTTTTAGAAATTGAAAATATCGTTTGGTAATTTAATGTCTTTTAATGAAAATATGCAAACGATATTTTTATTAAGAACTTATTGTTGATTAAGCATACTTGTTATCTTAAATTTAATATCATTTTTGAAAAGATTAATTGCAAAAAAAATTATTTTGAAAAGTCAAAATATTAGAATATTTATTCATGTGGTTCAAAATATTAGAATATTTCACATTAATTCTCCTTTAATTATTACCAATTCTTAACTGGTGGCATCATTGATTAAATTCAGACTATTTTATTTAAAATCAGTATTCTTTTTTGCAGTTTGTTTCTTTTTCGTCTTAAAATGGGCCGTGTGAGTGATATTCCTGAATCTACTAAACTTCGTATGGTTGATTTGTATCGGCACGGTAAAAATCAATGTTTTATAGCGCAGGCCCGTAACCAGATGGGGGGCAGGTGGGGCTGAGCCCCCCCTAGCGTCCTCTAGAGCCCCCTCTAACGATTTCTTTACTTTCTACTTTTTTTTTTTTTTTTTTTTTTTTTTAAATAAAATCCATGTTTTAACTTTTCTCAAAAAAAAGTAAGAGAAATTTTTTAGATCTTTTAACTGCCTTGAATAAAATGGGAACACGCCAAGAATTTTGTATTCGGAACCTTATTAGATTAGTTGTTTTCTGTTATCTTGCTAGCGGTATAATGCATTTCTCGAAACACATTTTAAAGGAACATTTCTTTCTCCAGAAAAAATTAAGTCCAGATGCACTGACTGGTCACCACATGTGTTAGTACATCGTTATATTTTCAAAGCAACGATCATACACAGAATGAATGGTAATGGACACATGGTGTTCAAATTGACCGATAATTAGTCAAGCGATGTTCAAAATCTTGACTAAGACATAGTCATTAAAAACCAATGTTTCTAAATTTTAATGGTTTGCTTGTTGACAATATGTACTTATCAGTAGATTTAGTTAACGATGAAATATCACTTGGAAACTAGAACGTTTGAAAATTAAAAAGATAAAAAATGTCAATTTATACACATGGAATAAAAAAAGCCAGTAATTATTTCATGTTATGGGTTACAAGGGTTACATTAGAAAAAAAAAGTTTATTTTATTTTATTTTTAGTTATTTTTTTATTGTATTTTTGTTTGTGTGTTAAATGAAAACATTTTTTTTTTCAATTTGTCATATAACAATAAAAAAATTAAGCAAAAAAAAAAAAAAAAAAAAAAAACATGATTAAGATTAAGTTTATTATAAGATTACGGCAAAAATATCTGCAATTATTTGATGTATGAAATAGAAATATTAATAAATAATTAGAGTATTAGAAAATAAAATATTAATAAAATTTAATAAATTACGATTTGCCGTTAGTTAAAGATATTAAGAGTAGGAAATTAAAATAAGAATAATAAATTAAGTTTCATTAAGTATGTAATTTCTACCATAACATATGCAAAAAAACCTGTTAATTTTTAACTAAAAAATAAACTCTTTTTTTTTTATCAAAAATAAAACAGATTTCAAAAACTATTGCAAAGTATTTTTTTCATAATACAATCGAGTCTCTCTATAACGAAATTCCATGCATCGAATTTCTCTATATAACGAATTTTTAGTGGGTACGGTCCCCTTTTCGCATGATTGCATTAAAAACATTCTCTATGTAGCGAAATATCTATCTCCATATAACGAATTTTTTCATAAATTGGTCTTAATTTATTCAGTTTTAAAAAGCCTCGAAATCATATGGAATCAATTTTCCATCACTTATTTTTGATTTATCGTCAGTGCTGAGATTTTTTATATATTACTTCTCTCCTTGTTCTTTAAATCCAACGAATTCATCTCACTTCCCACACACCTTTCCACATCCTTCTCAAAATAGAGCCAATTGGATTGATACACATGTAAGAGAGGAATGAATGAGAGACACATAAGAGATTCCTTCAAATGGAGGGAAATGTTAAACACAATTTTTCATTCCTTTCTAAAATTTGAGCATTTCTTTTTGAGAGCGTAACAACTTTAAAATTAAAACAACAAAAAATTACAGATATTTTTATCTGAAATTAATGCAAGTCTTCCTTATTTGATTTTCATTAAATTTTCAAATAAATGTCTGTTCTCTTTTTTGAAACAGCTTAAATAATTAAGAAATAAAATGTAAAATTAATATTTACTTTTAAACATTTCAAATTCTTAATTCAAAAAAATCAAAAATAATATTTTTTCAAATTTCACACATTAAATACGATTTTTAACATCATTCTCTATATATCGAATTTCTCTATATAACGAATTTTTTACTGGAACGGTGGATTTCGTTATATAGAGACGCGACTGTAATTAATAAGACATTAAATTAAGAGTATTGTATTTACCATGTGTATTATTAATATTTATGTACATTAATTTGATTTTTTGGAGTCGGCGCCAATCTAACCAAGATAAAGAATAATTGTCCTTTAAAAATTATAACAAAATTCAGCAAAAACATTGCGAAAATAAATTTAATTTTAGATCAATCAACTAACTTAGAATCCCATATTTTAAAATCTGTGCGTTTGGTTGCCCCCCTCCCCCCATAATGGCCCGTACAAACGCATTATATTATACTAACCATAGTTATAGTTGCTAATCTTACTTGAAAATATACATTTAAACACGCGAGATAAAATGTTACAAAAATGGTAAGATTAAAATTTTTAAATTAAATATTAAATCAGAAAAAATTTCATAGATAATTGGACACTTATATTGAACTTGGCTGGACTTGCATAGACACCAAAAAGTCAAATTAATGTACACAAAAATAAATATAATAATACGCATGGTAAATACGCATTCTCTTAATTTAATTTCTTATTAAATATATTGTGTAAAAATAATATTTTAAACCTTGCAGTAGTTTTCCAAAAAGGTTTTATTTTTTATTAAAAAAAAAGTATTTATTTTCCGATGATCATGAAGTATTTTGCATTTATTAATTTCCTTATAGAAAAATTCCGTTATAGAGAGGTTTTACACTCTATACACTATAGGCAGGTCCATTTTATCAGTTTTTGCTATATTTAGTTTGCTTAAGATATGGATTGTTAAAAAATGTTAGCCCCCCAGAAAATTTTCAGAGCCCCCCCTGGCATGTCTCGCTGGTTACGGCCCTGATAGCGAATTATTTACATTGTTCGCAATCGAGCGTTAGTAAAATACTAACACAATATTCAAAAATTGGAAAATTTTAAAATAATCGCCGAAAACCAAAAACATCTGCTAGAGATGACAGGAAACTGAAGCGTATAGTTAAGAAAAACCGTTTTAAAAGTGTGCGATTCTTGTACCGAAAATGGAAAGAAGAAGGAGTTGAAGTTTCTACATCGACAACATTAAGACGTCTCCATAAATTTAAATTTGAATCTCGTGTACCGAAAACAAAACCTCTCATGACTGCAAGACAAAAGCGTATAAGATTGAATTGGTGTAAATCAAGACGTTTATGGAGCAATGAAGATTGAAAAAATATATTATTTAGTGATGAAAGTATGTTTTGTGTTTCGTATGGTAATCAAGGTATTCGAGTTTGGAGAATGAAGCAAGAAGCATTTGATAAAGAATGCCTTAAACGTTCCGTAAAATTTGCTGCTAGTGTCATGGTTTGGGGTTGTATGAGTGCAGAAGGACCTGGAAAGTTATGCATCGTCTACAAAAAGGTTAACTCTCTGATATATCAAGAAATTTTAGAATATTACATGATTCCATCATCAGAAGATTTATTTGAAGATGATTTCATCTTTCAACAAGATTTAGCGTCCCTGCATACCTCGGTGTCAACTAAGAATTGGTTCCGCCAACGCAACATTGAGGTACTTCCTTGGCCACCAAATTCACCAGATCTTAATCCCATCGAAAACTTATGGTGTATAATGAAGAAAAAACTTCAAGAAAATCCTCCTTCAAGTAAAACTGAGTTAGTGGCACGTATAAAGTCTATTTGGGCTAATATTGATAGAAATGTTTGTAAACACCTTGTATATAGTATGCAAGATCGATTGTACGCTGTTATGAAAGCTAAAGGGGATGCTACAAAATATTAACTACCATTTACTTCATATTCATAAGGTAATATTGTTGCGTAAAATAAAATATTCTAATATTTTGAACCAATCTAAATTTTATTCTAATATTCTGGTGTGTTTAAGGAAGCTGTATACCTAATTTATTGTGCTGTATTTTATATTTTATAAATGTTAAAATCTTATCTAAACATTCCAGATTTAATTTATAAGAAATTTAATTGCATTTACTTAGTATAAAAAATAAATAAATGACAAATAATTTTTTCTTATTACTTTTTCTCAATTATTCTAATATTTTGAATATGAGCTGTATTAAACTCTCAGGATCTGCATATCTATATCAAAATTGCTGGTACTTGATTGTGATATGTATATGATTCTAGTGATATTGAAAAGCCATAAGATTCCATTTCCAGAGGATTGTAATCCCTACTTATATAGATTATTAATTTATACCTTTTGCCAAAGCATTGTCCTTTTTATTTCATTTTATATTATTAAAATAATCTTGTAAAAATAAGTTTATGCTTAATATTCTTAATTTTTATTTATTTACTTATTTATTTATTTATTTATTTTATTTACAGACATCTGCTGCTTACTTATTATTTTATATTTCAACTGATTTCCAATCACGACTGTAGTACACCTTATCCAACTTTAAAGTTTATTCTCTACACCTGGTGAAAAATCTAATTTAGTGAAACTTTGAAAAGGTATGGTCTGCTTGCAATTACTGTGTAAAATACAAAGAAAGAAAGATGACAAACAAAGAAATGATTTGAAACTTTTAAGAGGAATATTTGAACATTTATGTTTAACATTTCCAGAACTAAAGAATATTCTTTAAATTTTAAGTGAAAAATGAAGCCTGGATTTATTTAGGTCTCAAACACATGTGCATATATCTGTGTAGACAAAAAAAGTTATTCTACTTACATCTATAAATTATTGTTGCTCTTATTTGTAGATATATATTCTATGACTTTTTATAGATTTGTATATATGAAATATAAGCTTTTTTAGCAAGAATTCCACTGTTGTATTTATTGACAAACATTCCTAATCAATGTATTGTTTACACGATTAAGAGGAAGCTTTAATTTTAAATCTCCTGTTACAGCAGTAACAAAGTTTACTAAACTTTTTTTTTTTTTTTTTTTTTTTTTGAGGGGGGGGGGGAGCAAAGTGAAGTCATTACAGGAAATTATAATTATTGTTTTGAGTGTTTAAGATTAAAAATAATGTAAAAAAAAATGCATTCTTCTTATTATCAAGTGTCTTCATTGATTAAATCAAGAGGGGTTTTTTTTTCTCTTTCCCCCTCTGTTTTTAAAAATTATTTTAAAAAGTTTAAAATCTCATATTTATTTAAATATTTTTTTCAAAATTTTTAATAGATTTCTAACATGATACGTTAATCAAAAAGTTTCTGAAAAAAATCTAGGGGAAAAACTTGACTAATGACTTGACTGTTTGAACTATTTATATTTTAATGTGACTAAAATACTTCTAAAACTGCTTTAATATTTTGATTAGGAAAAACAATTACATATAATGAAATGTAATTAACTTTATTTTATGAAAATGTCTTTTAATAATTTCTCCATGAGCTTTAATGGAAAATTTAAAATGTTGCTTTCTCTTAAAAAACTTTTCTGGAGATATTTTAATAAAATTGTAAAAATTTATCTAAAGTTTATCTTTGTAAAATAAAAATTAAAAATGCTTTATGGTTTTGTCTCATTTATATTTTAATCATCTTGTTGGTTTCTGCTCTATTATTGAACTTATTAAATTCTATTTAGTAAAAATAATCAAACTGTTATTTTTTGGATGATTTGAAACCATTTGAAACAAAGTTTCCATCCTGAGTGACACAGAAAAATATTTTTTGCTGGCAATAAGACAAGTGATGTGAATTTGGAGAGTCAATGCATGTCAATCAAAGAAGGATTTTTGTATGCATAAAACAGTTAAAGTGAAGGAAACAAAAGTAATGATAAAAATGTGATAATGGTTGGATGACTAGAATAATCTGAAGTTAGACAGAGGAGGCCGTACACTGTGATGCTGTTGTAATGACATTGAAATTATTCACATTTAATGAATTCATAGAAAATAGATTGCCAGAAGCTCACACAGATAGTGAAGAAGTTATCCAAGCTTCTTTCAAAGACACATTGAACTACTTTAACACATTTAGAACCTTTTTTGTTTCTCGCATTACTATTGAGAAAACATACCAGGAACATGACTTTATACAAAATGCTTTGCTTAAGTCTCAAAGTAAATTAACACTTCAGATGACAATTAAAAATTATTTTAATTAAAATCTGTTTGTATTTTTTATAACGAAATAATAAAAGTGTAATTCAAGGTATGCAGGGTTTGATAATCCTCACTTTTATTTTTCAATCTTAGAAATGATTATTTAATATTTTTCTTCGATGTTTTAATTTTTTAAAGATGTTGTGTATCTTAAACAACTAAAATAGTAGCAAAATTAAATTTGTATGATTAGCATTATATTTTTATATTTCTGCCATCAAGTATTTTACACCTCAGATTACTACTACAATTTCAACTGTATGTGTTTCTTATTTATATATTATTTTAAAATAATCCCCTGAAAGACCTATAATTGGTGCTTTTCTGTGTATAATTTCCTTTTTGAAATTTTTTACTCTGTTTTTATTTAATTTACTTCATAATTCTCCTTCTATTTTGTATTTTTCTTATTGGGGGGGGGGGGGGGGGAGGTATACATATATAACATTATCAACTTTCTGGCAATTTTGGACCTGCTTTCCTCTTTTTGGCATCAAATTTTATCATCCCCTGAACCCAATTCTAATAATAGAATTATTTGTGTTAAAAAATTCATTTTACAATTTTTTTCATTCTTTTTCTTACATTTGCAATGATATACAATTATACATTTATTATTTACATATTACACTTATCAAGAGATGTATATAATATCACTATCATATATGAAATTAGAGGCTTTGTCCCTTACAAGCTATGCTCGCCAACAACTATTGAGACACCACAAACTCTAAAAACATGCTAATTTGATTGACTTTTAAGAGATTGTAAAACATTAAACTATAATTTTTTTTTTCATGTGGCGTACTATTTGTAAACTAGTATATAACCCCGTCAAAAATGACGGAATTTTCACTTGTGTTTCATCTTTTTAATACTTCATACAAACAAACAGAATGCAGATTTTATTTTTGAAGAGTTTGTATTGTAAAAAAACACATTTTAAAAATAGCAATAAATTTCTACAAATACAAATGATTTTTTTTTTTTTACTTGATATTTAGTTTTTGAACAAATTTTAATTTTTAACAAAGTTTTTAACAAAGTTTAATTTCAAAACAAAGAACAGTATTTATTACAATAATAATGATAATTGGCAAAATAAAACTCAATTTCTGAAGATTTCATAAAACATTTAAATTAAATATTGAAGTTTTTAAAATTTTAAAATACATTCTTTATTCTGATTCGGCAGCGATTTTAGTCGTAGGTATATGATAGATTCTTAGTTCGATGCTTTTAGGCATCGATTATGAAGCTTTGAGTTTTCTTTTTAAATTTAGATTTGGTGCAATCTATACGCTATTAATATACACAAAACAACTTTTTTTTTAAAAAATCTTAGTTTCTTATAGAAAATACTGCTATTTTCTATAGTAGGAGGCATTGATTTAAATCAAAATCAATTTTAAAAACTTCAACTTGCAACTTTAAAAATTCAATCCGTAAGTTATGAAAACCAAAATTATTATTATTGTTTCTTTTGTAAAATTTTAAATTAAATCTACCAGTTTTTAAAGCATAGATTATATCCATTCGAAATTTGCTTACATTGTTTACGAAATTTGTATTTTCTATCAAATGCCATTTAAATGTAAGGAATATATAATATCATAAACTAAATAAAAATCATCAAATTTTAATTTAAGAGCAATTTTGATTTCTTTGCATGCATTGCATCAAAGCAGATAAAGTTTTAATTTAAGACCATGTGAAAAAATAATTTTCAGTTATACTAATGCAGTCATGATGATATCTTATATTTCCATAACAACTTGAAGAAAAAAAAGAGCTTATTTATTTAAATAGAAAACAAAATTTTTAAAAATTAACTGGATAAATGCTACTATTTAAAAAAAATAATAAAACTAAATTTAAATTCATCTAAAACTAAATTTATCTTTTACAATATATTCTCAAAAAGGCTTCTAAAATAGCTCATAGATGGCAGCACTAAAGTTGTGCTAGAGTGATAAATAAAATACGATCGTACTCAGATAGTAAAAAACTTTTCCATTTCCACTGTTATCTTTATGTATTATAATTGGGTTTGATATACATATTTTATATGAAAATATGCTTAAAAAACATTATTTCAAGTGGAAGAAATTTTAAAAGCATTTTAGCATCTGTTTTCAATTAAGCCTAACGTGGCGTCTAGCAACGGTTGAATCCAGATAGGAGTGGCACAACCTGGAACCGTTCTATACAGTTCTTCGGATGCATTTTATTATAAGTAGATGGGTTTTCATTCATTGGGGAATTTTGATGTTGAATCAACTGCTGTTAAACATCTATTGGCTACTTATATGTTTGATTAAATAAGATCAGTGAAATATACAGAATCATTGTCATCTAGATTTTTTTTTTTTTTTTAGCCGCGGTATAAGAAAATTGTTTAAGTAAGACATTTAAATGTATTGTTTAAATCTGATGTAATTTTGACTAAATTTTTCTTTCCTTTTTAATTTTTATGGGAAAATACTTTTTTTGTTTGACAAAAAATATGATTTGTGCCATCCCCGAATTCACAATAATACTTGAAAAAGATCATATCAAAATATGATGTAAATGTTTCATCTAAATATATTTTTTAATTTTAACTGTTTTGCGATATTACT
Organism: Maratus speculifer; assembly: GCA_964019185.1. Classification (NCBI taxonomy): domain Eukaryota; kingdom Metazoa; phylum Arthropoda; class Arachnida; order Araneae; family Salticidae; genus Maratus; species Maratus speculifer. The sequence goes on from OZ025289.1 coordinate 246,802,394, forward strand.
TGGCCATTTAAAATATGATGTAATTTTTTTTGCTCCTATAAAAAAATTTTAATCGAATAATTTTAATCAACTTTATCATTAAGTATCTTTTAAAATAATTATTATATTTAAAAACTGTCTGTATTATCATTTTTATTAGTGAAGAAATACCCTAGGTCACAAAAAAATTATTGTCAACAGTGTTGGCAGTGATAGTTTCTTTCTTTTCTTTCTTTCTTTCTTTTTTTTTTTAAGAACAGGGAGATAACTTTAATATTTCTTTAAAATGTTATTTGATATAAAGTATTTAATAACAGTTTTTTGTTATATAATGCATTTAACAATAATATTGTGTTATTGCATTTGCTTCCTCCATGAGGGTAAACAGAATTTTTTATGTATAAAACAGATGAATAACATTCTTCCTCATTTTTTATTAGTAAACATAACTAGTATCATTTGGATCCTGGTTTCTCTAACAACAAATATATGTACAGATGGCAGAAGAATAGGAATGGTGAATATTGTGATATTCGATATTTTGGAATGAAATGATTTTATAATTATTTAATGGCATTGGTAATAACTTTGTACTCTCTTAAAAATAGATAAGACTTTAAAAAAAGCGTTTGTGTGTACACAAACTGTATTGATGTAAGAAAAAAAAAAAAAAAAAAGTTAATAAAAGAAAATTTTGTTTGGATCAAAAGTGATAACAATATCAAGAGACAACTCTCTGTCCTTCCCCTTAGAGATATCATATAATATCAAGTGTCAGATCCTTCCTCCCCTAAAATGATAATGCTATGTATGTATAGACCCTTCGATAATCCTCTTTTTTGATTGGTTGATCGTTCTGCTTTCCTATTGGTTGTTTTCTTTAACTTGTCCTTTTCCCTTACATTTCCTTTGTCTAATTTCTGCTTTCAAAAGGTAGCATGTGTATTCTTTGTGTCTGAAGAAGACAGTTCTTACGAAAGTTATTTTTCCTTCATTCTACGATCATTTTGATTCTTTTAAAATTACCTTGCTTCTTTTGTAATGCATTCATGACTTAGGGAGAGAAAGAAGAATGTTATTTTTGGCTTCTTTTCTGCTCTGCAAAATAATAACTCAATCAGCTAGTTACTTTGAATAAATTTACATCTCAATGCAGAGTTCTTTATAAGAAATGCTTGAGAAAAAATATATTTTAAAATCATTTAAGGAATTTAATTGTTCTTTTAAATGTGTTTTCTTATTAAGATAATTGCAAAGTCTCTACTATAATTTATACAAATTTATTAATTGAATTTGTAAAAGCACAAATAGCATGAAAAATAAATGAACAGTTTATATAACAAACTCTTTTCTTTAGATGCATACACAAAATGCATTTTAAATACTTTTTAGTATTTGTATATCATACTAACAGTGGTGCAGCCAAGGGGGAGGTTTTGGGGTTAAAACCCCTCCCAGAGCTGAGAAAGATCACTATAATTGCGCTTATATGAATCAAAACCAAGCATAATATTTAAACATTTTGGGGTATTTCGGAATCCGCTGCTTTATTGAACCAGATTTCATTTAATAAAGTAATTCAATTAAATGATGAAAATTTCTACTTAAAACTGTAAAAATGCACATTATATGGATTTGTTAAGTAAAAATTGGTTATTTGAACTAAATCACTTTTCTGAGACGTATTATGCTAGAAGAATGATGATTTTCTGCCAGACAGATGCTCTTTCAGTTTAAGTATTATACAGTAAATATTCTAAATAATACTGATTCTATTAACCGGCTATTCAAATAACCGGCAAACTTTATCAGAAACTCAAAACCTCTCTTAGAACTGAATTCTGGCTGCGCCACTGCATACAAATTCAATTTAGTGAAGTTAAATTAATAAGTTCAGTATTAACGAAAAAAGCTGAAAATTTAATGATAGCAAGTTTGTTCGTCATGTTATTTTACACAATTTTTGAAAAATAGATCAATTTTCTTCAACCTTTTTGTAGTTTTTGTACGATCCAGGGAATTAAAGGTCTCACTTTGGTAAAATATTCTTTAGAAACATGTCTGCAGTCAGGAGTATTACCAAATGACGAGATTCCCACTACATAACTCCGTCCTCTGTTTTGGACAAAAAATGGTCCTCCAGAATCACCCTAAATAAGAAAGGTAAAGAAATGTGATAATAATTATCAAAAATTTCCGACAAGTAGAAAAAAGACAGAAAAGACCAATAAACACAATAAAAGTTTTAGGATTGTGAATCCTACTTTATTAAGTCATAAGGAATAATATGCTGAGCCAAAATGTGACTAATTAAAAATGATATCATTTCAGTTTAATCAAATACAAGAATTTCAAACTTTCAAAAAACAATTTGCACTTCATTCCATCTGAGCCTATTTTGTAGAAAAACCCTGATCAGGGCCTGACTAAAGCAGGAGCGTGCGGGACAATTGCCCCGGGCCCCCCTGTTTGAAGGGGTCCCCCAAGGAGAGAAATTTTTGTAAAAACAGTGTCAAATGATAAAAAATGGCCAAAATTCTTTTTTTATTTTAAAGTTTTAAGGGGATTTCTTCTCCTACATCCTCTGTTTCCATACCCCATGCCCCCTTAAGGCCTCGCATTTATTTTTATATTCCTGTAATCCCCAAAACAATTGAATTCTAGTTTCTTAAAGTTATTTTTCTTCTGCTATTATGTATATAGATGTGAATAGTACTTGGTACGAAATTTATGTACACATACAATAGGTATGAATTTTAGTTTGTCACTTCAGTATAATTTACACAAAATTTTAAGATAGAACTGGGCTTCCCTAATAATGTTTGCCCCGGAGCCCCCCACTGTCTAAGTCGGGCCCTGACCCTGATTACAGGATTTTTGTGCTTAAGTCATTCTTAAGATTTTGTGTCCCTCTAAACTCATTGAGGGGAATTGCTATTATTTTTAGCACAGAGTAAATTTAAACTGTAAAATAATAGACATTCGTAATTTCCACAAATTGTTATTATCTGTGTAATATATTGATAGCAAAATAATTTTATATATATACCAAATTTCAAGATGTTTTTGCAAAAAATAAACTCAAACTCTGTAAAATAATGAATATTCATCTTGCAAATTTTTATTATCTATATTGAATATATCAATGCCAGAATAGTCCTATTTGTAAACCAAGTTTCATGGTACTGTTAAAATTTTAATAACTAATTCTACTAATTCTATTTTATATTAAATGACCCCACGTTTAAAATAAAAAGTATATAGAAAATACTTCTTACAAACCCGTAGATTTGTTTGAAAGATTTTGGTTTAAATATATAAATTCATTTAACACTGTTTTTGTTTTTAAGATTATTATTAAGATTACTTGGCCCAAGTTAAACCAGTCTTTTGTTTCAAAATACCAAATTGAAATAGACCAGACTATCTGTAGCACACCTTGTGAAGGCTGCTGTCAATGCTAGTTTTATTTGGATAGAATTTCAATTTTTAGAAAGATTCTTGTTTGCAAATGTTACTCATGGTCATATTTTCTCTTTAGATAATAAATAAATTCATTGAACGCTGATTTTAGGTATAGTTAAGTTTATTATCATAGGCTTAGGCTATGGTTATCTTTCATTACAAAATATAAAATCAAAAGATAGTGTGCATAGCATGCCCAGAAAAACTGCCGAAGGGCAATAGAGCTTCCAAGTTTAGGTTTACGTAGATTTTCATTTAAAAATATAAAATAATACAAATTTAAGAGTGCACTAATCTGCCTAAGCTAATAAGACATTAGTCGCTTACAAATATTTTTGCTTAAAAATATAGTCATTCAACATTGAGTTTATGTATATTTAATGTTATTATCACAGGCCCAGAACAAGGCTGGGTGGGTCAGTTAGATGCATTTTTAGTATTGTACATAAATTAAGTTTAAAATCTATTTAAAAAAGCAAATTTAGAAAAAAAAAATTCATGTCTTATTTTAATTTTATTCTATTTTAAGATCAGAAGTGAGATAAAAATGAGGAAATAACACCTAATTTATGTTTGACTCCAACATAAGTACTATCAATAAAATTTAAATGCATAAAGAATGGAAAATTGGACAGTCTAAAGAATGGAATAACACTTATTTTGTCCATGTGAGATGACTGCATTTAACAAAAAAATTTAATTTGTTCTCAGGAAAGAAAAAAAAAAATCAATCAAGCTATTAAGGCAAAATTTACTTTTATTTTTATTCAATACTTAAAAATATTAATATAAGAAAAAAGTTTCTCAGTGTTAAGCAAATAAAATTAATTAATTTTAGCTCATTTAGTTGCAAAATATAGCAATACAATATTTTACTCCAGTAGATGCCATGTTGATACAACAGCATTCTTACATTGTATAGTGCCTCAATACTAGGGATGCAACGGATACTGATTTTGCCGGATATCGGATATCCGGTATCCGATTTGCCTGCCGGATTCGGATATCCGGTACTGAATATGTTTTTAGTTATGGTGAATGTTTGTTTACTTCTTTATGCAATGCCATCTCAAATAACAAATTGCAAACATGTTTCACACACCATTGCAACTTTTAAACGTATTGGAATATAATTTACAGAAACTATATATCTTTGACTATCAGGGCTTGAAATTCAGGTTTTCCCAGGCAGAGAGCGTTTTCCTCATAACATTTGTAAATACATGGGTGTTAAACTATACGAGAAGGAAGAAATTAAAAAAAAAAAAACTATTATGTTTTACATGCCATTTAAATATTTATTTTATACCAGCATGACAAAATTCCATTAAAATAATTTAAATCAACAACTCAAGGTAATTATCCAAAATGTCTATTTTAATTAAAACAAGCGAAAAGAATCAAGCCTTATATATGTCATATCTATTTTTCAATTGTCATTCAGTGTTATGAACAATTAATAATTGAGTTGCTAAATGAATATTTTAATTTAGATTTTATTCGATTTCGTGTGGTTTAGAATATTTTGTAAGTTACACTTTTTTATTTTTATTTTATTTATTTATTTATTTATTTATTTTTTTGGGGGGGGGGGTAAAATCTGATAGGCATTCATTTTTAATTTACTTGCAAGAATAATACATTTAGATGATTGTATTGTCAATATCCTGAGGTGATTGCATACCACTTAGTGGAATTATTGTCAATACTGTAATTTCTGACATTTTAGCTAATTGAATTATGTTCTTCTATGCAATAGAATTTTAAACCCATATGAAATTCTGAAAAGGGCATAATCAGTACGTTTCTTCTATTCCATGAGAAATGGCTTATTTAAAAAGGTCATGTCCTAATTTCTGTGAACTATGCACATAAACTATTTATTGTTTCTAAATGTGTTTCCTTAAAGTTTGCCCTTTTTTTTCAATCATTTGGAAAGCAGTTGATGTTATCGGTTGAGAATGGACCTTGTGGTGTCTGCATTTTATTTTGTTTATTATTGGTCCAGGAAATCCATGACATATGTAGTATTGACTCTTATTACATAAGTCATGTTTAGATCATCATAAAAATAATGTTTTTACTGATTTTTATTAACTGAATGGGAAACATTTAAACATCTTGCTTTGGACAATGGATGTCCTCATTTTATTTATTTATTTATTTATTATTATTATTATTTTTTTTTTTTTTTTTACAAAATTCTTTAAATTTAGAAGAATTTTTACTTGAATAGGAAATAAATGTCATTTTAAATAAAGAAGAAAATAAAAAGTTACAAAATGGGCAGATGCAAATTATCAGACATGGAAAAAAAAATGAATCCAAACAGAAACATCGTATGAAAGATTATCTTTTAAATGAAAAAAGAAGTATGATTATCAAGCCCATTGATTACAAAATGTGCGATGATTTCGAAAAATGAAAAAAAAATCTAATGCTGAATCATTGATTGTAAAAAAAAAAAATGTTTTTTTTTTTTTTTTTTTTTTTTTTTCCCAATGTGCAACACAAGATTTAATCTCATTTTGTTTAATGCTGATTCCAGGCTAATTAGATAGAGCTTAGACTCTAGTGACCATTACTGCCCTTTTAGAAACTTCTTGTTTCGGCAAAAGAGATATTAAAAAAAAAAAAAAAAAAAAAAAAAATTAGAAAAAAAAAATTACAAAATACGGAAATCGGCCATAGAAAAAATATCGCTGATTTTGTCCACCATGGCAAAAATAAATTTTTAAAAATAGTCAATCGGTCTGAAAAAATTTTAAGTTTAAGGGAACTTGGGCAGTGGGAAAATATAGCGAAATTCATCATTCATTTACAGTAAAATATTGTGAAATTTGTTAGCCTGTCACAAGCAAATATCATGAAAATCATCAGCAGGTAACAGAGAAAAAACAAATTTTTCAGCTGGACACAGGAAAATCTTATACTATAATGCGAGCAAAAATTGTGTGTGTATGTGTGTGTGTGTGGGTAAATTTTATCTGAAAAACGGCTCTAACGATTTTCGCAAAAATTTGGATTTTACCATTTTCGGGCACGAGAAGACCATTGGGCTAGGTCACATGTTCGAGAAAATTCGATTATTGGGTCGTTTTGGGTCATAATGGGTCAAGATCAAGCTATTTATATCTAGAGAACGGCTGGATCGATTTTAAGGAAATTTTCTATCCAATCGTTTTTTGGCACAACAAAACTATTAGGCTGGGTCACATGTTCGAAAAATTTCGATTAGTGGGTCAATTTTGGGTCATTATGGGTCAAGCCATTTTTATCTAAAAAACGGCTCTAACGATTTTGACCAAATTTTATATTTTATCGTTTTGGATTACAAGAAGACCATTGGGTTAGGCAACATGTTCGAGAAAATTCGGTAAGTGGGTCATTTTTGGGGTCATTGTGGGTCATACTATTTTTATCTAGCGATTTTCTCACGCAATTTTGACTAAAAATTGCATTCTATGGTTTTCGGGCACGAGAAAAAAATTGGGCTAGGTTACATGTTCGAGAAAAAATTTCACTTGGTCATATTGGGTCATTAAGAGTCTGGGTCAAGCTATTTATATTTAAAGAACGGCGTGATGGATTATAACGAAATTTTGTATGTAACAGTTTTTTGACATGAGAAAACTAATGGGCTAAATCACATGTTTGAGAGATTTCGACTATGAGGGTCATTTGTGGGTCATGATGGGTCATAATGGGTCATGGTCAACCTATATCTAAAGAACAGGTGGATCGATTTTAACGAAATTTTGTATGCAACATTTTTTTGGCACGATAAAATCATTGGACTAGGTTACATGTTCGAAAAATTTCGATTAATGGGTCATTTTGGGTCATTAAGAGTCTGGGTCAAGCTATTTATATTTAAAGAACGGCGTGATGGATTATAACGAAATTTTGTATGTGACAGTTTTTCGACATGAGAAAACTAATGGGCTAAATCACATGTTTGAGAGATTTCGATTATGAGGGTCATTTGTGGATCATGATGGGTCATAATGGGTCATGGTCAAACTATATCTAAAGAACAGGTGGATCGATTTTAATGAAATTTTGTATGCAACATTTTTTTGGCACGATAAAATCATTGGACTAGGTTACATGTTCGAAAAATTTCGATTAATGGGTCATTTTGGATCATAAAGGGTCTGGGTCAAGCTATGTATAATTAACGAACGGCAGGATCAATTTTAACGAAATTCTGTATGTAACAATTTTTAGAAACGAGAAAAATAATGGACTAAGTCACATATTCGAGAGCTTTCGATTATAAGGGTCATTTGTGGGTCTTAATGGGTCAAGGTCAAGCTATATCTAAAGAATGGGTGGGTCGATTTTAACGAAATTTTATATACAACATATTTTTGGCATGAGAAAATCATTGGAGTAGGTCACATGTTCGAGAAATTTCAATTAGTGGGCCACTTTTGGGTCATTCTAATTTTATCTAGACAATGTTTCGCGCAATTTTGATTAAATTTTGCATTTTATCGTTTTCGGTCACAAGAAAATCATTGGGTTAGGACAGATTTTTTAGAAAATTTGATCAATGGGTCATTTTGGATTATTAGGGGTCAGGGTCAAACTAACTATATCTAAAAAACGGCTCAATCGATTTTATCTAAATTTTGTATCTAATGTTTTTCGGCATGCTAAAACTAAAGAGCTAGGCCACACGTTCGAGAGATTTCGATTATAAGGGTCATTTGTTGGTCATAATGGGTCATGCTAATTTTATATAGAAAATGGTACTCACCATTTTGACTATGCTTTGTATTATATCGTTTTTGAGCAAGCGAAAACCATTTGGCTTGGACACATGCTCGCGAAAATTCTATTAGTGGGTCATTTTGGGTCTTAATGAGCTAGGGTCATTCTAATTATATATAACAACGACTCAATCAATTTTACCCTAAATTTTTAAACAAAACGTTTTTTGTCACGAGAAGACTATTGGGCTGAGTCGCATGTTAAACAAATTTATATTAGTGGGTCATTTCGCTTCATTGCTGAATGCTGCCAAGCTAATTTTACCTAAAAAATGGCTTAAACGATTTTGATTCAACTTTATATTCTACTGTTTTTGATTACCTGAAGACGATTGAGCTATGTCACATGCTTGATCAAATTTGATTAGTGGCTCATTTTGGGTAATACGGGTCAGGGTCACGAGAATATGGCAAAAGCCAATAACTTGGTGATATTTGACAAAATATTGGCGACATATGGCCAAAAAATCGACTATAAAAATTACGAAAACCAAAACACGTATTTGGAGCCAAATGAAAAGAATGCCTCCAAATTTGGCTATATCTAGCAAAAAATATTGTCTTTCAGAATGTAAAGAATTTTTTTATACATTCTTAAGAGGATTCGAGATCCATGGTTAAACCAATCCGAGTCGAGCTAAAAAAGTGATTTAGATCGATGTCCTTTCGTTGTAAAATTTAAAATAAAATAAAATTTATAAATATGCGCATAAAAACATAGTTTTCTTATTGATTGTTTTTCTAAATAATACTATTATAAACATGTTTTACAGTAATAATACAGAGTTAATGATACAGTGAAAATACTATATCGAGTTGAACACAAAGTTAATTTTGACCGAGCTAAGCTCGGTCTCCCCTGCTAGTAATTATTAATTTCAGCAGAATGTCACTAAAACAAAAAGGGAAATTTTCCAATCAGTCGCAGAATAAAATAGCTAAATTTGTCACATTCAGTTGAGAGAAAAAAATTGTGAAATTTGGCAATCTGTCTCGAGAAAAAAAGCTGCAAAAGTTTGCGAGGCGAGCAAGCGAGAAAATTGTGAGAAAAATTGCAAAGTTTTTCAGTCAAATGCAAAAAACCAATCATGAATTTTGTATAATTGCCGTAAGAGAAAACTGTGAGATTTGCCAATTGATAGCGTAAAATATCACAAAAATAGTCAATCAGTCCTGAGATTTGATCGCCATTTAACAAAAAAAAAAAAAAAAATCAAAAAGGGATTTTTTTTTTTTTTTTGGGGGGGGGGGGTTACAGGAATGTCTTGGCCATAAGATTTTTTAAGGCATGAATTCAGCCATCCCATGCCAAAGTTCAAGCCCTGTATGTTAATATTAATAATATTGAATAAAAAATGTATTTCAACTTCAAACATTTAAATATTCTGCTTATTTGTCAATGAAATGCTGATAATGGCTAATAATTACAATGAAATGCTGATAATTGCTAATAATTTGTACAATGAAATGCAGATAATTTATAGAACAAATTTTACACATTTATCAATATGTTTATTTTATAACTAAAGTAATTTCACAAAGAAATACATAGCTTCCATTTATAATGTAAACAAAAAGGCTTACGAATATACCAATGGTTGAAGAGTTATTTCCAAACATGGGTTCACTTAATGATTTTTTTCTTGTTTTAATTATTTAATACTGTTTTACCTTAAGCTACATTTAATTTTACTTTAAGTTAAATCACTTTCAAATTTATAAGCAAAAAAAAAAAAAAAAACTTTTAATTTTAAATATTTATAATGATGTCATGAAAATGACTAGTTGGATGCACCAATCCCAAAACTTTCTTTTATTCCATATATCTGAGTGTTTCAAAAGATATTTACAAATACAGTCGAGTCTCTATATAACGAAATCCATCGTTCAGTCAAAAAATTCGTTGAATAGAAAACGGCAAAAAATTTTGTACTTTATAAGAAAGCATTATGCTTATCCCAAAGGAGTTTTTATGCAGATGCAGTAGAAGATAACACCAGCATAGATGACGTTTAGTATTAATTCTTCATTCAAATGATCTCTCACAACAAAAAATATTCCAAGTCGCCACAAGCAACAAACATAAACTCTAAAATCTAAAAGTAATGAGAGTTAGTTTAGATAGATGAAAACCTGCTGAAAAAAAAAAACAACCTTTTCTGCAATTGCCCCCTCACCTCTTCCTTATTGCTGACTTACTATCCAAACCAAGAAATAAACACCATTTTCAAGACGATAATGGAATAGTTTTATCTTTTAGGATGCTTTGTGATTACTGCAAATCATTCTAATAGCAAGCAAATGTTTCATTCTTTTCCAAGAACGCAAGCTCACCTTGGCTAAAACAAAGTCAAGTATAACCATGCAAAAATAGTTTTTTTTTTTTTTTTTTTTTTTTTTTTTATGGGGGGGGGGGGGGGTTGAATGCCTTTTTTTAGATATAAGGAATAAGGTAGAGGATGTTATGTAGCTATGACTTATAAACGAGAAATCAATGAAAAAAATTTACTCTACAAATAATTTGAAGCGTTTTCAGAACATATAAAAGAACATTTTTGAAAAAATTTGTTAAATGGAGATATATATTTCGCTATATGTAGATTATTTTTAATGTAATCATGAAAAAAATTGACCGTTCCTACAAAAAATTTGTTAAATAGAGAAATTCGCTGGATAGAGTTTCGTTGTAGAGAGAGTCAACTGCATTAATACTACCTCAATATTGTTAGTTCAGTACTATACCAACTTTTATTTTCATCTAGAATTTTTGCTGCAGTCAGTTAATTAGATTAAGAATGAGTTAATCTCGATCATGATATTTATTAAAATCAATATTATTTTCTGTTCTGCTATACATCAGTTGTTTGCGAATAGCCAATTTTAGAAAGATACGAAGTTCGCTTCGCTGTACGAACCGCCAATTCTCTGTAAGGATTATGAAAAATCAAAATTATTTTACAAAAATCATTATTACAGTACCATCTTTGGGCAAATTTATTTGGGCTTTATATATTGGGCTTTATTTTCAAATTGAAGGAAGACCAGACAGTCATTCCCAGAAATGTATCCAAAGAAATTTGGTTCAATTCTATGCATAACTTCATACAGTATTTGATGGTAGAACAATGAAAATGGCACAAAAATTGCAATTACGGCATCGCCTTACAGCGAAATGTTTCCATATTGAAGAAGAACCTGCTGGTTACAGTCAAAAACATGCACAAAATATTTGGATCATTCTATGCATAACTTCATATACTTTTTGATAGTATGATGGCGACACTGGGACAGACAGATGTTTTGAATAAACATGTTTTTGGGGATATTTGATCCCTAAAACACGCAAATTCGTCAAAAAAATTTATTACAATAATTTCTTCTTTGAAAGATAGAAGAAATTAAAAATAGGTTTGTTTAGTTGTGTAACTTAAAAACCAACTAACCCATTGTTTAAATTAAAAGAAAGAAAGAAAATTAGTAAAATCACAGTTTAATAAACAACTTCAAATTTTATGAAGATAGAAAACCAACGTTTGGAAATGCATGTAAGGTAGCAAACAGCTGTTTCGAATCTATTACCATTCGCTCCCGTAATAGGCATATAAGACTGTGCTTCCCTGTCGCTTTGCTCAGCTTAGCTTTTTCTAGCATGCTGAGTCTTATACTGATGAAGAATCTCGATAGTAGATTCGAAACGGCTGTTTTCTATTCTTTTCATGCATTATTTGTGCATTTCTCAATGTTGGTTTTTTTTATCTTTATACATTTTTGCACAAAACCTTCATTTGCTATTTTGACTTCAAATTTTGTTTTACAGTCTGAAAGTAGATACAATTTTCTAAAAGATGTAAACGTAAACTTTTAAATTTGTTACAGAGTTTAAATATAAATAATTGGAAAGCTGGCACTTCTTTAAACTTTTGAGAATTACCTTTTATTCATCTATCGATGGATAGGGAACTTATAATAATATTTCATCTTTTGCATTATAAACAAAAGTTTTTCGCATTGATTGGGATCAAATGATTACTGTTATTAATATATATTTGGTTTGTTGCATTCTGCCGGATATCCGATACAGAAGTCGGATATCCGGTGATTGTGATTCGGATATCCGATGATATTTCGGATATTGAAAAATCAGCCGGATATGCCGGATATCGGATATTGGCCGGATATCCGTTGCATCCCTACTAAGACAAACAATAATATCTGTATTTTTGATTAACTATCCAAGTAGTGTATTCTTTTTTTATTCATTTAAACTTTTAGTAAGTAATGGCTGTGTGTATTAAAGTTTTAAAAATATTATCGATGAAAATTAACTGATCTGGAAAAAATAAACTAATCTGGAAATATCAGGGAATTTTAGCATAAGATATTTGTGATCACCCTGTACAATTAGTTCTTAGTAAGTACCAATTTCTCGACCGGGCTCGTTGATCAGCTTCATATGCACCATCTTGTTTCAAAATGGTGGCCATTATTATTATTTATTTTTAATTGAAAATGAAAAAGAAGCACAAAAAAATTAGAAATTGAAAAATATTTTTCCCTAAAGTATTTGTTGACTTGATACAAAGATTCTTGAACATTTTTTATTTCACTTTTATATTTGGCTTAGAAATATAGCAATTTGAATTTCTAAGGTAGCTGACATTTTAAATAATCGTGTTTTTGTCATGCGACAGTACGCGTGCATCTATTAACTGATTTGGGTGGGACTTAGTATGTGCATAATACATACTAAGTCCCACTGAGTATAATGTCTTAACTGAGTTTGTTGACCAAATTAATCCTCTGTATTGTTTCAAGATGGCAGCCATTAAAAAATAATAATAATTTAAGAGGTACAAAAAATTAGAAAGTGATTAAGGTTCTTTTATTGTTTGACCTCGATACAAGATTTTCGGAGCATTTTTTGTTTTGCCTTTATATTAAAAAATGATTGAGATATAGCAATTACATTTTCAAACAATGTGACAACATGCATATTTATTAACAGACTAGCTGACCCGCCCGGCGTTGCACGGTTCCGAGATAATAATATTACAGGAACATGAAATTTGTGATTTTATCTCTAACTCGAAATATGTAAAATTACGTTTTCTGAAATACACGGCTATTGACTGTGTGAAAAATCGGTTTAAAAAATGAACAAATAATATTTTGCGGTAAAAATGTTCGAAAGGACTGCAGTGGGAAACGGGAAAGGAACTACTCAAGTAATAATTAGAATTTTGAAAATCCCAATGCCAGATACATCAGGAGAGACTTTGGGGTACTTTCTAGAAAGTTTTGAGCCTCGTAAGTGTCATAGATTTTGATAGCCATCGCACAAAAACATACATGCACACAGACAGTGCGTTTAGTTATTTTATTAGTGTAGGTTACTGTGGATATTCAAAATAATTCCTTTACTGCTAATTCATTAGTTTTATGGTTTTTGCCTTTTTTACATGCAATTTAAAAATAGATAAGACCATGATGCGTACAAAAATCTGCAATATTGACAAAATTTATGTGCAAAAAAAAAAAAAAAAAAAAAAAAAAAAAAAAAAGGTGCTAAACGCACAAAAAATCGTTAAAAACCGCATCGAAAATCGTACTGAAAATCGCAATGAAAAAAAAAAAACCACTGAAATTGAAAAATCATACCAGACAAAATTTAGTTAATTAGGCTTTGAAACAATTTTATTTTTATGATTCTCAAAAAATAGCCTCAAAATGTGAAGAAATACTAAAAATCGCAGTAAAAAATTCCTTAAAATTTCCAAAAATCGCCGCACGAATTTCGAATAAACTTTATTGAAGGGAGAAAAAAAATTACTTTATTGAGTGAAAAGAATGAAACCGTAATCCTTTCACTAATATGGAAAAATCGGCTCGAAACATAAAAAGAGCTCTAAAATCGCCTAAAAAATTAAATTAAAGAAATCTAATCAAGAAATCAAAAATCGAGCTTGGAGGTGCAAAGCTACATGTATAGAGGTACCTTCCCTCGAAATTTTGTAACTCTACATGCAGCGGTCTCTTCAGAACAGCTCTGACACACACACATACTTACTTGTCTCTTTATTATTATAGACTAGCAGACCCGCCCGGCATTGCATGGTTCCGAGATAATAATATTAAAGGAACATGAAATTTGTGATTTTATCTCTAACTCGAAATACGTGAAATTACGTTGCCTGAAATGCATAACTCAAGTAATAATTAGAATTTTCAAAATCTGAGTGTCAGATACATCAGGAGAGACTTTGGGGTACTTTCAGAAAGTTTTGAGCCTCGTAAGTGCCGTAGATTTTGCTAGCCATCGCACAAAAACATACATGCACACAGACAGATCGTTTAGTTATTTTATTAGTGTAGGTTACTGTGGATATTCAAAATAATTCCTTAACTGCTAATTCATTAGTTTTATGGTTTTTGCCTTTTTACATGCAATTTAAAATAGATAAGACCATGATGCGTGCAAAAATCTATAATATTGACAAAATTGACTAAAAACCGATGCTAAACGCACAAAAAATCGTTAAAAACCACATCGAAAATCGTACTGAAAATCGCAATGAAAAAAAACAAAAACAAAAAAACACTGAAATTGAAAAATCATACCAGACAAAATTTAGTTAATTAGGTTTTGAAACAATTTTATTTTCATGATTCTCAAAAAATAGACTCAAAATGCGAAAAAACACTAAAAATCGCATTAAAAAATTCGCTGAAAATTCAAAAATCACCGCACGAATTCCGAATAAATTTTATTGAAAAGAGAAGAAAAATTATTATATTGAGTGAAAAGAATGAAACCGTATTCCTTTCACTAACATGGAAAAACCGCCTCGAAACATAAAAAGAGCGCTAAAAATCGCCTAAAAAATTAAATTAAAAAATTCTAATCAAAAAATCAAAAATCGGGCTTCGAGGTGCAAAACTACATGTATAGAGGTACCTTCGCTCCAAATTTTGTAACTCTACATGCAGCGGTCTCTCCAGAACATCGCTGACACACACACATACTTGTGTCTTTATTATTATAGATTACTGTGAATATCCTAATTAATAACTTTATTTCTCATTCGATAATTTTATGTTTTTTGCTTTTCTTACATGCAATTCAAGAATAGATAAGATCATGATGTATACAAAAAACTATAATTTTGACAAAAATGACAAAAAATTGATGCTAAGCGCACAAAAAATAAAAAATAAAAAAATCGTTAAAAATCACACCGAAAATAGCACTGAAAATCACTGAAATTGAAAAATCATAGCAGACAAAATTTAGTTCATTAGGCTGAAAGTTTGAATCAATTTTGTTTTTATCATTGTTAAAAAATAGTCGCAATATGTGAAAAAACACTAAAAATCGCATGAAAAAAATTCGCTAAAAATTGAAAAATCACCGCACGAATTCCGAATAAACTTTATCGAAAAGAGAAGAAAAATTACTATATTGAGTGAAAAGAATGAAACCGTATTCCTTTCACTAATATGGAAAAATCGCCTCGAAACATAAAAAGAGCGCTAAAAATCGCCTAAAAAATTAAATTAAAAAAAATCCCTGTCGGCTTGGCCTACAGGCGGAGGTAGATTTCGAAGAGTGCTCATTTCAACAACAAAAAATAAAGTATGATTAGAGATATACCCAGTTTAATAACTTCATTTCGCCGCTTATGAAAAATTCTTAATTTCATTTTTCTGCAAGAATTGGTTTTATCAGAATCATCTTAAGCGAAATTCAGCTCAAATGCCCATTTTGACAACATATTCTGAAATATATTCTGAATTTATTAAAAAATCAACCAAAACAGTACATTATGTAGTTCCTAAATAACAAAAAACTGTCAATTGAATGCGTTTGAGAGCCTAATTGAATTTAAAAATGAATCATAAAATAACCGATTTGTTATTTGAATGCATCCTTAATTCTTTAATAATGATAGCTTCGGAAAATTTTGTGCAAGGTACCTACTTTGACAGCATTTTAAAATATATATTTTATCTTTATCGAAAAATTGGCCAATGCGTCACATTATATAGTTCCTAAATAAGAGGATCTATAAAATGGACGCATTTGAGAGCAAAAATGGTTATTTAAATAATAAAAACGAATCAGAAAAAAACGCAATTTCTTATTTGAATACTTCCTTAAATTTCAGTCACGATGACTTCAGGAAATTCTGTTCAAAATACCCTTTTTGGCAACCTTCTTTGAAATATAGTCTGTCTTTATCAGAAAACTGACCAATGCATCACTTTACACAGTTTCTAAATAAGAGGATCTACTATTTGGATACGTTTAAAATCAAAAATAAATTTAAAAATGAATCAGAATATAAGCAGTTTGGATTTGAGATTTTTTCTCCAACTCCTATTTTTGTTTAATTTATTTTTGCTATACAAATTGGTCCTATGAAAAACTTGTCAATATAAAAGTTGTAGATATTATTGAGAAGATGTAAAATAAATTTAATTATATTTGATAGCTTAAAAATTGACGGAGTTATGGATTTTTTTTCTTTTTTCACCCCCTTCTTTCTTTTCGTTTTTAATTTTTTTCATCGGTAAAAGTTGGTCCTATCAAAAACTTGTAAATACAAAAGTTTTAGATAATTTTGAGAACATTTATAAAAAAATTAGTTGGACTTAATATTTTGAGAATTGACGAAGTTATGATTTTTTTTTCTCCCCAAAACTCTGTTTGTTTCGTCCCTTGAGTCCATTTCTAAATTTATTAAAAATCTGTCACGCATAAACTTGTGGCCCATTTTTAAGAAGTAATATAAATTTTAAACCGATTCGATATCTATTTTAATTAAGAAGTTATAGCGTTTTTTCGATTTTCACAAAAAACCCTCCATATTTTCACCCCATTGGACCGATTTTGCCCATTAACGAACATAGCCGAGATTTTATACCCCTTGATATATATATATACAGTCGAGTCTCTATATAACGAAATCCACCGTTCCAGTAAAAAATTCGTTGTATAGAGAAATTCGATGTATAGAGAATGATGTTAAAAATCGTATTTAATGTGTGAAGTTTGAACAAATATTATTTTTGAGAATTAAGAATTTGAAATGTTTAAAAGTAAATATTAACCTAACATTTTATTTCTTAATTATTTAAGCTGTTTTCAAAAAAGAGAACAGACATTTATTTGAAAGCTTAATGAAAATCAAATAAGGAAGACTTGCATTAATTTCGGACGAAGAAATCTGTAATTTTTTGTTGTTTTGATTTTAAAATTGTTACGCTCTCAAAAAAAATGCTCAAATTTTAGCGAGAAATGAAAAATTGTAGTTAACATTTTCCTCCATTTGAAGGCGTCTCTTATGCGCCTCTCATTGATTCCTCTCTTACATGTGTATCATGGAGCAATCAATCCAATTGACTCTGTTTTGAAAAGGATGTGGAAAGGTGTGTGGGAGGTGGGATGAAGTCGTTGGATTTAAAGAAGAAGGAGAGAAGTAATATATAAAAAAACTCAGCACTGACGATAAATAAAAATAAGTGATGGAAAATTCATTCCATATGATTTTGAAGCTTTTTAAAACTGGATAAATTAAGACCAATTTATGAAAAAATTATATGGAGATAGATATTTCGCTATATAGAGACTGTTTTTAATGTAATCATGCGAAAAGGGGACCTTTCCTACTAAAAATTCGTTATATAGAGAAATTCGATGTATGGAGTTTCGTTATAGAGAGACTCGACTGTATATATATATATATATCTTATACTATAATGCGAGCAAAAATTGTGTGTGTGTGGGGGGGTAAATTTTATCTCAAAAACGGCTCTAACGATTTTCGCAAAAATTTGGATTTTACCATTTTCGGGCACGAGAAGACCATTGGGCTAGGTCACATGTTCGAGAAAATTCGATAATTGGGTCATTTTGGGTCATAATGGGTCAAGATCAAGCTATTTATATCTAGAGAACGGCTGGATCGATTTTAAGGAAATTTTGTAACCAATCGTTTTTTGGCACGAGAAAACTATTGGGCTGGGTCACATGTTCGAAAAATTTCGATTATTGGGTCATTTTTGGGTCATTATGGGTCAAGCCATTTTTATCTAAAAAACGGCTCTAACGATTTCGACCAAATTTTACATTTTATCGTTTTGGATTACCAGAAGACTATTGGGTTAGGTAACATGTTCGAGAAAATTCGGTTAGTGGGTCATTTTTGGGGTCATTGTGGGTCATGCTATTTTTATCTAGAGATTTTCTCACGCAATTTTGACTAAAAATTGCATTCTATGGTTTTCGGGCACGAGAAAAACATTGGGCTAGGTTACATGCTCGAGAAAAAATTTTAATGGGTCATATTGGGTCTTTAAGAGTCTGGGTCAAGCTATTTATATTTACAGAACCGCAGAATCAATTTCATCGAAATTTTGCCTGTAATAGTTTTTTGACACGAGAAAGCTAATGGGCTCACACGATCGAGAGATTTCGATTATAAGAGTCATTTGTGGGTCATGATGGGTCATAATGGGTCATAGTCAAGCTATAGCTAAAGAACAGGTGGATCGATTTTAACGAAATTTTGTATACAACATTTTTTTGGCACGAGAAAACTATTGGGCTAGGTCTCAGTTCGAGAAATTTCGATTACTGGGTCATTTTGGGTCATAAATGGTCTGGGTCAAGCTATTTATATGTAAACTACGACAGTATCAAATTTAATGAAATTTTGTATGTAAGTTTTTTGACACGAGAAAATTAATGGGCTATCTCACATGTTTGAAAGATTTCGATTATAAGAGGTTATGGGTCATTATATTATGAGTCATGATGGGTCATAACGGGTCATGTCAAGCTATATCTAAAGAACACGTGGATCAGTTTTAACGAAATTTTGTATACAACATTTTTTGGCACGGGAAAATCATTGGGCTAGGTCACATGATCGAGAAATTTCGATTAATGGGTCATAAAGGGTCATAAAGGGTCTGGGTCAAGTTATTTATATTTAAAGAACGGCAGGATCGAGTTTAACGAAATTTTGAGTGTAACAATATTTATACACGAGAAAACTAATGGGCTAAGTCACATGTTCGAGAGATTTCGATTATAAGGGTCATTTGTGGGTCATGATGGGTCATGGTCAAGCTATATCTAAAGAATGGGTGAATCAATTTTAACGAAATTTTGTATACAGCATATTTTTGGCACGAGAAAATCATTGGGTTATGCCACATGTTCGAGAAATTTCGATCAATGGGTCACTTTTGGGTTATTCTAATTTTATCTAGACAATGTCTCGCGCAAATTTGACTGAATTTTATATTCTATCGTTTTCGGACACAAGAAAATCATTGGGTTAGGTCAGATGTTTCAGAAAACTCAATTAATGAGTCATTTTGGGTCATAATGGGTCAAGGTCAAACTATTTATACCTAAAAATTGGCTCAATCGATTTTATCTAAATTTTGTATTTAACTTTTTTCGGCACGCAAAAATTAATGAACTAAGTCACATTTTCGAGAGATTTCGATATAAGGGTCATTTGTGGGTCATGCTAGTTTTATCTAGAAAATTGTTCTCACCATTTTCAGTATATTTTCTATTATATCGTTTTCGGACAAAAGAAAACCATTGAGATAGGACACATGCACGTAACAATTCAGTTAGTGGGTCGTTTTAGGTCTTAATGGGTTCGGGACATTCTAATTATATATAACAACGACTCAGTCAATTTTACCTAAATTTTGCAATGGAACGTCTTTTGTCACGAGAAGACTATTGAGCTAAGTTGCATATTAAACAAAATTATATTAGTGGGTCATATCGCTTCATTGCTGAATGCTGTCATGCTAATTTTACTTAAGAAATGGCTTAAACGATTTTGATTCATTCTACTGATTCACTCTACTGTTTTTGATTACCTGAAGACCATTGAGCTAAGTCACATGTTTGATCATATGTGATTAGTGGATCATTTGGGTAAAAAAGGGTCAGGATCACGAGACTATGGCAAAAGCCAATAAGTTGGCGATATTTGACAAAATACTGACGAAATTTGGCCGAAAAATCGACTATTAAGGTTACGAAACCAAAACACATATTTGGCGCCAAATGAAAGAATGTGTCCAAATTTGGTTATATCTGGCAAAAAATATTGTCTTTCAGAATGTGAAGAAATTTCTTATACATTCTTAATAGTCTTCGAAATGCATAGTTAAACTAATCAGAGTCGAGCTATAAAAGTGATTTGGATTGATGTCCTTTCATTGTAAATTTTAAAATAAAGTAAAATTTATGAACATGTGCATACAAACATAGTTGATTGTTTTTATAAATAATACTATTATTAATAACATGTTTTACAGTAATAATACTACATCGAGTTGAACACAAAGTTAATTTTGATCGAGCTGAGCTCGGTCACCCCTGCTAGTATATATATATATATATATATATATATATATATATATATATATATATATATATATATATATATATATATATATATATATATATAGAGAGAGAGAGAGAGAGAGAGAGAGAGAGAGAGAGATAAACTTTTAGGTAGATTTCGTATGAAATACTACCTATTGCATTCGCACCGGTTTATATACATACCGGGTGTCCCAAAAATGACTGATGGATTTTAAAATTCAATAACTTGCAAACAGTAACAGCTATTTTTAAAAAAATTGCAGAGGGGTTATGTATAATGTCAGGAGTTTTTGTACCGTAATTTTTTATTTTAGTTCGCATCTCAAACAATAGGTGGCGCTGTCGGCGATTGAAGGCCAGGTAATCAGTGCTGAGTGAAACGTCGACCTGGTCTTCAATCGCCGTCAGCGCCACCTATTGTTTGAGATGCGAACTAAAATAAAAAATTACGGTAAAAAAACTCTTGACATACATAACCCTCTTGCAAAATTTTTTTAAATAGCTGTGATCGTTTGCAAGTTATTGAATTTTAAAATCCATCAGTCATTTTTGGGACACCCGGTATATATATACAATACATATATATATATATATATATATATCACTTTTTTATGGACACGATAACTTCTATAATTCTTTACCAATCTCTACCAAACTGGTACATAAAATCAAAGGGGATAAAATCTCGGCTAAGTTCGTTAATGGGCAAAATCGGACCAAGGGGGTCGAAATAGGGGGCTTTTTGTGAAAACAGAAAAAAAACCCATAACTTCTTAATGAAAATAGATATCGAATAAGTTTAAAATTTATATTACTTCTAAATAATGGGCCAAAATTTTATGCATGACAGATTTTTGATAAAGTTAAAAATGGGCTCAAGGGACGAAAAAAATAGGGTTTTGGGGAGAAAAAAAATTATAATTTTGTCAATACTCCAGATATCAAATCCATCTAAATTTTTTATAAATATTCTTAAAATTATCTAAAACTTTTGTATTTACAATTTTTTAATAGGACTAACTCTTACCGGTAAAAAAAAAATTAAAAACGAAAATAAAAAGGGGGTTTGGAAAAAGAAAAAATCCATAACTTTGTCAGTTCTTAAATTATCAAATCCAATTAAATTTATTTTACATCTTCTCAATAATATCTACAACTTTTATATTGACGAGTTTTCCATAAGACCAACTCTTATTGCAAGAATAAATTAAACAATAATAGGAGTTGAAGAGAAAATTTGAAATCCAAACTGCTTATATTCTGACTCATTTTTAAATTAATTTTTTGATTCTAAACGCATCCAAATTGCAGTTCCTCTTATTTATAAACTATATAATGTGATGTATTGGTCATTTTCTTGATAAAGATAGAATTTATTTTAAAAAAAAAAGGCTCCCAAAATGAGTATTTTGAACAAAATTTTGCGTAGTGATCGTGATTGAAATATTGAAGAAATATTCGTGTAACAAATTGCGTTTTTTCTGACTTATTTTTAAATCAATTTTTGCTCTCAAATGCATCCAATTGACAGGTTCTCTTATTTAGGAACTGCATAATGTGGCGTATTGGTCAGTGTTTTGATAAAAACAAAATATATTTTTTAAAAAAGCTGTCAAAGTGGGCACTTCGTACAAAATTTCCCGTAGCGATTGTGATTCAAGAATTGTTGATGTATTCATATAACAAATTGTTTAATTTAAGACTAATTTTTAAATTCAATTTTGCTTTCAAACGCATTCAGTTGACAGTTTTTTTTCTTATTTAGAAACTATATATTGTGCTGTATTGACCGATTTTTTAATAAAGTCAGAATGTATTTCGAAATATGCTGTCAAAATGGCATATGAGCGAATTTCGATTAAGATGACTCTGATAAAATTTGTTCTTATACAGAAAATAGATCTTTTTTTTTTTTTTTTTTTTTCAAAAGTAGCCAAACAAAGCTGCTAAACTGAATTTATCTCTAATCCTATTTTATTTTTTGTTGTTGAAATGAGTACTCTTCGAAATCTACCTCAGCCTATAGGCCAAGCCGACAGGGATTTTTTACTTAAGGTAGTTTTGGGGTCTAGGGGTCATGATCGGCGTAGATCTGCAAAAAATTTTCGGAAATTCCAACATTGGTGTGATCACAATAGGTAGTATTTCATACGGAATCTACCTAAAATTCTAATCAAAAAATCAAAAATCGGGCTTCGAGGTGCAAAACTACGTGTATAGAGGTACCTTCCCTCCAAATTTTGTAACTCTACGGGCAGCGGTCTCTTCAGAACAGCGCTGACACGGGGCCGTCGCAAGGGGGTTACCCCCCATTCCTCCTTTCTTTATACGTAAACAATGAACACCCACAACTAATTATTGAGGTGCCTAATCAAAATGATCTTATACCTAAAATTTTAATAAAATCTGATACTTTTGCATGAAAAACTGACTTATCTAAATTAAGGAGGGGAGGGGTTGCAGATTAGCCTTTTGTTCTCCCCCTTTTATTCTTATCCAATAAAATCCTGAAACTATCAGGGGAGTTCGTTATCAGGATAAATCTATGTCCAAAATTTGAAGGAAATCGGATATTTCTATCAGGTATTATTGCATTCGTACATACATACGTATGTACATGCGTACATGGCGTACATATGTACATGGTTAATGCACACTTGCAGAATATGCGAGCACATCAGCTCTCAGGCTTTGATAGTCTGTCAGATAAAATCGTATCAAGTTGCATCGGCCTAGGATAAATTAGATCAAAACTAGAAAGTTGGCGCCGTTGCGTTCTTTAGATTCAATAAAATCACGCCAAATTGAATTGGCCTAGGACAATCTAGATCGGCCTAGGATCAACTAGTTCAAACCAATGAATAGCAGGCTAAACTAGTTTATCCTAATGACCGTTCGGCCAAACTAGTTTGGCCTAGGAAAATCTAGTCTATCCGATGGGCGTTTTGGATAGACTAGTTTGGCCTAGGAAAAACTAGTTTATCCGATGGGCGTTAGGATAGACTAGTCTGGCCTAGGCCAATCTAGTTTGACCTAAAATCGGGTTTGGCTCGTAACAGTTGTATGCCTTCATCAAAAACAAGGCTGTAAATTTCCGTTTTATGATTTTTTTAAAACAATTAGTGGCTTATTTTAGATCTGTTTAAATTGCACATTCACTATTAAACACCCAAAATTCATTAAACAAGAGTTTTTTTTTTTTTTTTTAACTTGATTTTAAAATTAAACTTACTCTTTGATTTCAAATACGTTTGAATCGTGGTTTTTATCGAAGATTTTAACTGGAAATATATATTTGTGGCAGACAAAATCATACATTAAAATTACACAACTTTAGCAGCAAATATATAAATAAAATAAAATAAAGAAAGAAAATTATACAGAATTGAGATTCGTGGTATTTTTCATGGCGTTTAATTTGAAATACAAATTTATGACAGGGGAAATCATTCATTAAAAGTACGCAATTTTAGCAGCAAGTAATTTAATTTTCTTTTAAAAATAAAAATGCCTTAATTTTAAATTGTAAATATCAGGATTATTATTCAATAAACTGATAAATAAAAATATTATTTTTTTCAAACAATTAAAATAAAAATTCTTTTTGTAAGTTAAAATTTTAAATTTCATAATGCATAATTAACTTAAAATACACATTCTTTTAATAGATATTAAAACTAAAAGAGCATTTTTCGCTAGTAATATGTACTTTCATATAATTTACAATAAATATAGCATTTATTATTCTCTCATAGAAAATAATCTCACTTTTGTTAATACAGATAATTTTATTATTATTATTATTATTATTATTATTATTATTATTATTATTATTAATATAAGTGAATTAAACTTTTGTATAGTTATTTCGTAAGATATTTGTAATTCCTCACAAAAATAAAATTTAAAAAATAGTTTCCACATTTGCATTTATTTATGAAAGGCAGACCAATATATATATATATATATTTTTTTTTTTTCAATAATGAATTGCATAATAATATTTTTTGGGCTCTGGAAATTTTAGGAAAGTACTTTCATAATTATAATTGAGTTTTTGAAAATTTTGAAAAGCATTTACAATTATTTTCTGGGGGTATTAATTGACTTCTATCACCCAACATAAAATATTTACACATTTCATTCGGGCAATCTAATTCTAAAATTTTTGTCTTCGATTAATATGTTGATGCACTCGCAACATTTTAATTTATGTGAAACTTCATATTTAATGTAAGTAGTTTTAAAAGTCAATACAGACATGATGTCATTTTTATTTCAATCTCTTCACCTCTGTTAAATACACCGCAAAGTAAATCCAATATGTTTAATTCTTCAATTTCATCAACAGTTGTATTATTAAAAAAAAAAAAAAAAAATGAATTGAAATTGTTCATTTTGCTGTTAGTATAAGATAATTAAACTTAAAAATTCTAACTTTTTTTCTGCTTACATAACTTTCATATAGTAAATGAATTTTTCCACTCATTTAAAGGATAGGATAAATTTCCTATACTCATTTGATGATGTTGTTCAAGGCGGGCTTCTAAACTATCGATCTGATTTTTATGTATGTTTACTTCCCTACTTCAAAATAAAACTTTACAATTCACATCACATGTAAGACCACGTGGGAATGGCATATATTTATTTAATTCATTTTAAATAATGAGGTAAAAGGAAATACTCATTGACTTAGGTTAATCCTTTATCCACAAATTTATCCTTTTAAAATACTCATTAAAAAAATATATCCATATAACAGAATATGTAATAGATTTAAATTATCTAAAAATATACACACAATATTAAGGATGATTTCTTCAGCCCGAGATAAGCAAAATTTTATTGGGGGTGAAGTGGTCAATGAGATGAAAAAGTCAGATCTCGTGTATGACTCATTTCTCCTGCTTGGGATCTTGAATCAGGCCCGTAGAGAAGAAAGTTGTTTCGCGACGGCCCCGGCAGACACACACACATACTTGTTTCTTTATTATTATAGATTTCAAAATGACTAAGCATGTGTACAGAATATATCAAGGTCTCCATTTACTAACCAGATTCAAACTCCATCTTGTTTTCAAAATGGTAACCCCCCCCCCCTTTTTTTTTACAAAAAAAAAAAAGTTTTTTTTTTTTTTAGTAATTTTGATTACAAGAATTACTGATCAGTTTTTAGTCTTTTATGTTAAAAAATGGCTGATATCAAAGCAGTTTAAAATTCTAGGATGTCTAACATTTCGAAGCACACATATTTTTTATATGTTAAAGTACTCGTATATATTAAACAATTTCTATGTCACTGAGCATATGTAAGGCCTTATTAACCTTTTCGAGTCTGGATTTTTTTTCTAATTTTTAGAATAAATTACTTTTATGTCAATAAAATAAAATTCAAATAGATTAATTAGTTGTGTTTAACGAATATTTGATTGTCTGAAAGATAACAAATGTTGTTGTTTTACATTTATCCATTTAATATTCATGATGACAATAGGCTAAGGAAGAAATACTGGAAATGTTTAGAAAGTATTGTATTACAATACGATTTAACTTATATTACAACTTTTTAATACTTTTTGCGCTTTATTACACATGATTCTTTCAGGAAAGTAACTTTTATTTTAAATTTCAAGAGTGAAACATACGTTTCAAATGGAAAGATCACAAGTGTCGCAAAATGTCTTACAAGAAAGGGAAGTTATTGTACAAAATAAAAAAATGAATTTCTCAAGTACCTTGCAAATGGCTTGTCCAAGATTTAAAGCACAAAAGTGCGTTTTGACTTTAGCCAACATTTTCCCACAGGCTTTATTATCTTGAATTTTCATTTTTCCTTCTTGCAATACATTCGATTTGTGATATTTAGCTGAAAATATTACTGTCATCATTATCATATCTTTTCTTTGGAAATGAGCATAATTGAAACATTTTATGAGCAAGAGTTTGTCATAAAAAATATTTTTAAGTAAATAAAATATATATTATAAAAATTTATGCAGAAAATTCAAAGATATCCCCCCCTTAAGTTTTTTAATTTCAACCATCAACAGATTTCGTTTTATAGATGATATTATTATTATTATACTTACCATTACCTGCCACCGTCTGTCCCCAGCCAGCAATGATTCCTATCGTGCCGCTGTGTTCGAAACTGTGCGATATAGGCAAACATATTGGAGCGACCAAGTGATTGCAAGGAATCTTCTTTTTTGCCTTTAATAAAGCGATGTCGAACGAAACTGTCTGCGGCCTAAATTTCTTATGGGCTTGTACAGAAACAACTGAATGTACAGGACACTCAGGTTTCATACAGATAAAAGAGATCTGTATTCTGCTAGGTTCCACATAGCAATTAACCCACTTTGTTGAATTGCTGAAACACTCCTCTCTATTATAAAAACAATTAAATGAATTAGATGTACAACAAGGATTTGAATACGAAAAAACACTATATCGTTTATGATACATACAAATACACTGCTCAAAACAATTAAAGGATATTTGAAGTTTTATATAAAATAAAGATATAAACGAATTTTTTTTTTGCCGAAAATAGAAGAAGAGAATCACAAATGCAAATTTTTCTGGTTTTCAAACTGTGGAGTATGCAAATTTTGAGTTCGACGTCAAAAACGTCCCTTCAGCGGCAGCGAATGAAATTTGACTTTCAACTGTATAAAAGAGAATGAAGACAAGGATGATCGGCATTCAGTGATTGCTTTGTTTCCATGAGTACGATGTCTCAGCGAAGTCATTTGACAGATTCAGAAGCTTGGAGAATTGTTGGTAGGTTAGAAGGAGGCCAAACTCAAGCCGAAGTAGCGCAAGCCATTGGAGTGTCACAAAGTGTCATTTCCAGGATCTGGAACCGTTTTTTGGAGAGTGGATGTGCAGGCCGAAGACCAGGGCAAGGTCGTAGACGGGCAACAACGCCCAATGAAGATCGGTATTTAGCGTTAACAGCTCGGAGAGACCGAAACATGAACGCTACTCTTCTCCAACAACACCTTCGCTCGGCTACAGGCACCACGATTTCAACTCAGACTGTCCGAAACTGGCTCCATGCTGTAGGTCTGTATGCTCGATGACCGATGGTATGTGTTAGATTAACATCAAGACATCGTCGCGACCGCAGGGAGTGGGCAACCGAGCATGTCAACTGGAGGAGAAATGAATGGAGCAATATTCTGTTTTCTGACGAGTGCCGTTTTTCTGTGCATAGGATAATAGGCGTATTTTCATCTGGGGGGACCTTGGCAGTAGGAATAATCCTGCGTTCGTGCACGAAAGTGTCAGATTTGACGGTGGAGGAGTGTTGGTGTATGGTGGCATCCCCATTGACGGGCGCACTGACCTCTACATCATTCGAGATGGAGCTCTGACTGGTCGCCGATATAGGGATGAGATCCTCAGACCTATTGTAGTCCCTTACGCTGCAGCAATCGGAGATAACTTCATTTTAATGGACGATAACTGCAGGCCACATCGTGCAAACCTGGTGGAGGATTTCCTTTTCGAGGAAGGAATCGTTCGAATGGAATGGCTAGCGTGTTCTCCAGACATGAATCCAATCGAGCACGTTTGGGACGCTCTAGGAAGACGAGTTTCTGGCCGCCAACAACCCCCACAAACTCTCCAAGAACTGGAAAGAGCTCTTCTGGAAGAGTGGGGCAGAATACCCCAACTCGTCATTAATAGCCTCATTGAGTCCATGCCTCAAAGGTGTTCAACGTTGCTGGCCGCCCGTGGAAACCATACCCCCTACTGAAAATGATTTTCTTTGAAGAAAACACCTTTTCTTATTCTTTTTTTCTCATATGCACAAATTTTGTTTTTTTTCCTTTTGTACACAAATGCTCAATAAAATGCATTTTTTTCTGCCAAACATGTGTAATTTATTCTCATATAACCTACTATGTCTATCGACCATGTATCAATCAGCTAAAACGTTTCCCAGATACAAAATCCACTTAAAACTGCAATATCCTTTAATTGTTTTGAGCAGTGTATAAGAAAGAAAGATCATAATTTAATTGTAAATCAGGACATTTTTTCCTAAAATTAATCAAGCTTAAATGAGAGTGTTTAAATAGATAATTTTAAGAGTATTATTTACCAAAATTGCGTCAATGTTATTTTTATATAGCCTTTTTTTTTTTTTTTTTTTTTTTTTAGCATTTGCATAGATTTTCCAGAAAATTGAGATTATTATTTTCTGTGTGTGATGTATGTGTAGAGGAATATAATAAAAATAATTAGAACGTGTATAAAGTGAACGGCGCAAAAATTACTTCCTCTGATGATAATTATTCTCCTTCTAACGTTACTTTAAGGACTATCCAAATAGTTATGTATGCTAAAGGAATCTAGTGCATGTAAAATCTGTCGTGGGTGCAAAGTCCTCCTGGTTACCTGTGAATTATACCTCTGGAGGTGCCTTGCCAGATGAAGGTCTCGTCACCTGATCAAGGTTCTAAATTACGAGTCCAACTCGCATATGGAGGTGTGCATGCAGAGAGAATTTAAATAAGTAAATCCATTTTAAGTAACTGGCCAACATGTAACCAAAACAATGTTAAACAGTGCTGCCATTAAGATGACATGAGTGCTTCTCAATGAGACCACTGCTATGCGGCTGTCAGGTGATTTCGCCCGGTTTCCAGATACTTTTGATGCACTCGTATATTCAAAATATCTCCTCAGGAAATTAATATTTTTAACTTTTTCTTTCTGTGATCTCTTCTTAACCCTCTGGATCCCAAACCGCCCGAGACCGACCGAGATATTTTAATTCGTATATTTCAGTTCCCACCAGAAAATTAAAACAACAATATTTGCTTTAATCAATAACAGAACATTCCGTATTTAAATAAAACGAAATTAGCCATTGAATTTTTCTGCTGTGAATTGAACTACATAATTTCTAG
The DNA here is from genome assembly GCA_964019185.1 of Maratus speculifer. Taxonomy (NCBI): domain Eukaryota; kingdom Metazoa; phylum Arthropoda; class Arachnida; order Araneae; family Salticidae; genus Maratus; species Maratus speculifer. The sequence continues at coordinate 246,831,970 of OZ025289.1, forward strand.
AACGTGTTCTAGCATGGGAATTAAAGGGTTAAAGGATATCACTTTTTTTCTTAGTTTTCAAAATATTTTAAAAATATATTCTTAATTTTGTATGAAGTGTTAAAAATTTACTTCTAGTTCGTCAATTTTTAACATATAAAACATTAAATTCAACATAGATTTTAGAAATATTTTGAAAACCAAGAAAAAAAGTGACATCCTTTAAGAAGAGATCACAGAAAGAAGAAGCTAAAAATATTAATTTCCTGAGAAGATATTTTAAATATAAGAATGCATCCAACGCCCGTAGACTTAACATTACGGAAAAGAATTTGAAAAGTGAGTGAGCAGCAGCCTTAAGACTCCTGTACCTGTCCGCGAAGACACTCGCGAGTTAATGCTATTCCTATGGGAAGGCATTTTTCTAACAACTCATTCGCAATTTGACATTTTTAAACAATTTTTAAGCTATTGCATAGCTTTTATCGCGGGCTTTGAGCGCGGTGACCGAATCCAAAAATTCCGTAACGCGAAAAAATCCTAACACATCGGTAACGAAAAAACCTAACACTCGGCTAACGTCGTTTCCTTTCGGAAAACTTCGGAACGGTATCCTTCGGTAGACTTCGGCAGACATTGACGCGGTATTTTTCAGATATTAGAATATCAAGTCTCAAACTTATGTTTCTTATGATCTAATTTTCACAGCGCGGCCAAATTTTGTTTGGTAATTTATTATGAGACAGTGTTTATTTTGGTGGTCTTACTTATTTTGGTGACAAGAGACCCCCCCACCGTGAGGGTCGAAAAATTTAAAATGCTTATAACTCGCGATCTAACTTTCGTAGCGCGGCCAAACTTTGTTTGGTAATTTATTATGAGACATTGTTAATTTCTGGTGACAGGATACACCCCACGGTGAGGGTCGAAAAATTTAAAATGCTTATAACTCGCGATCTAATCTTCGTAGCGCGGCCAAACTTGTTTGGTAATTTATTATGGGACAGTGTTGATTGTTGGTGACAGAAGACACCCCACGGTGAGGGTCGAAAAATTAAAAATGCTTATAACTCGCGATCTAATTTTGGTAGCTTGGCAAAATATTGTTTGGTAATTTATTATAAGACAGTGTTAATTTTTGGAGACAGGAGACCCCCCACGGTGAATGTCGAAAAATTTAAAATGCTTATAACTCGCGATCTAATTTTCGTAGCGCGGCCAAATTTTGTTTGGTAATTTATTATGGGACAGTGTTGATTTTTGGTGACAGGAGATCCTCCAAGGTGAGGGTCGAAAAATTTAAAATGCTTATAACTCGCGATCTAATTTTTGTAGCGCGGCCAAATTTTGTTTGGTAATTTATTATGAGGCAGTGTTAATTTTTGGGGACATTAGACCCCCCCACGTTGAGGGACGAAAAATTTTAAATGCTTATAACTCACGATCTAATTTTCGTAGCGCGGCCAAATTTTGTTTGGTAATTTAATATGAGACTGTTAATTTTTGGTGACAGGAGAGCCCCCACGGTGAGGGTCGAAAAATTTAAAATGCTTGTAACTCACGATCTAATTTTCGTAGCGCGGCCAAATTTTGTTTGGTAATTTATTATGAGACAGTGTTAATTTTTGGTGACAGGAGACCCCCCATGGTGAGGGTCGAAAAATTTAAAATGCTTATAACTCACGATCTAATTTTCGTAGCGCGGCCAAATTTTGTTTATTCATTTATTATGAGTCAATGTTAAGTTTTGGTGACAGGAGACCCTCACGGTGAGGGTCGAAAAATTTAAAATGCTTATAACTCGCGATCTAATTTTCGTAGCGCGGGCAAATTTTGTTTGGTAATTTTTTATGAGACATTGTTAATTGTTGGTGACAGAAGACCCCCCCCCCCCCATGGTGAGGGTCGAAAAATTTAAAATGCTTATAACTCGCGATCTAATTTTCGTAGCGCGGCCAAATTTTGTTTGGTAATTTATTATGAGACATTGTTAATTTCTAGTGACAGGAGTCACCCCACGGTGAGGGTCGAAAAATTTGAAATGCTCATAACTCGCGATCTAATTTTCGTAGCGCGGCCAAATTTTGTTTGGTAATTTATTATGAGACATTGTTAATTGTTGGTGACAGAAGACACCCTACGGTGAGGGTCGAAAAATTAAAAATGCTTATAACTCGCGATCTAATTTTGGTAGCTTGGCAAAATATTGTTTGGTAATTTATTATAAGGCAGTGTTAATTTTTCGTGACAGGGACCCCCCCCCCCACGGTGAGGGTCGAAAATTTTAAAATGCTTATAACTCGCGATCTAATTTTCGTAGCGCGGCCAAATTTTGTTTGGAAATTTATTATGAGACAGTGTTAATTTTTGGAGACATTAGACCCCCCCCACAATGAGGGTAGAAAAAATTAAAATGCTTATAACTCGCGATCTAATTTTCGTAGCGCGGCCAAATTTTGTTTATTCATTTATTATGAGTCAGTGTTAAGTTTTGGTGACAGGAGACCCTCACGGTGAGGGTCGAAAAATTTAAAATGCTTATAACTCGCGATCTAATTTTCGTAGCGCGGCCAAATTTTGTTTGGTAATTTATTTTGAGACTGTTAATTTTTGGTGACAGGAGAGCCCCCACGGTGAGGGTCGAAAAATTTAAAATGCTTGTAACTCACGATCTAATTTTCGTAGCGCGGCCAAATTTTGTTTGGTAATTTATTATGAGACAGTGTTAATTTTTGGTGACAGGAGACCCCCCATGGTGAGGGTCGAAAAATTTAAAATGCTTATAACTCACGATCTAATTTTCGTAGCGCGGCCAAATTTTGTTTATTCATTTATTATGAGTCAATGTTAAGTTTTGGTGACAGGAGACCCTCACGGTGAGGGTCGAAAAATTTAAAATGCTTATAACTCGCGATCTAATTTTCGTAGCGCGGCCAAATTTTGTTTGGTAATTTATTATGAGACATTGTTAACTTCTAGTGACAGGAGTCACCCCACGGTGAGGGTCGAAAAATTTGAAATGCTCATAACTCGCGATCTAATTTTCGTAGCGCGGCCAAATTTTGTTTGGTAATTTATTATGAGACATTGTTAATTGTTGGTGACAGAAGACACCCTACGGTGAGGGTCGAAAAATTAAAAATGCTTATAATTCGCGATCTAATTTTGGTAGCTTGGCAAAATATTGTTTGGTAATTTATTATAAGGCAGTGTTAATTTTTCGTGACAGGAGACCCCCCCCCACGGTGAGGGTCGAAAAATTAAAAATGCTTATAACTCGCGATCTAATTTTGGTAGCTTGGCAAAATATTGTTTGGTAATTTATTATAAGGCAGTGTTAATTTTTCGTGACAGGAGACCCCCCCCCCCCCCCACGGTGAGGGTCGAAAATTTTAAAATGCTTATAACTCGCGATCTAATTTTCGTAGCGCGGCCAAATTTTGTTTGGAAATTTATTATGAGACAGTGTTAATTTTTGGAGACATTAGACCCCCCACAATGAGGGTAGAAAAACTTAAAATGCTTATAACTCGCGATCTAATTTTCGTAGCGCGGCCAAATTTTGTTTATTCATTTATTATGAGTCAGTGTTAAGTTTTGGTGACAGGAGACCCTCACGGTGAGGGTCGAAAAATTTAAAATGCTTATAACTCGCGATCTAATTTTCGTAGCGCGGCCAAATTTTGTTTGGTAATTTATTTTGAGACTGTTAATTTTTGGTGACAGGAGAACCCCCACGGTGAGGGTCGAAAAATTTAAAATGCTTATAACTCACGATCTAATTTTCGTAGCGCGGCCAAATTTTGTCTATTCATTTATTATGAGTCAGTGTTAAGTTTTGGTGACAGGAGACCCTCACGGTGAGGGTCGAAAAATTTAAAATGCTTATAACTCGCGATCTAATTTTCGTAGCGCGGCCAAATTTTGTTTGGTAATTTATTTTGAGACTGTTAATTTTTGGTGACAGGAGAGCCCCCACGGTGAGGGTCGAAAAATTTAAAATGCTTGTAACTCACGATCTAATTTTCGTAGCGCGGCCAAATTTTGTTTGGTAATTTATTATGAGACAGTGTTAATTTTTGGTGACAGGAGACCCCCCATGGTGAGGGTTTAAAAATTTAAAATGCTTATAACTCACGATCTAATTTTCGTAGAGCGGCCAAATTTTGTTTATTCATTTATTATGATTCAATGTTAAGTTTTGGTGACAGGAGACCCTCACGGTGAGGGTCGAAAAATTTAAAATGCTTATAACTCGCGATCTAATTTTCGTAGCGCGGGCAAATTTTGTTTGGTAATTTTTTATGAGACATTGTTAATTGTTGGTGACAGAAGACCCCCCCCCATGGTGAGGGTCGAAAAATTTAAAATGCTTATAACTCGCGATCTAATTTTCGTAGCGCGGCCAAATTTTGTTTGGTAATTTATTATGAGACATTGTTAACTTCTAGTGACAGGAGTCACCCCACGGTGAGGGTCGAAAAATTTGAAATGCTCATAACTCGCGATCTAATTTTCGTAGCGCGGCCAAATTTTGTTTGGTAATTTATTATGAGACATTGTTAATTGTTGGTGACAGAAGACACCCTACGGTGAGGGTCGAAAAATTAAAAATGCTTATAATTCGCGATCTAATTTTGGTAGCTTGGCAAAATATTGTTTGGTAATTTATTATAACGCAGTGTTAATTTTTCGTGACAGGAGACCCCCCCCCACGGTGAGGGTCGAAAAATTTAAAATGCTTATAACTCGCGATCTAATTTTCGTAGCGCGGCCAAATTTTGTTTGGAAATTTATTATGAGACAGTGTTAATTTTTGGAGACATTAGACCCCCCACAATGAGGGTAGAAAAACTTAAAATGCTTATAACTCGCGATCTAATTTTCGTAGCGCGGCCAAATTTTGTTTGGTAATTTATTTTGAGACTGTTAATTTTTGGTGACAGGAGACCCTCAAGGTGAGGGTCGAAAAATTTAAAATGCTCATAACTCGCGATCTAATTTTCGTAGCGCGGCCAAATTTTGTTTGGTAATTTATTTTGAGACTGTTAATTTTTTGTGACAGGAGACCCCCCACGGTGAGGGTCGAAAAATTTAAAATGCTTTTATCTCACGATCTAATTTTCGTAGCGCGGCCAAATTTTGTTTGGTAATTTAATATGAGACTGTTAATTTTTGGTGACAGGAGACCCCCACGGTGAGGGTCGAAAAATTTGAAATGCTTATAACTCGCGATCTAATTTTCGTATCGCGGCCAAATTTTGTTTGGTAATTTATTATGAGACATTGTTAATTTCTGGTGACAGGAGACACCCCACGGTGAGGATCGAAAAATTTAAAATGCTCATAACTCGCGATCTAATTTTCGTAGCGCGGCCAAATTTTGTTTGGTAATTTATTATGAGACATTGTTAATTGTTGGTGACAGAAGACACCCCACGGCGAGGGTCGAAAAATTAAAAATGCTTATAACTCGCGATCTAATTTTGGTAGCTTGGCAAAATATTGTTTGGTAATTTATTATAAGACAGTGTTAATTTTTGGTGACAGGAGACCCCCACCACGGTGAGAGTCGAAAAATTTAAAATGCTTATAACTCGCGATTTTATTTTCGTAGCGCGGCCAAATTTTGTTTGGTAATTTATTATGAGATTTTGTTATTTTTTGGTGACAGGAGACCCCCACGGTGAGGGTCGAAAAATTAAAAATGTTTATAACTCGCGATCTAATTTTCGTAGCGCGGCCAAATTTTGTTTGGTAATTTTTTATGAGACAGTGTTAATTTTTGCTGACAGGAGACCCCCCCCCCCCCACCGTGAGGGTCGAAAAATTTAAAATGCTTATAACTCGCGATCTAATTTTCGTAGCGCGACCAAATTTTGTTTGGTAATTTATTAAGCTATTGCATAGCTTTTATCGCGGGCTTTGAGCGCGGCGACCGAATTTAAGAATTCCGCAACGAGAAAAATTCCTAACAATCCGGCTAACGAAGTTTCAGTTTGGCAGACTTCGGGAAGGTATCCTTCGATAGACTTCAGCAGACATTGACGCGGTATTTTTGCATAAGTTGATAAAAAATGCTATGCAATAGCTTTACCGCGGCAGTCCCCGAGTGGCACACATATTTTTTTATATTAAATAGTTGAGGTCCCTCTCAAGATCGCTCCTTGATTACTTTTTCGATTTTGGTCACAGACATTTTTTATAAAGCTACTTTCACTTTCAGAACCGGCTCTAAAAGTGAATGTAACTTTATAAAAAATACTTGCGATCAAAATTGAAAAAGTAATCAAGAAATGATCTTCAGGGGGACCTCAGCTATACAAAGCAAAAAAAAAAAAAAAAAAAATTAAAAATGTCAAAATGCGAAAGAATTTTTCGGAAAATGCCTCCCCATAGGAATAGCATAAGCTCGTGAGTGTCTTCGCGGGCAGGGACAGGAGCTTTAAACCGATAAAACTGGGTTATTGTCCAGTAGGTACGGGCTTGGCCAACGATAAGAAAGAAAGAAAGAAAGAAGATCCAAATAAATGCTAGTGTGGAGATGATAAGAACTACAAGAAGAGAAGAAGATGGTCAAATGTTGCCCTGTGAAAATTTTTGTTGTGTTGCCACTTGCTTTATGAGATCTTGCATCGTCATTGTCCTGACTCCTGAAGAATAAGAATACAAGGATCGAAATGGAACCTTTTGTAGGACCTTAAACTTCAACAAAAAGTTACCGCCTTATGCGTATATCATTTATGACGAAAATTGACGTACACAATACATCATAAATCCCAAAAATTATTAGTGAGGATATTTCATTTGCCAGTTTTTTTTTTTTTTTTTTTTTTTTTTTTTGTTCATTGGAGTAATTTTCCTTTTTGTGGGCAATTCCACGCTAGATCATCTTGTTTCAAACTTCTTCAAGTACATTCTTAACCCTCTCGGGCCCGATTTTTTTTTTCCATTTTGAGAACAAAATTATTATTACTTTACTAATTTTAATCGTAGCTATACAAATAAGCATAGTGATGCTTAAAGATTATTTCGTCGCCTAAATTGCAACGGATGTACTTATTTGTGCACTTTTCAATTCACATTTATATGATAATAGGCTATATGAAAAAGATTTTTCGTTTATACTTTAAAAAGTGAATTGAAGATCGATAGATAAGCCGTGATAACTAAAATCACTTTGCGTAAAAGCAACAACTCAGGTAAGAGAGACTCAATAAAAAGAGATCAAGTATGTATGTGGCATTTATTAAAGAGAGGGAATATCACACTCTCGTAGGGTGAACCCCGGTTAAAAGACAATGCAGGAGCTCTACATCTTTACTAGCGAGCGGTCAGAGATAGAATGAATCGTGACCATCAGATATGATAGCCAAAATGTGCGAGCTAAATCTGGGTGCCCTTATGTTATTGTAACCCCACAGATAAGCACATAATGAAAGTTTAAATTAAAAACGAGCCAACCGGACCGTTAATTTGGCGTCTAATATAACAACGTACAAATATGCATGTCAACACCGACTGCTGGAAAAAATATCTCGAAAAGCAAACAGATGTCAGGCGCCAATTTTAATATAAACAGAGCTTAATATTTTCAGCCGAAAAGGGACTTGTATTGACTATTAATCTGAGAATGAATGCTGAAAGTGGCTAAGTTACTGCCGCAAAGGAGCATGTGGTTTAAGAATACCTTTCTATGTACTCTTTGATCAAACGAAAGTATGCTCGCTCAGATAATGATTTTAGGATGAGAAAAGAATTATTTTTGATTTATTTTATTAATGGCCTTGGCTGAGCATGAGCAAACCTACGTAACTGGAATTTAAAGCAAAGAGAAAAGAGATAAATATATTCTTTTTAGAAAGTAAAAGGGAGGTTTAATTAATTTGAAATTGCGAAAGATAATTTAAATTTTAAACTTGAGAATTTAATTTAAAAAAAGAGCTAATAATAATAACATGACATCACATGCTGATGAAGAGTTTTTGGAAACGTTTGGAAAATATTGTATTACAACAGGGTTTTACAAATAGTAAAACTATATTTTTTCTTTCTTTTTCGTTTTATCACTCGTATGAATCATTTAGAAAGGTAATCTATATTTTAAATTTAAAGAGTGAAATATATGTATCAAATAAAGGAATCGTCAACTGTGCAAAGAGAATTAAGTAAACTTTTATTATTATTGTTGTTATTAAATGTCAAAATATAAGTGAAGTCATAATAAGAAAAGCATAGACTTATACTGTCATTTCTATATGTAAAAAATAGCAAAATAATTGTTAAGACAAAATAATTCTACTATTAATAGTACACCAGAATTCGAAATTTCTCTCGAGTCCAATACTTTCTTCTTGCAAAAATAGAAGAAAACAAAATAAAAGGTACATTATATATACACACACAGTACACTCCCTCAGATCCGCACAGCTTGGGACCAGAGGTTTTGCGGATTTCTGGTCATTACTTTGTTTACATTTTTTAAACAGTAATTTGAATGTAATTAATAATGCAATCGAAACTATAATGAATGCTTACAATATAGCAAAATATTTAAGCAAGTAATAAACTAAAATAATATAAATTTAGGTAATTTTTAAAATGATTAAAAACAAAGGTCAAGTTAATAATTAATAATGTATGATTAAAGATTCATTATAAAGATAAAATGTATTTTTCCTAAATTATTCAATGAAACTTGCCTCATAAAAGTACATTACTAATTTACATCAAAATCATAAAATAAATAAGTTTTACTTCAGGTTTAAAGATACTTAATAACCAAAAAAGCTTCATTAATACTTAGATATATTTGTTAAGATTACTGTCACTACCAGAAATATCAGCTATATCTAGAATTTTTCAGAAATAAATTTATTCAATCTTCATGAAAAAACATGAATTCAGTAATATTAACAAAAATTACAAACTAAAATACATATGGAATTGATATAAAACTAAATAAGTCAAATTTTGTCCCTATATCTGAACTGAATGTTTCATTGTTTACATCCGTAAATTATGTGCGGATTTTAGAGAGTTGTAGATTTTAGGATATATTAATATAACTTTTACAAATATAACCAAAGTAACTCAGATATTACCATAACAACAAGCCAATGAAACCAGTATTTTTACAGTCATCCTATTAAAATCATTGAAGCGTGAAGTGATTAGAAGGCAGATTACCAAAATCATGAAATGCAAATGGATAAATAGACAGTAGAAGGCTCTCTTATTAAACCGCTCATCAGGGGTATATGGTTTAAAAAAAAAAAAAAAAAAAAAAGCAAAAACATCCAACCAGTTTATGTTATAGGTCGTGCTATAAGCTAAGAAATTCGACCCGTAATGTATACATACACACACACACACACACACACACACACACACACACACACATATATATATATATATATATATACCAAACATATATCTAGAATGAGCTATAATTCAAGTGAATAGGATCAGTTATAAGCTAGTATGTCAGAATTAAAATTACATGTGACTCATTATCAGGTTAAAAGTTACAGTTATCATACAAATGTAGATGATAAAATTAAAATAATAACGATAATTATATTAAAAATTAGTGATTATATATTATATTTTATTACTCATTCTACAATTAGAATCAATAATTGCTACTGTTAAAAGCATTACATTTTAGAACAATTATTAATAATACTTTTTAATTTTTTTAACTGTAAATAAAATAGTACTTCTACTTCAGATTCACGAAAAAATATTTTTAGTGTTGCCATCTAGTAGATAAATATATTCACTATTTGTTATATACTTATGGTGCTGCCATCTATTATGAAATAAGAGAAATAAATTTTAAATTAATAAAAATTATTTAAAAAGCATGAAGTTTTTTAAGAATAATTTTTATTCCAATAATTTTACAAATAATTTTTTCTAAAACAACCATTGACAACCATTTCTTATAGCAATATCTCGATCATTTTTATGTTATGCATTTTAATTGTAGGTTAACATATAAATTTTATTTCTATGTGTAAAGTTAAGTAAAATATCTATATAAAATAATTAACCATTGCGTATTATCCAGACAACACCGCCCTCTTCCGTAATATAACATCTTCCCACCCATCCATCCTATTATACATATTTTTTATTAAAAAAATTTTACATTTTTTATATATTTTTTTAATTTTTAATATTTTTTAAAAAATTTTTACGCATTGTGTTAATTATTTTTAAGATCATGTAATAGCTAATTATATATTAAAGAATACAGGAGTTCTTATTAATAACATATATATATGTACATTTAAATAACTATGTTGAAGCATTAAAAATGTTTTATTTATTTATTTATTTTGTGAAGGCAGGCTCCGAATTCAAATAAAAATCCAGGTTCTGGGCCTTTCTTAAACTCTATCAGACTTTGTGCTTCTCACAGTAAATTGTTATTGTCTATCCTATATTAATGAGTTTCTTAAAATAAATTTTAATTGTTTTTCAAAAAGAAAAGAAGGAAAGTATATTACTTAACAAGGCAATGTGCTGCTGTCATGACATAATATTCAGATATTATGACACCTCCACAGTGATGCTGCCCGTTTTTGAGGATTGACACCTAAAATGTAGCAGAAAAATAAAAATACTAAACCCAATAAAGCTGTCTATTTGGAAAATTTTATTTACTAATTATAGAGTAAGCTAAGATTAATAAATGGTGTATATGTCTACGAGGGTGTTCACACTTTTCTGTAACGATTCTGACTCTCTATAATTCAAATTTAAATTGGAAAAAAAAAATACCATATGCCAAAATTTGGAATAAGATTTTATTATCGTCTATCTCTCTATCATTAAAAATATTCCTTGGCTTAAAAAACAAACAATGGATTTAAAGCTATGTACAGGGTGTCCAGTAAATCAGTAAATGACTGACCCATTTTAAATGTACATTAAAAAAAAAAAAAAAAAAAAAAAAAGTGTTTGAGATAAAGATGAGCAATTTGCTGAATTGTTATTAGAAAATCAATATTTTTTCAAAAATGCACTTTGTTCAAATAGTTCTACTTTCAGCCAAAAGATGGCGTTGGCGGCAATAGGCTTTCGGAATACAGACATAACTCTAGTTTTCATGGGCATGAGCTTTTCCGCTCATTTTGCAGAGTCGAATCTGAGTCTACATGTTGAATCAACCCTCGACTCATCTGCAGAAATAGAGTATGTTGGCTGGTAAGAGAATTAAAATAAAATTTATGATTGAACAATTTGTATTACATATACTTAATGTTCTCAGTCCTGTGACAAATATTATGTGGAACTACAAAAACCATTTTTAAGTTACCATAAAACATCTCCAAAGGTGTATCAGTCTATAAATGAATGCTTATGATATGCAAACATTTTTTTAAAAGTCTGGAAATAATTTTTAAAATTCTAGAAACATTTAAATTAATTTAAAGGACGCGGAGAAAAATATCTCACACTGATGTGAGGTATTTTGTTTATGAAGAACACAATTTTTTCCTAGAAAGCGAATGAGAATTTGTTTAAGCATACATGCAAAGGCAATTTTATCAAATCTGAATGTTTCCGTATGCAAATATGAGGCAAATATGAAGCAAAAGATGCGACGACGTAATACAAGGAGAAAAAAAATTTTTTTTTTAAGAGACTGAGAAGGGGGAATCAGGTATTTTTATATGCCAACAAAAGTCTGTTTATAACTACAAAATAAATTTATCATCTGACAATATTCCTTTTTCAGAAACAACATACCTTGCATCAATTTCGGATATTTTGGTCCAGATATTCGGATATTTATCGCAAAAGCATTCATATTGCATCTTTCTTTTCTTATTAAATAGATGATGTTCTGTAACTTTTGATTGTATTTCATCTCTTTTAGTTTTCCAGGAACGATCTCTACTCCTTAATTTATCGCTAGGAGCTCTGCGAAGTAATTCATCGAATAGCACATAGTCATCATATAGCACAGGGCTTTCCTTTTGAATGTTCTTTTGGCGTCCATTCGAATGTTTAATTTTTCTGGATTTCTTCAAAATAAAAATCCATCTCCAACAAGTTACTTTGCTTTAAAATAATTAATATTTAGATTTTTTTTTCTTTTCTTTTTTTCTTATTTTTTCGTTTTTCTTATCTTTTCTTTTTTTTTTATTTTTTCGTTTTTCTTATTTTTTCGTTTTTCTTATTTTTTCGTTTTTCTTATTTTTTTCGTTTTTCTTATCTTTTCTTTTTTCTTTTCTTTTCTTTTCTTTTTTTTTCTTTTTTACAGATGTTATTAAAGTTTTTGACTCCTTTACCTTCAATATCCCCATGATTATCCCCATATCCCCAAACTACAGAAAAATGTTAAATTTACTATGATTTGTTTTTGTTCATTTTTTTACACGAGTCACTTTCATCGTAGGGTGCAAATGCATGGCTTGATTAACTTTTAAAACTAGGGAAAGCATAGTATCATGTTTATACCCCCTCCCCCTTAATTCTGTTGAAATAAACTAATCACTATTTCAGCTGAATAAAATCAAGTTAGATCTATTTACAATAAAAAGATTTCATTTTTTGTCATAAATAAAAAAAAGCAAAAGAAATTATTTTTTTCCCTATTTCAGAACAATTCAACAACGAATAAACTGTTTCATTCAAGGACGCTTATTCCTTTTCTACTGCAGTGAAGTCACGTGACAACGACCAAAAACAAAATAAAAAAAAGGAACATTTAGAACTCTTTTTTTGACATTCTAATATTTTCAGTGTTTGTTTAGTGTTTTCTGTGGATGTAAGTCATGTAACAACGTCTATTTTTCGCTGCTAAAAGCAGCTATGTAATTCGTGTTCAATATAATATTATTATTCAATTTAAAATCTCGCCTCGACCCCATTGTTTATTAAAAACAAACTATTAATCAAATGTTTACCATTTCAGCGAAGTTTAACTAATTAATAAGTTATAAAAGGCTGACGTTAAATCGAAGATTCCAAAAGAATGGAGGCCATGAAGAATGGAATATTTTGAAGAACCAGAAGAATGAAAGATAAGATTATCTTGCCTTCTTATTATTATTGAAAGATATAATATAATATGATGAATTAAATTTCATAAAACGATATTAAACAAAAATCCTTATGTGGCGCAAAGCGCTATAAGGCATAGTTTTTTAATACATTTCCAACAAATCGATCAAGAGACTGAAATTAACACATAAGGTTATAATATAATATGATATAAATAAATAAAAATGGCCTTATAAAATTAAATCGTATTATCACTAATGCATATAATTATTGTACGAAAAAAATATATTTGTTCTTCTTTTCTCAACGTTATTGAAAATATATGATATATATGAGTTGAAATTGAATGAGTAAACATAACAAGTGATATGTTCGTTATATTTGAATGAATAAAAATAAACAGATAAAATCTCTTGTATAATATAAAGAAAAATAAAAACAATTTCTCATCGAATTACGATATTAAATATTTATAAGTTGATAAGTAAGATCCGTTATGGCCGCATCGAAAGAATTTCAGTTAATAGAAAAATTAAATCAAAACAATTACTCAACATGGAAACTCAAAATAGAAATGTTATTAATAAGAGAAGAAATTTTCGAGGTAATAACAGATACAATTCCAAATCCGATTACCACAGATTGGCAAAAGAAGGATAATAAAGCAAGAGCAATTATAAACCTGGCAATTGAAGATTCGCAGATAGTGCATGTAAAAGGGCTAAATACTGCCCGACAGACCTGGGACGCGCTCAAAGCCATACATGAAAGGGGGAATTTGTCTAGTAAATTGCATTTATTAAGGAAATTATATGGGGCAAGGCTGTCAGAAAATGGTAACTTAATTAAACACATAACGTACATTTTAGAATTAAAAGATAAATTATTAGCGATTGGGGAAACTATTAACGATTCGCACCTTTCAGCATTATTGCTGTGCTCATTACCTCCAAGCTATAATACATTGATTGTAGCACTTGAGGCTCGCGATGAAATTGATTTAACACCAGAATTTATTATAAATAAACTAACTGATGAATATAACAGAAGGGTTGAAAACGCGGATCAGGGCGACAATTCTACCAAAGCGTTTAAAACACAAAAAAAGTTCCCAAATGATAATAGCAAAAGGGAAAAATATTGTACGTACTGTAAATTGAAAAGTCACACTTACAGGAAATGTTGGCATCTGAAAAATAGGCAAACTCACCCAAATACACAAAAACAACAAACATACAAAAACAAAAACAATACAACGTCTCTCTGTTATCAACAATCGTACAACCAAAATGAATTTAATGATCGTAAACAAGAATATAAGCCAAATTATAAAACACAACTAAAAACAGATCGAAGCAGCGACGCAGCCTTTCTAATTGAGAAAACTGGAAAACAAACATGGATTATTGATTCTGGTTCTTCCACACATATTTTAAACGATAAAGACTTGTTTACTAAATTAAACGACACCGAAAAAAGTACCGTTATTATTGCAAACGGAAAATCGTTAAATTCGCATGGTGTGGGAGAAACCACATTTATGACAAAAACATCCGACGGAGGTGTAAACAAAATTACATTAAAGGAAGTATTATACGTACCTGATTTAGATTCTAATTTAATTTCAGTAAGTAAGACAACAAAGAACGGTTATAAACTAGTTTTTGATAAAGATAAATGCACGCTATCCCGAAATGGGAAAATATACTTGGAAGCAAAAATGAAAAACAATCTATATGAGGTTGAATTGTTAGAGAATGTAAAATCTAACACAGTAAACATTGCGCATGAATGCAAAAATAAAAATTGCATAGAATTGTGGCACAAACGCCTAGGTCACAGAAACTACAATTCCATAAAGGAAATGATTAAAGAAAATTTAACCTATGGGATAGAACTAAATAATTGTAGTCATGAAACAATATGCGAAACATGCATACAAACAAAAATAAGCGATGCACCTTATCCAAAAACAACATATAAAAACAAAACAGGTAGAGTACTCGATCTAGTGCACACAGACGTATGCACATCCATAGGATCCCCCACAATTGGCGGAAAAACAATGTTTGTAACCTTCATAGACGATTACTCTAGGTTTACAGTAATATACTTATTAAGCCATAAAGACGAAGTGCATGATAAATTAATCGACTATATAGCTATGGTACGAAACCAATTCGGTTCATATCCGAAAGCAATACGATCCGATAATGGCGGAGAATACATGAGTAGAGAAACAAATGACTACCTAAGAAAAAGAGGTATAAAACACCAACTATCTGTGCCATATTGTCCGAGCCAGAACGGCGTAGCTGAGAGGAAAAATAGATCACTAGTAGACATGACTAGAAGTCTATTACGCGAAGCCAATTTACCGCAAAAATTTTGGGGAGAAGCAATTAATACCGCAAATCAATTACAAAATCGCTTACCAACAAGATCCACGAATAAAACCCCATACGAGCTTTGGTTTAAACGCAAACCAAATTTGCACTATTTACGTACATTCGGCTGCAAAGCATACGTATATGTAAACAAACAACATCGAGGAAAATTAGACGATAGAGCTCAGGAAGGGATATTCGTAGGGTATGATAACAATTCAAAAGGATACCGCGTATACACTAAAGATAACAAAATAGTAATAGCAAGAACCGTAAAATTCCTAGAGAATAGCAAAATTAACTTAAAAGAAAGTAAAGATGCAGAAAATTCATATGATGATAAAAATTACATCGAAGCAGAAATAAACAACACAATCGAGGAACCAACCTCGTCCAAACAACCCACCACTGAACTTAGAAGATCGCAAAGATCAAACAGGGGGGTACCACCAGACAGATACGTCTGTTATGTAAACAATAACCAAATGAATGAACCCACTAGCTGGAATGACATACAGGAAATTGATAATCCCTGTGAAAAAGAAAATTGGCTCAAAGCCACACAAGCGGAAATCAATTCGCCAAAAAAGCATAACACATGGGAATTAGTGGATCCTCCACCAAATAAAAAAATTATAGGATCAAAATGGACATTTAAAAAGAAACTAGATAGTTATGGAAATGTTCAAAAATATAAAGCACGCCTAGTAGCGAAGGGCTATAGTCAAAAATACGGTGAAAATTATGATGAGACATTTGCCCCTGTCGTCTCACAAACAACAGTTCGCGCATTTTTAGCAGCAGCCGCATACCACAAACAAAACGTTAGACACATAGATATTGACACCGCCTTTCTGTATGGTGAGCTCGAGGAAGAAGTGTATATGAAACAGTCGGAAGGCTACATAGAAAAGAATTCTGAAAACAAAGTCTGCAGACTGAAAAAATCAATATACGGCCTAAAACAGGCAGCCAGAAGTTGGCACAAAAAAATCGAACAGTCCTTAAAAAAACTGAATTTTAATCAAAGTATAGCTGATCCCTGCTTATTCACCAGAAAAGAAAATGAAAATTACACTTACATAATTATATATGTTGACGACATATTACTATCCGGTAACGAAAAAATTGTTGATATTATAGTAAATCTACTTAAGGAAGAATACGAGCTTAAAGATCTCGGTCATATAGCGTATTTCCTTGGTACTGAAATAAAGAAAACAGAAAATGGATATACTCTAAGCCAAAAGTTAAAAATCGAAGAATTGCAAATAAACTAGGATTAAAAGAAGCTAAACCCGTAGGAACTCCGATGGATCCCGGCTTTTATAAAATAGAAGACGAACAAAATCTGCTGCCTAACAATACAAATTTTAGAAAAATCATTGGATCTTTGTTATACATAGCCACTAACACACGTCCAGATATATCAGCCGCAGTTAATATCCTCAGCAGAAGATGCGAAACGTCCCGTGAGATGGACTGGAAAGCAGCAAAACGAGTGGTCAACTATCTTAACTGCACAAGAGAATTAAGGTTAACGATCAGCACAGACGACCAACCAGTATTGGTAGCTTATGCAGACTCCGATTGGGGAGGCGACACCAGAACAAGGAAGTCAACAACTGGAAACGTTTTCTTTCTAGGAAAAACACCTATTAATTGGTACACGAAGAAACAGAACTGTATTGCATATTCTTCGGCAGAAGCTGAATTTATCTCAGCAGCCGCAGCAGCTCAAGAGATTATTTGGCTGGAGAAGTTATTGAACGACTTGGACTTGAAACAAGACGAACCTATAACGATTTTCGAAGATAATCAGAGTGCGATAAAAATGGTAGAGAATGGAAAGTTTTCAAAATATACGAAGCATATTGATATAAAATTCCACGCCATTAAACAACTCAAAGAAGACAAAATAATAAATTTAGAATATTGCCCATCTGAAGATATGATAGCCGACGCGCTTACAAAACCCCTGCCAAAGACTCAATTAGTGAAACATCGAGAATCTATGAACCTCCAGTGTTATTCATCTGAAGTGATTAAGGAAGGGTGTTGAAATAAACTAATCACTATTTCAGCTGAATAAAATCAAGTTAGATCTATTTACAATAAAAAGATTTCATTTTTTGTCATAAATAAAAAAAAGCAAAAGAAATTATTTTTTTTCCTATTTCAGAACAATTCAACAACGAATAAACTGTTTCATTCAAGGACGCTTATTCCTTTTCTACTGCAGTGAAGTCACGTGACAACGACCAAAAACAAAATAAAAAAAAGGAACATTTAGAACTCTTTTTTTGACATTCTAATATTTTCAGTGTTTGTTTAGTGTTTTCTGTGGATGTAAGTCATGTAACAACGTCTATTTTTCGCTGCTAAAAGCAGCTATGTAATTCGTGTTCAATATAATATTATTATTCAATTTAAAATCTCGCCTCGACCCCATTGTTTATTAAAAACAAACTATTAATCAAATGTTTACCATTTCAGCGAAGTTTAACTAATTAATAAGTTATAAAAGGCTGACGTTAAATCGAAGATTCCAAAAGAATGGAGGCCATGAAGAATGGAATATTTTGAAGAACCAGAAGAATGAAAGGTAAGATTATCTTGCCTTCTTATTACACTGGTTTCCAAAAATTAAGGAAAAATCACAAAAATAGCGATAACTCGTTCAAAAAGAAAGCAATCTGTATGAAATTTGGATATATTGTTAAATAAAAGATGCTGAATAAAAATACCAAATGCAAATTAGTGGCACTGCAATCGCATTGCGTCATCCGTGAGGCACATAAAAATGCACGTTAGAGAGTAAGGCTGCAGTTGTGACTGTGATAGCGATATTATAAATCTAGGATAGCCAATTCATTACAATGACCTCGAGGCATCATTTGCCAGCAGAACTGAGATTTAGAGTTATTGGGAGATTGGAGGCAGGACAAAGTTAGGCAGAGGTGGCTAGATGGCTAAATGTGAGTCCTTCGGTGGTTCATAGGTTTAGGTACAATTTCAAACCACTGGTTCGTGTTCAAGAAGGTTCAGCTAAGGACGGCCAAGGGTTTTGACAAGCACCGATGACCCGTATTTGCGGTTATGTGTACGAAGGAATAGAACCGCAACCCCATCTCACCTTAGATCCTGGCTTGCTGCAGCCAATGGAAGGTTGGTGTCAATGTCTACTGTGCGTAGAAGGCTTCACGAAGGTGGACTTTACGCGAGGCGACCAACAATTTGTGTGCCACTCACCTCACGTCACCGGAGGGAACGTTTGATGTGGGCACGGCAACATGTCCACTGGACAGTTGATCAATGGAGGCGTGTTCTATTCATGGATGAGTCCCGGTTTAGATTCCAAAGCGATAGTAGGCGTTGTTTTATTTGGAGAAAACAGGGAACACGCTATCATCCATTAAACATTCGTGAAAGAGATTCATAAGGAGGAGGCAGTGTCTGCGTTTGGGGTCGTATCTCTTTGAGTGGACGCACAGACCTCCATGTCTTTCCAAATGGAACCGTGAATGCTCACGTCTATAGAGATGACATCCTTGATGCTTATGTGCGACCTTATGCCGGTGCAATAGGTAATGATTTCCTGTTACAGGAAGACAATGCTAGACCACACAGGGCTCGCATCGTGGAAGATTATCTTCAGCACCTGACAATTCAGTGCATGGAATGGCCAGCTCGATCACCCGACTTGAATGCCATCGAGCATGTTTGGGATGATTTAGAGAGACGCGTCTCTGCTCTCAATCCCCCTCCTCTGACCCTTGCCACGCTTACAATTGCTTTGGAAGAGCAATGGCTCTTACTTCCAAGTGAACTCATCGATCGCATAATTGCCAGTATGACACTTCGCTGTATGTGCTGTATTGCTACGAGGGGTAATCATATGGCATATTAAAGGTACTTTTCCTATACCAAACTGGCAAACTGATTTTGTTAATTTTATAATTATCCTATTTTTTGGAACACCATAATTGTCTGGTATTTTCTTTTCATGTTATTTTATACCTTACTATGCGTTGTATATTGTGGCTGAGTTTCATTAAAATCTATATGTAATATTTTGAATTATCGCTATTTTTGTGATTTTTCCTTAATTTTTGGAAACCAGTGTATTATTGAAAGATATAATATAATATGATGAATTAAATTTCATAAAACGATATTAAACAAAAATCCTTATGTGGCGCAAAGCGCTATAAGGCATAGTTTTTTAATACATTTCCAACAAATTCAGGTGAAGTTTCTAAATTCTGCATACGTGGAAAGTTAGCAATTCTACAAATGTTATACCCAGAAGTGACCTAGCCAAAATTTACAAGTTTATTTTATTTTATTTTATTTATTTATTTATTTTTTTTTTTTTTTGGGGGGGGGGTCTTATAACATACTTTGGATAGCGTAGTTCTTGTATTTTCAGTTAAATAGGTGATTTCTAAAACCAAAAAATCAGAATGCCATGTGATTGGTAAACCGTCGATTGATCACATTTAAATTTCTTGATTAGATATTTTCCTAAGTATTGAGGATAGTTTCTTGCATTAGGCATACTTTTCTCTGCAGGTAAATGAATAAATAATGATAATGCAATGTAAAAATGGAAATTAGAAGTCTTACTTTAGTTGTTAAATTTTAGATGAGAAGCTCATACTTCATGTGTCTTATGGATAATCAGGCGCTGCGATCAATCCAATGATTACCACTGTATGATATATACCAAGTCTGTCTATAACACGTCGTCCGCGGACGCCATGGCGCCCTTTACTGATTTTTTGGCGCCCTTTTAAAGGTTTACTACCATTTTTTAAAAATAAATTTCATTTTAAAAGGATGCTTTCTTTTATTTTTGTTATTTGCTTCAGAAATATTTTTAAAACTCGGTCACGCATTAAGAATGAAAACTTACATTAAAAATTTAGTAATGTGTTATTGAGTTTCTTTACTAATTTATAGTTATTTATTATAAGAAAAATGCTTTAGAAATTATGACGATGGAAACAGGTAAAAGTTAGCAATGATTTTTCTAATGCGCTAAAACGTGAAATATAGAAAAATAAGCGCCCCCTCCTCTTTCGTGTATGAATGTATAGCCTTTGTTTGATGTTGTTGTCATTTTTGATGCTGTAATACTATCCCATTGCTATTTTATAACACTGGTAAACGGCTCATTTTTCTCTCCCATTCATTTTTCATTCATTAAAATGTTAGGTATTTTTTCTCTGTTTGTTTTAAAAAATCTATAAAATCATGCAAAATGATTTCCATGAATGAATCTCTTTGGGACCACCCATGGATTGGTCACTGTCATGCCTGTCTTTCTTTTTGTACTTTTTATAACGAAATATTTGTTCCTCCGAAATAAGTCGAAGAGTATTTTTTCGTCCTAAAATATCTAACAATCCGTGATTAACATAATTTTATTTTAATCATAAGAGAGATTAATGTTTCTGGCTCCTTCTACTACAAAAACTGTTGCGATAGCTTCTAATAAAAAAGTGTATGATTCGAAATTTACCGATTTCTTGTTGTTTTATTTTATTTTATTTTTTATTTTTATTTATTTATTTATTTATTTTTACACGGAAATCTAGATTTATAGGGCCTTACTACAATATGCATTTGCATGTGTATAGCACTTACTAATATTGCTAGATAATTTTGTTGCATGCTTTGAGCTTTGTTAATAATGGCGCCCTTCACTGTTTACCACGAGTTGAAATGCGCCCCTGGTTAGTGAAAGGTTGGACAGACCTGATATATACATATCCTGCAGCAGTGTATGTATCGCTTTTATTTCTAAAATGAGATAATATTTTGGCATTTTTTTAAAAAATCATAATGTCAACTTTCACCGTGTACCACAAATTTAGCTGTGCTCTAAAAAGCTGCAACACATGTTTTGCACTAGTATCCGACTTACGTTTTCTCGACTTAAGTCGCTCCGCATTTACATAATATTTCATGGGGGGGGGGGGGGAATCCTTAATTAAGAAGCATTTTGAGCTTTTTTGAAAACTTTTGGTTCTATGAAGCGAAACTTTCCCGCGACAGTCAAGTGATAGTGACAAACAAATTAACCCTTTATCTTCCGAATTATTTATCAAGAAATTGATCCACTTCAATAATTATATTCTTTATTACCTGAAGGTATACTGGAATTTTTAGGTAACACTAATGTTGATTTTGAAAAGTTTTTTTCATTAAAACTTATTAAATATATTGGTAGTTATACTTTTTTTGTGAAATATTTACAAAAATAATCAGATTAATTAACCAAAATTACTCTTTTGAAAGCATCACAATTCAAAAAAGCAATGAGTAATGCATCATGATTAGGGATTACAATCCCGGGATTCCGGGATCCCGGTGTATTTTTAATCCCGAAAATCCCGGGATTTGTCAGAAAAAAAATCCCGGGATCTACGGGATTGTCTGTTTTTTAGCGGAATAACATTCAGCTGAATTTAAAAAAGATATTTATAAACTTTCGCTTTTGGTTGGGAAAAAATCAATTTTAATGAAGTTTATACATGATTGAAAAAGAATACCTCAAATATTTTTTACATATATTTCTAAGCGAGTAAATCTTTTACAGTAGAAATCTTTTGAATTGCAAACAGATGTAACACATATAGATTTTAGACAGGAAAAATGAAATCATTTGTTTATTTTGACTTTACTGCGTTTGTCGAAATTTTCTTCACTTCCTAGATCATTTTTGAACTAACTTTTACTGATAAGCGTCACATTTGTGTATGATAGTCATTATGGGCTAACTTCTTTGCTTTTCGTGAATTCAAACTTACTTTTCTTTAAAAATGTCGAATGAAAGGGATTTCGTGGCTCATCCGGAAAGACAATTATACGTCTTCAATATGGTACTGCTATTTAACGCCAAAGGATGGAAAAAGCGCTAAATGTAAAAGGTGTAGCTCAGTGATTAAAACATTAGGTGGATCGACTAATGGATTTCAGAATTGAATACACACTCTATTCCTTCCACAAGTCAAGATTGCACAAAAGATAAATTGCCTTCTAAAAAGTTGAAAAAAGAGGACTACTTTAGCAGTCATAAGGAATCACGAAATTTGATTCTATCGAGAATGACTGGTAAAGATGGTCTATCATTTAACGCTTTCATCGCTTCAATTGATTTAAAAAATTTACTGATAGCTAAAGTCTGTAATGATTTGCCAAAATCTTCAGTATCAGTTCGAAATCGTGTAGTGAACTATAGTTTCATAATAAAGATGTTAATTACAAGAAAAATACAAACTTTTAAACCTTCGGGGAAAAAATTAATTTGATTTTGACGAATGGACATCTACTGCAAACAAGCTATTTGTGAATATTAATGTCCATTCAAGAAATATAAATTTAAACAAATTCTTTAATTTAGGGCTTGTGCCTATACATAGGTCTTTCATTGAAAAAAAGTGTATCGAAATGCTAATACTGCGCCTAAAACAGTATGACATTTCAATGAAAACAGACGTTGTTGCTATCGTAACTGATGAACAAAATGTAATGCTGAAAGTCGTAAAAGAAATTGAAGCTGATCAACAGTTTTGTTTCTCTCATGGCAGTCTTTTAGCAGTTTGTGATGATTTATATTGTAATCAACGAAATACAGAACCAGAAACTTTCTCCAGTAAAACAATAGCTGAATCATGCTGTGGAAGTGAAAATTTAGCCCTAGAAGAAGATGATAAAAAGGAAGATATTGAATCTGACGAACGTTTATCGTAAGATTACTTATCGGGGTTTGTTTTAATTTTTGAAGATGGAAACGGCTTTCCATAGTCTGATGAATATTGAACTTATTAAAAAAGTTAAAAAAATAGTAATTTATTTTAAACGATGCATCAAGGAATGAAGTTCTTCAAAAGTACGTTAAATCTGAAAAAAAAAGAAAGAACTTCCTCTTCTTTTAGATTGCAAGACTAGATGGAATATCTGGTAACTATACTTGAACGATTTTATTTCTTGAAAAATAGCATACAGAAAACTTTAATCGATTTAGAGCATAAAGATCAGAATTGACGATTCCAATTTTCTACTTATAAACGTAATTGTTGAAGTCCTCAAACCGATACAAATCGCAGTAGAAGCAATCTGTCGCAGGGACTCTAGTTTGTTAGCCGCAGACGCAACCTTAAAAATTCTTTTAAACGAATTTGCGGAGGACAAACGAATTTACGGAGGACAAAAAATCAAAATTTGCTTATAAAATGACAGACATGCTAAAACTATGCATTAGAGAACGACGACGTATGGAATTATCGGGTGTTTTAAATCATTTGCATAATCCTAAACGAGATGATCAGAGTGAAAACTAGTAGTATGCTTTCTATTCCTAACAAAACTGTTATTAAGAAGCAAGTAAAAGCAACAATTGGAAAGGTGAATAACAGTGTTGACAATAGCAAGTCTGAAGATATAGAAATAAAGCATATTGAGCCCACTGCGAAACGTCAAACGTATAACCAAACATTTAAGGAAAAATTTCAACAAGAAAAAGAAACTAGTTGGATGTGCCAATCCCAAAACTTTCTTCTATCTCATACATACATTTTAATATTAAAAAAAATAGTTACTCATTTTAATGCTTTAATAATTTTAATTCAATACCTTAACAACTTCGATTTTTATCTTAAATTTCTGCTTCAAGCAATTAATCGGAGTAAAATCGAATTTCCGTCTCTGCACGAACCGATGGACAATAGAATGATAAGCAGATTTTTTTTTCAAATTTACGGAGGACCAACTTGCCTTACCAAAAAATAATCATATACAAAATGTTTAGTTCAGTTCTAGAACTAAATTCATACACTTTTATGTAGTGCAACATTGAAAATGGCATAAAATTCGGTATTGCAGCGCCCCCTTCCGGCGGATTTTCTTCAGGTGCAGGGTGATCCAACTAGCCATAGCCATACACTTACACAAAAAATTTCGTTCAATTCGATGCATAACTTCATGCACTTTTGGTCGGTACAATATTAAAAATGGCACAAAAATCGCGATTGCAGCGCCCCCTTCCGACGGATCTTTTTCAAATTCAGGGAGGACCAACTAGCCATAGTCATATACATACACAAAAAATTTGGTTCAGTTCGATGCATAACTTCATATACTTTTAGTCGGTACAATATTGAAAATGGCACAAAAATGGCGATTGCAGCGCCCCCTTCCGGCGGATTTTTTTCAAATTCAGGGAGGACCAATTAGCCATAGTCATACATATACACAAAAAATTTGGTTCAGTTCGATGCATAACTTCATATACTTTTGGTCGGTACAATATTGAAAATGGCACAAAAATGGCGATTGCAGCGCCCCCTTCCGGCGGATTTTTTTCAGGTGCAGGGTGATCCAACTAGCCATAGCCATACACTTACACAAAAAATTTCGTTCAATTCGATGCATAACTTCATATTCTTTTGGTCAGTACAATATTGAAAATGGCACAAACATCGCGATTGCAGCGCCCCCTTCCAGCGGATTCTTTTCAAATTGGGGGAGGATTAACAAGCCATAGTCATACACTTACACAAAAATTTGGTTCAATTTGATGCATAACTTTATAAACTTTTAGTCGGTACAATATTAAAAATGGCACAAACATCGCGATTGCAGCGCCCCCTTCCGGCAGATTTTTCTCAAATTCAGGGAGGATCAACCAGCTATAGCCATATACTTACACAAAAAATTTGATTGAATTCAATGCATAACTTCATATACTTTTGATCGGTACAATATTGAAAATGGCACAAACATCGTGATTGCAGGGTCCCCTTCCGGCGGAATATTTCAAAAATGAAGGAGGACCTGCTTGCCACAGACAAAAACATTCACAAAAAATTTGGTTCAATTCTATGCATAACTTCATACACTTTTTGATGGTAGAATGGCGACATACAGACACACAGACACACACACACACACACACACACAGACACACACACAGACACACGGACAGACAGACATTTTGTAAAAACATGTTTTTTGGAATCTCTGACCCCTAAAACGTGTAAATCCATCGAAAACCGGAAGTTGAAAAAAATTTCGATTACAAAACTTTCTTCTATTGAAGATAGAAGAAAGTAAAAAGCCGTCGAACTGAGTCGTCAGCTGTCGAATCTGAAGCACAAAAACAAAAAGATTTATCAATACAAATTAGAAATGAGATGTCTCTTTTTGAAAATAGAGGAGTACGCAGTCATAATTTAAAATTAATTTATCAATATTTGCTGACAATTCCTCTCGCGAGTGTCGAAGCAGATCGAGCAGTTTCGGCAGCGGGATTTATTGCAAACAAAATTAGAAGTCGACTTGGAGTTGATACTTTAGATGCTTTAATATTTCTTAGATCATATTTTCAAAGGAAAACTGATTAGTTAAGAAACACTGAGCTATTCAAACTAATGTTCTTTTTTTTTATCTTGGTATGCAATAATTTTTTATGTTATGCAATGTTTTCAAATTTTAACAACTATCACTAATTAGAAATTTAAATAATACATTTATTTAAATTTTTATTGTTATATGTGAGTATGTGTTAAGTACTTTTATTTCAAGAAAAAAAGCATTATGTAGAGGAAAATATTGTGTTTTCGATATCCTAAATTTGTAATCTTTAGTTATTTGGTAATGAGAATAATTCAAAATTTAATTAGTGATATTAATTTATTATCTTTCCATATTATAAATATTTATCCATTGAAAGACTTTTTCAACACCAAATGAAAGAAATAATATGGAACATAAAACATAGACTTTTTTGTTGTTGTTCTTACACTGTCAAACATCAACAGCAGGGCCGTAACTACCGCCGGGGCAGCCGGGGCACTGCCCCGGGGCCTCCAAGCCTGAGGGGCCCCAAACTGATGGTTAAAAAAACTATTGATTTTAGTTTCTAGTCTAAGTTCCTATAAAATGCGCAGCACATACCTAAAAGTTAGTAATTAAAAAAAAAAAATCAAAGTGCTAGAATAGATGTTTTTGCTTGTCTGTCAATATACTCCTTACGCTTCGTATGCAAAAGGAGTTCTACAGCAGACAGCAAAATGTCGAGTCGAATGTGTCATGTCGCGCCAGCATGTTTGCTGATCCCACCGAAGCTAGTATAAGGAAGAAAATATGGACTTCTAATCGACTGAATAATATAAAAAGCATCTAAAAAATTCTAGAAAATCTTTCTTCTTATCTATACTAATAAGTTAACAAAACGCTCTGTTTGTGTATGTCTGCGTATGTGTGTGTGAGTGTGTGACTGCGATGGTTAGCAAAATCTACCGCACATAGAAGTCTGAAATTTTAGGTGAAGATAGTTTAAGACAGGTACTGATGCACCTGAGGCTCAGACTTTAATATTTTAAGGGCCAGGGCCCTTGGGCCCTTACAATTTTTATACGCCAAATTGTTAATAGCTTGACTCCTTTTTATCTAATCTTTTCGTTTTGAGGTACCTTTCTCCTTTTTAGATATTTTCGCCTTTTTACTCTTCAGTTATGACCTTGGACTCTTGGGGCCCGTTTTAGGGCCCCTTTTAGTCTTTGTGATAGTAAATTGTTAATAAATTGCTTCCATTAATTTCGATCTTCATTTTTGGGATACCTATTCCATTTAGATATTTTCAAATTTTGACATTCCATATAAGACACTGGGGCCCCCTAGATAATCATAGGGCCGACCCAGGGCCCCTTGATCTTTTTGTGCGCTAAACATTTTTCACTCCCTAAATTTCTCACCTTCTTAGTGCAAATTTTTAAAGTTGAATCTTGGATTCTTATGTCAGGACCAACACCCTGATATTTTTATTCGGGCCCTGGGGCCCTTTTTTAACGCATACTCAAACAATTGGTGCATTTTTAAAAAATATTATTCTTGCAAATAATTAATACTCTATGCTTAATTTTGACTAATTAAAGGTCTAAAGCGTTATGTACTAAAACATTTTAACATGTTTTCATGTTAGGGCCCTGATTGTATTTGTCAGTTGGCCCCTATGGGGCCCTCTATAATAGCTCCCTTAAAAATGGTCGGATTCATTAGCTTTTTTTTAACAACTTTTTAGGTCCTCCAACTACGACATGAACAACAAAAAAATTTTTTTAGACTTCAGCTACCACTATTTATGAATATTAATCGCTTTCTTGGAGCTCTTGGTGCAGCTTCTTTAAAAATGATCCAAATTGCTTTCAATTTTATTCAACATAGTTTTAGCGTCTTCCCATTATTTTAATAACTACACAAATATTTTTATACCCAACTACATGCGAAATAATTTCCTGGCCCTTTGGGGCCCGGTACAGGCCCCCTTGAAGTTTTTGTAATAATAAATTGTCAATAAATTGTTTCCTTTTAATCTGATCTTCATTTTTAGGATTCTTGATTCATTTAGATATTTTAATGTTTTGACATTCTATACAAGACACTGTGTTCCCCTGTGGAATCATAGGGTCCAGCCCAGGGCCCCTCAACATTTTGTGAAATAAACATATTTCACTTCCTATATTTCTGATCTTCTTAGTGCAAAATTTTAAAGTTGCCTGGGACTCTTCTTTCAGGACCAATACAGAAAACCTGATGTTTTTATTCGGACCCTAGGGCCCCTTTTTAAACATTTGCCCAATCAATTGGTACATTTAAAAAATTGTATCATTCCAAAGCATAGTTCCTACTATATGCTTAATTTTGACTAATTAAAGATCTAAAGCGTTATGTACTAAAATATTTTAACGTGGTTTCATATTAGGACCCTGGTTTTAACTGTCAGTTGGTCTGTACAGGGCCCCATATTATAGCTCCCTTAAAAATGGTCCAATTCACTAGCCATCATTCACACACCATTTTTTTTCTATCAATTTTTTATGTCCTCTCTCTACCTATTACATGAACGACAAAAAAATTTCTTAGACTCCGGCAACCATTAATTTTGTTTGTCAATTGCTTTCTTGAGGCCCTTGATGCAGCTTCTTTAAACATGAACCAAATTGCTTTCAATTTTATTTAACATAGTTATAGCGTCTTTCCATCATTTTAATAACTACAAAAAATATCTTTATACCCAACTACATGCAAAATAAATTCCTGGCCCCTTGGGGCCCGTTGAAGTTTTTGTAATAATAAATTGTTAATAAATTGTTTCCTTTTAATCATTTCATTTTTAGGATTCTTTATTCATTTAGATATTTTAATGTTTTGACTTTCCATATAAGGCACTTTGGCCTCCTGTGGAATCATAGGGCTCAGTCTAGGGCCCCTGAACATTTTGTGAGGCAACCATAGTTCACTCTTTAAATTTATCCCCTTCTCAGTGCAAATATTTTAAATTTGAGTCTTGGACTCTTCTTTCAGGGACAAGGTTCTCATATTTTCATCCGCGGCTAGGACCCTTTTTTTAAACATTTTCCGAATCAATTTGTGCATTTCGATAAAATATTATTAAAATGAATAATTCAAACCCTATGATTAATTTTGACTAATTGTAGGTCTAAACAGCTAAGTACTAAGATATTTTAACATGTTTTCCTGTTAGGGCCCTCTTTTTAACTGTCAATTTTCCTTTTTGGGCCTTTATTATAAATCCCTTTAAAATGGTTTAATTAACTCCTTTTTTTAAACAACTTCTTAAATCCATCAGCTACTAAGAAACCGCCATAGTCTAGCTACCACCAATTTTGAATATTAATCGCGTTCTTGGAGCCGTTGGTGCAATTTCTTTAAAAATGATCCGGATTGCTTGCAATTTTGTTTCACATTGCTTTAGCGTCCCCCCATTACTTTAATAACTACAAAAATATTTTATACCCAACTACATGCGAAATAAGTTCCTGGTCCCTTGAAGATTTTGTACCATAAATTGCTATTAAACTGCCCTCTCTTAATCCAATCTTCATTTTTGGAACTATTTTTTCACTTAGTTATTCCCATGTTCTTACATTTCATTTAAAAGCCTGAGACTCCCTATGGTCTCGGCTCAGGCACCTTGAAATTTTTGTTCTCCATGCATATTTCACCCACTTATTATCAAACCTTCTCAATGTATAAATTTAAAATTGAATTTTGGACTTTTATTTCAGGACCTACACCCTGATGTTTTTATTGAGGTCCAAAGGCCTTTTTTAAAGCATTTACTCATTTTTTGTATGCATTTCTTTAAAATATTATTTAATGAATAATTCATATCCTATGCTTAATTTTGACTAATTGTAGATTTAAAGTGTTAAATGTTTGCTTAAGGTTAGCATAACGTGTCCCGGGCAATGCCGGATGGGTCAACTTAGTCTATTAATAAATACATAAAATCGAAAAAAATTATCACAATCCATCTTTCAAAAGGTTTTTAAACAGAAACGCATTATTAAGTTACATATACTCAAAAATGAACCTAAATAAAATGCTCTTTAAAGTATTAAACCAATCAGAAGTCCGTATTTTCTTCCGTATGCTAACTTCAGTGGGATCGGCAAAAATGGCGTCGCCGCCAAGTGCCTGCTGAGTAGAGTTGTCCAATTCTACATTTTTTAGTCATTTTTGTGCTTATCATATTATGTACATTTAAACAACGGTGTGCGAGAAAAAAAACTATGTCCGGGGCAAAGTTTCAATTTGCCCTCCCTGGGCCCCCCCCGGAGGTTTTGCCCCGGGGCCCCCAAGTTTATAGTTACGGCCCTGATCAACAGCTTATTTGTTTTAATTACCAATTGTTGTAATTTATCCTATACTTTTTTTATTAATAATTAATAAATTTTGAACTTGTTATATTTTCTTAAGTAGGCTGTATTTCTGCTTTAATTATTTTTTTACAATATTGTGAAATTTAGCTATTGTGAGAATTAGTAATATTGGAGAAATTTTAATTTTCGTAATCCCGGGATTATCCCGGGATCCCGGGATTGAAGCTAAATAATCCCGAAATCCCGGGATTGGAAATTTGTCTCGGGATTGTAATCCCTAATCATGATCCTCTCTATAAATGGAAACGCTTTTGTTGTCGAATATGTTTCATATAATTTTATTTAAAGAAAGAGAAGAAATACCTATAAAATGAATAATAAAACTACGTTTTTTGAAAATATTTAGCTTCGACTGTTTCTCTATTCTATCTAAACTAGAAGATAGCCCGTCAAAATGACGTGTTTCCATTTTTAAAAGGATGATAAAACATTACAACTTTGGTCAATCATAGCCACTTTAGGCTGAAACAATTTTGATAAATACAGCGATTAAACTTGGAAAAGGAAAATCTAACAAAAAAAAAAAAAAAAAAAAAAAAACAGAAATCTGCATTTAAAACTATAGCAAAACTATCTGGTGGGGGTGGGGATTATAATGAAATTTAAAACGCATCCACGGTTTGCTTAAATAAAAAGTTTTAATTAAATAGTGTTTTTGAAATCGTGAAAAGATTTCAAAGCGAAGTAAAATGTAGTGACGTCATTTACAGCTGCCACTGTAAATCTGACCATTGAGAACGCTCCATTACGACTATGGAACGGTTTCATTGGTCAGAAAATAGATTACCTTTAAAATCGGAGGTAACTTTTCACAATGTTTTTTATAGATTTGAAATTCTCAAGAGTCATTCACAACTGTAAAGAAAAAAAAAAAAAAAAGCAACCCGAATATAAAAATTTTAGCAATATTGCATTTAAAACGCACCTTCGCTTTCCTTTAATAAAAAGTTTTAATTTACACTGTAAAAAAATTTTACTTATTTGCTACAGCGTCACTCCACCGCCTTTATAGAAAACGGTTACTTTACTGTGTTATGGAGCATTCTCATTGGTCATAAAAGATATATTCTATAAAAGCTGTGGAGTGCCGCTGCAGCAAATGGGTCAAATTTTTAACAGTATACTTTTTGAAATCGTGGAAAGATTTCAAAGCGAAGTAAAATGTAGTGACGTCATTTATAGCTCCCACTGTAAATCTGACCAATGAGAAACCTCCATTACGACTATGAAACGTTTTCATTGGTGAATGTGTTTCTTTTTCTCACGGATAGGTTGACCCCGGAATTGTTATACACGGAGGGGTTTTATATATATAATTTGATCAAGAAGATTGTTTTGTGTGGAAAGAATAAAAAACTTTTATTAATAGACAGAATAAATATAAGTTTTATATAATATTTTCTTCAATGATACTTTAAAGTAACGTCGGTGCATAAAGGGTTAAAGAAGGTCATCAGATAAAAGCTAAGAAAACTCACTCTGTTGTTGCAAATAGTTTCTAAAAGTGAAAACGAAAATTTGGCGGTTCAAACTTCATTGCAAGATTTTATCGCATCCCCTAAATCTCGAACAGGACAGCAAGAAGAATAAAAATTGGTACTAATTGGGGAGACCGGCTTAATGCGCCGATGTCGACCCTTATTTTCCTTCCTCTGCATGAAGTGCGCTCGGCGTCAAAGTGACCGGATATCGTTGTCAACCCCGTCTCTTGTACATATGGGCACGAAGTGACAGCCTCTTTTGCTAGAAAGACTCCTTTCTGTTGGCGTTAATTCGCTAAATTGGGCGCTTTAACGATCATTTTGGCTATCAATAATGTTTTTTCAACTCACAAAAATTTTATGTAATAACCAGACGAGGGGGTTATTAAGGAATTATCTGACGCTATTGTTGCAGAACGATTAGAACAAGAAAAATTAGAACGCGAAAAGTTAGAAAAACGGGAAAGGTTAGAGCGTGAAGAAAAACAGGAAAAATTGGAGCAGGAAAAGTTAGAAATGGAAAAATTAAGAATGGAACATGAATTAGAAATGGAGAAACTAAGGGTGCAAGGATCGGCAAATAATTCTAATGTTAGGGAATCTAATAATGAAAGTAATATAGAAAAATTGATCAAAAGTGTTAAAACTCTATCTATCAAAGTACCAGAAGGGACTGAGGGATGGAATTTATTTTTCAACAGTTTAGAAAGGGCATTCCAAACTAAAGAGGTACCGGAAAACCAGCAGGCCGAAATTCTACTAAATATGTTAGGAGATAAGGCGGATAATTTGTTAATTTATACCACTAAGGAACAAATGGAGAATTATGAGGAATTAAAGGAGTTAGTCCTAAGGGAACATGAGCCAACCCCGAAGGCATGTTTAGAAAATTTCCGGAAAGCTAGGAGAAATCCGAACGAAACCCATGTATTATTTGTATCGCGTTTAATAGCTACGTGGGAAAATTATTGTAAAATTAGAGGTGCGGACACTTATGAAAAGGTCAACCAGTTAATAGTTACTAATAAGCTAATGAGTACGCTAGATGAGGATACTGCAGCATATATTAGTTTAACTCACCAGGGTAAATGGTTAGAAGCTCCTAAAATTGCTAAAGAGTGTGATAATTATTTTGATGCTAAACATAAGTCTTATGCAGTTACGCATAAAAGCTTTAAAGGTAAATATAAGTACGTAAACAATGAAAAAATGAGACCGAGGGAGGATAATAAATTTAGTGGTAGTTGGAGGCAAAATGGTAGTAATGAGTGTAATTCGTTTCCGGATAGGAAAATAGAGTTTAAGAAGACGAATGATGCTTCAGGGCCTAAATGTTTTAAGTGTGGTTTGAGAGGTCATTACCAACGTTTTTGTAATAAAGTGGGTAATGAGGGAACTAATAATGGCAATAAAGGGCGAGACCAGAAAGCAGGTGTTCATAAGATTATGGTGAAAGAAAATCAAGAGTTACCTAATGGGGCTATTGTGGCTAGAATATCGGCAAAGGCCGAGCAGAAAACTAATGTTATTGGTGAGAAATTAAATAAACTTGAGAAGATTGAAGTTAGTGTTAATGGGCAAAAAGCAAAGGGATTGGTTGATTCTGGATGTGAGATTAGTGTTGTTCATAAAGATTTAGTACCGGAAGAGAAATTAAAGGGAGCGGGTAGTATTTATTTGCAAGGGTTATTTGGTGAAGCTGTTAAATCACCGTTAGTTAAACTACCGCTAGCTATTCCGCAATTCGGGCAAACTAATATTATTCATCAGGAAGTACTTTGCGCAGTAACTGATAATATTAATGAGCAAGTAATTTTACATCCCGAAGTGATTAATGAGTTGTCAGGTGTCAATCTTGAGGAGCCATTGATAGAGTCCGAAGAATTAAAAAGTTCCGAAATTATTATTGATAACTCGAATGAAAAGGAAGATGTAAGTAACGATAGCTGTAATGTTTACGTAATAGACGCGAGATCGCAAAATGTACAAAGTCAGGATCCAGAAAAAACTGAAACGGAGGAAAATAATGAATCTATTGTTAGTAACTCAGATATTTTTAAGAAATCCCAGTTGGAATGTAAAGAATTAGAGAAAGCTTGGGAATTAGCTAAAAAGGAAAAAGGGGATTATTATATTGTAAACGGATTATTGTATCATAAAGAGAAATTGTTAGCCGAAACTATAGCGCAATTAGTAGTACCCAAGGTAAGAAGGGAAGAAATCTTAAAATTAGCGCATTCATCGGTATTTGGAGGGCATCATGCAGCCAAGAAAACGTTGCAGAGAATAAGGTATTCTTTTTATTGGGAGGGAATGGCAAAAGAAGCTCTAAACAGTTTTGTGAATCATGTTTAGAGTGCCAATTGACTAGAGGGGTTAAAGTAAATGATAGAGCTCCTATTTCCCCAGTGTCGCGGCCGGAATTTCCATTTCAGGTTGTTAATGTTGATTTAATTGGGCCTATTGATCCTAAAAGTTCACAAGGGCATCGGTATATACTGACTTTAATTGATCAGCATACCAGATGGGCGGATGCGATCCCTCTAAAAAGTTTAACTGCTAAAACTGCGTGTGAGGCGTTACTTCAAATATTTATGAGAACCGGAATTCCTAATGTAATTGCCTGCGACAATGGAACCAATTTTACTGCCGACTTAACGAAAGAATTTTAGAAAAGGTTAGGTGCTAGTCCAAGATTTTCGACTCCACAGTATCCACAGTCCAACGGACTTGTGGAACGATTTAATCAGACTCTTAAACGTATGCTACATCATACGATTAGGGAAGAAGGAAAAAAATGGCATGAACAAATACCATTTATATTATGGGCGTATAGGGAAGTCCCAAATTCTACGACGGGAATCGCACCTTTCCAGTTATTATATGGTAGAGCCCGGAGGGTCCGTTATCGATTCTTAAGTCGTCATGGGCTGGAGAAAATAAGGGAGCGCAGTTAGATACTACGCCGATTCATGAGTACTTGGATAAACTTAAGAACCGCTTAGAAAGAGCCGCAAATGAGGCAAAATTGTCGTCTGAGGTTCAACAAAATAGAATGGCGTATCATTATAATTTAAGGTCAAAAGAAAAAACGTTTGAGGTAGGCGATAAAGTTATACTGTTAATCCCCGATTCGACTAATAAGTTATATTCTAGGTGGCAAGGGCCGGCAACTATTGTAGAAAAACGAAACCAGCATTCGTTTATTGTTGAGTTAGCCGACGGGAGTAGGAAGCATGTGCACCAAAATAAGATAAGAGAATTTATCGCTAAATGTAATATAGTTAATATTGTTTTCGAAGGTGATGAGGAATTTGGAGAAGTTGGGGAAATTCCTATTTTGAACCGGGATCAAGAGATAGAACGGGATATTGAGAGGTTTGAAATAAAAGGGCTATCTAATAGTCAAGTCAAAGATTTAAAGTCCATTTTGAGGGAAAATAAAGAAGTGTTTATGGGTCCTTTACGACCAGTGGAAGTAGGGGAACATCGTATTGATCTGAAACCGGGTGTAGAAAGGAAAAAACCAAAGTTATATAGCGTGCCGGTAGCTTATAAAGAGGAAGTGGATAGGCAGATTCAGGAGTTATTAGAATTAAATCTAATCGAACCGTCGAATGCTGAAATTAGCCATCCAATTGTTTGCGTTGCGAAAAAAGATGCAACTGTCAGAATGTGTATTGATTACAGAGCTTTAAATTCTGTAACGCGGGTTCCCACCTTCCCGATGAAAGATTCCCAAGAAATTATGTATACCGCAGGGGCGGCTAAATATTTATCTTCAATAGATTTATTGAGGGGTTATTGGCAAATTAAAATGGCTGAGGATTGTAAACCTTTGACAGCTTTTACGACGCATAACGGAACTTATCAGTGGCGTACAATGCCTTTTGGATTATCAGGGGCTGCTGCTAAGTTTCAAAAAGACATGAATGAGGTTCTCCAAGGTCATCGGAGGTATGCAGAAGCATATATTGATGATGTCATTTTGAACCTTCTCATTCACATTATAAAACATAAAATTTTCTTCTTTTTGTTAATTTCTGTGCCTATTAATATGCAGTGCATAACATAAAAAGGCTGCTTCAGTAAGGCGAAAGCAGCAATTCACTAATGTTAATTCTTTGGAAGAAATTTTTTTAAATATCTTGTTCGCATTTTAATCTTTTAGAAGTTTTTTTTTCTTTTTCGCATTGTTTAGCTCAGATCGATGTATTATAAAGACCGTTGTTTTCTACTTTTTTGATTTTGTATGGATTTTTATTTTATTATGGGTGTTTTTAAATCAAAAAGGGCAATTTTGAGACATAAGTTTTAATTTATTTTTGTTCAAATATACGTGAACCAGCAGGTGTTGTTAATCAGAAACTATCTAATTGCACTCATTTTTCTGTTTTTTTTTTTTTTTTTTTTTTTTTTTTTGCAAACTCAATGGATATTTCAGAACAAGCCATCAAAGTTGACATTTCGAACGCTTTTTTCCGGCGAAAGCAGAAAAACCAGTCAATTAAAGGGAGAAAATCACGAGATCACGTGACAAAAATAGCTCATAATTCGGTAGATAATTTAATTACCACAAAATGGAAGACTCAATTCGATTCGAATTCGCTTGCATAGTCAGGCCTTCCAATATTTTATCTTTCCGTTAAAAAAATGAATTTGTAAATGTGCCAAAACGTTTTGCGCTTGCTGAGCAAAGCAGTTGAGAACACCCTTAAAGATGTTCTTACTTTAGGAACCGGTTTTGAAAATGTAAATATACTCAAAAAAAAACATGTAATGGAAATTGAAAGGGTAAAACAAAAAGCGGTTTTCATACAGATAGATTTCAGTTGCTCAATGAGAAAAACATTTAAAAATATTGAAATGCAAGTGATCGTAAATTTGGTATCGTATTTTTTTTTTTTTTTTTTTTTTTTTTTTTTTTTTTTTTTTTTTTGGGCTTACAAGATAAATTTTAGCGAAGAAGTATTTTCGGATGACTGAAGTAGCCCTTTAACCCTTTAACGATTAAAGCATTTTCATTGCTAAGATGTCGAAATAAATGAATGACACCGGTAATTAAGAACAAATATATTTCTAAATAAGAAAACGTGATTATTCACATACATAATAAAAGGGATATTTTTAAATAAAAATACCGGTGTCAGTGTTGCGTATCGGAATTAAAATTTTGTGGTTTCGTGGCGAAACCAATGAACGTTAAAGGGTTAATAATTATATTGCTTATGGAGAAAAATGAAGAAATATAAACTAAAAAATTATACTGATATTCTGCATTTTCAAATTTAATAAATTTTAAAATAAATTTCATTTACATGAACAGTGTCGTAGACAGATGGGGGTGGGGAGTGGAATCCAGATGCACTGGGTACCACTAATTTTATAAAGCTTTCTTTGCCTTGTCTAATCAGAGAATTTCCAGCTATTACTCAAAACGAAAACAACTTTTCGATTTTAATGGTATGAAGAGCATGGAGCCCCCGGTCCCCTCTGGCTACGCCTCTGTACAAGAAAGTCAAATGGAAAAAAAAACACATTGTCTTCTGGTAGGAGAAAATTTAAGGGGAGCGGGAAGGACAGAATATAATGTTCAATACAAGTGTTCGTAGTAAAACCATAAATAAAATAATTTTCTTTCTTTCCTTTTTAGCTTACAGGCTATCATAGCCTGAGAGCTTATGTGCCCGCCCGTTCTGTATGTATGTGCGTATGTGCGTAACGCGATAACTCATGATAAAAATATCGGATCCACTTGAAATTTTGTATATAGGTATATCCTGACAAGGCGCGGAGTTCATTCGATATGTATAAGAGGGGGAACGGGGGGCTCATGCCCCCCGTTAGTTGATATAAATGGGATTTTCATGCAGAATTAAGTTTTCAAAATTTAGATTAGGATCATTCTGATGAGGCGATTCCGTGACTGTTATTAGGTGTTCATTGAATAAGTATAAATAGGGGGAACAGGGGTTCTAATCCCCCCCCCCTCCCGTTAGTTGATATAAATGGGATTTTCATGCAGAATTAAGTTTTCGTTCAAAATTTAGATTAGGATCATTCTGATGAGGCGATTCCGTGACTGTTATTAGGTGTTCATTGAATAAGTATAAATAGGGGGAACAGGGGTTCTAATCCCCCCCCCCTCCCGTTAGTTGATATAAATGGGATTTTCATGCAGAATTAAGTTTTCGTTCAAAATTTAGATTAGGATCATTCTGATGAGGCGATTCCGTGACTGTTATTAGGTGTTCATTGAATAAGTATAAATAGGGGGAACAGGGGTTCTAATCCCCCCCCCCCCCCCGTTAGTTGATATAAATGGGATTTTCATGCAGAATTAAGTTTTGGTTCAAAATTTAGATTAGGATCATTCTGATGAGGCGATTCCGTGACTGTTATTAGGTGTTCATTAAATAAGTATAAATAGGGGGAACAGGGGTTCTAATGCCCCCCCCCGTTAGTTGATATAAATGGGATTTTCATGCAGAATTAAGTTTTCGTTCAAAATTTAGATTAGGATCATTCTGATGAGGCGATTCCGTGACTGTTATTAGGTGTTCATTGAATAAGTATAAATAGGGGGAACAGGGGTTCTAATGCCCCCCCCCGTTAGTTGATATAAATGGGATTTTCATGAATTAAGTTTTCGTTCAAAATTTAGATTAGGATCATTCTGATGAGGCGATTCCGTGACTGTTATTAGGTGTTCATTGAATAAGTATAAATAGGGGGAACAGGGGTTCTAATGCCCCCACCCCCCGTTAGTTGATATAAATGGGACTTTCATGCAGAATTAAGTTTTCGTTCAAAATTTAGATTAGGATCATTCTGATGAGGCGATTTCGTGACTGTTATTAGGTGTTCATTGAATAAGTATAAATAGGGGGAACAGGGGCTCTAATGCCCCCCCCCCCGTTAGTTGATATAAATGGGATTTTCATGCAGAATTAATTTTCGTTCAAAATTTAGATTAGGATCATTCTGATGAGGCGATTCCGTGACTGTTATTAGGTGTTCATTGAATAAGTATAAATAAGGGGAACAGGGGTTCTAATGTCCCCCCCCCTTAATTTATATAAATTGGTTTTTCAAGCAGAATTTTCAGATTTCGTTCAAATCTCTGAATAGTTTTGGAAGTTTAATGGTTAAGTATAAAAGAGGGGGATAACTCTTTTTAAATTATATAAATGCTAAATGGGTTTTTATTAAGAATTATCTAATTTGCTCTGAATTTTGGATATAGATTTTTTATATGATAAAGCATGTCTTTGATAGTATAGGAGGTTCAATGATTAAGTATAAAAAAAGAGAAAAGGGGAGAGCTGTTTCCCCTTCTTAATTTTTTTTTTCGAACGGAATTAACCCTTGAAAATATAAAGCTTTAATGTGCAATTAGTATTTTTCCTGTGAGCTCAATGCCTTCAGTTTAACTGGGCAGTATTCTTTATTTACTTTTTATCTTCACTACTTCCACTCAAATGACCCATACCTCTGGATCGACCACATGCTGTTTTATTTTCTTAATTCCCATATCTTTGACAAACTCAAGTCAAATACTATTTCTGTATCCTATTACAGTATGCGGCATACATTCTGTTTCACTTTTACCCCATTAAAAGCTATCTCTGTCCCTCATGATCTCTGACCTTCACCCTTCTACTTTAGCGGCAGTTTAATGAGTTAAAAACGTGAACCGCATTCTTCCTTTTCCGGTACAATGTTTAGCAAACCAAGTATATTTTCATTTGGAAGAGAAAGGAAGGGGGGGGGGGGGGGAAGACGTAATCTTAGAGCGTAATCGTATATTTATGTGAGATTACGATTATTGCAATTACTTAGGGTCCGATTACGATTAGATTATGATTATAATCGAGATGAAATCTCTTGATTATGTCGAAAACCAAAATCTATGATTACGATTACAGTGCGATTACATGGTTTTTGTAATCGATTATAATCGACTACGATTACAATTACTCGAAGTCTGGTAATAACATTATATATATATATGTTTGTTAAAAATAGCTATTAAATCACAGAAAAACAGACAGTATAAAAATATATATCTGTTAACATAAAGTGCACAAACTGAAAAAAATAAATAAATAAAAAAGCAAAATAAATAAAAGTATGGTGATAAAAAATCCGCATACATATTTTTTCACAAGAAATTTAAACATTGGAGAATATTTTTGAACTACTTGCGAAAAGAAAATTTTATGAAGAAATAATACTTGTTACCTAACAATATGGCATTTTTTTTTTTCAAGCATATTATTTTTTGTTCAGAAACATATTTTTTAAATATTTGACATAGCATAATTATATATAGATGCAAATATTTTCTTCAATTTTAAACTAATTTCTCATTTACTGTACATTCAGATGCTTCATTCTAAGTTCAGATGTTCATCCTAGGTAGAGGTCTGCACGGGCCGGAATTTCCAGGCTCGGGCCCGGCCCGGCCCGTTGTAAAACTCAAAAGTTCGGCCCGGGCCCGGCCCGTACAAAAATCAGCGAAAACAGGCCCGGCCCGTTTTGGCCCATTACAATTTCTACGATTTCTAAAAAATTCAGATTTTTATCATATAACTAAGATTCCTTTAAACAATACTGCATACATATCTATGATATGATTTTACAGCATATTTTACAGCAAATACACATTAACAACATTAATGATTACTTAGATTCTTAGGCTTTCAACATTTGAATAAAGATTCATTAAAAATTTAATATGGCTTAGAATAAAAGAAAAAAGAAAGAGCTAAAAACATCGTTAATTTTGAAGCTGTTTAATAAAAGAAGATTTATAAATATATTTCTATATCATTTTATTATAGATTTCAAATCCAAATTCATTCTTAAATTCAAAGAAGCTCCTTTCTGATACATTTCTAAATTTATTTTTTTTCCTCAGAAACGCATAAGATTAGCAGATATCTTTATTCAGAAACTATATAATCGAATGGCATTATCCATTTTTTGATACAAGCAATTTAAGAATACTGCAAACAAATAAAATACTGTCATAATTAGCGTTTTGAATAGAATTTCCGGAAGCAATAGCTAGGGAAGGGAGAAAAATCTGCAATCATTTGAGGAGCTATTATATCTCAACAAGGTTATACAAGTATTTTATTTACCAAAACTGAAAAACGCTATTCGATTCCAAATCCCTTCAATGGTTAGGCTTATCACTTTTATACTTTTACAACTTAAAATTAATCAGAAAATGTGTCAAACTTTTGCATTATTGAGAAATTAATTTAAAAATCATCAATAAGTATATATCCGAAGACTAAACTAACAAGTTCTTTATCGCTGTTAATAATTTTACAAATCATGTTTTCTGCCAATAATTAAGTCTAGTACCGGTCCGGCCAGTCTATAAGTAGAAAAATAATATAAGCGTGATCTCGTACTGGCATGAGTCAGCTAAAAAAATATTAAAAGGGGTTACACATAATGTAATTCTCCAATGCCGATACACTGTGCATTTTTATATTGACGCTGTCAAACTAGTATGGCCACATTTATACTTATTCTCGTTAAAACCATTTTCGTTGAAAATGGCTGATTTTTTATCGTTTCTGCTTAAATCTTCAGAACGGGCCGGCAGGCCCGAAAATTTTTCTTATCGGCCCGTCTGGCCCGTTCAATTTTTTTGCCGGCCCGGACCGGCCCGTTGAAAAAACTATTCTAAATCTGCCGGCCCGGCCCGTTAGAAAATTCGAAACAACTCCGCCGGCTCGGCCCGCGGGTCGGGTCGGGCCGGGGCCACGGGCCGAGCCCGGGCCCATGCAGACCTCTAATCCTAAGTGGTTTTTTAACTGATATTTAAATCTGTATTTTGTAGTAAGTATTGTTAATACTGTCGCGAAGATTTACTATGGCTGGATTTGCGTTCAGAAGACTTTATCTCTTTAAAGCAACCCTCAATACAATGATGGATTGCTTATCTCAATCCCTTCCGGTGCACTTGATCAGGTAGGGTTGAAGCTGTGGGCGCACTTTATGATCTCCAACACTGGCAGGCGCACTTGATGTACACCCCTAATTGGTTATCCCGTCGACCAAATTACTATCGCTAAATTCTAAGATTAAATGCCAATAATGTTTGATCACAAATGTCACATTCACTTGACTTAATCATGATACACATGTTTGTAACTCATCAAGTGATTTTTAATTTGTATTCATATTGATGTTCTACTAAAATATTTGTTAAAAAAAAAAAAAAAAAAAAAAAAAAAAAAGTCAGTTTTTATAGTTTGGCGAAATTGGTCGACAAAATATCTAAGTAGTACCGAAAAATTATAAGGTAAGTACATTGTAAGTTATAAACTTATTGATTTATTCCAAATTCTTTTCTTGTATTCCAATACATAATCCATAAATACAATAGAACGTACCGAGTACGTACGCAACAAAGGAAAGGGATTTTAAATGTTTTAGTAATAGAAATTTCGTAAATTACTCATCGCTATATCAGAAGATAATTTTTGTCATTTAAAATAGCAAAGATTTTTCACGAAAATTCTGTAAAAGATTTCCGAAAGTTTTTGAAATGTAACAAACCCTGTAGAATGTGTTCATTAGATTTTGGAGACGTTTTATTGTTTATTCTTTTTTTGCTTATCAAAACGGGTACTTTGACTTACTTCGCACTTGTCTTGGAGCGAACTGCTGATGCAAGTCAAAGTATTG
The DNA here is from genome assembly GCA_964019185.1 of Maratus speculifer. Taxonomy (NCBI): domain Eukaryota; kingdom Metazoa; phylum Arthropoda; class Arachnida; order Araneae; family Salticidae; genus Maratus; species Maratus speculifer. Next base: position 246,874,309 of record OZ025289.1, read on the forward strand.
CTGTATTTACATAAATATTCTTGATCACAGCTAAAGTCGGTTTTTCAATTGCTTAAGCCGTAACGGATTTAAGGAATTAAATGTCTAATGACAAATAATATTATATTACCCCACTGTTTTTTAGGTGTGTTCATAATTAATAAATACGAAGCACCTATAATCGTCGTTCACCTATAATCATCTGCCTTCCTGTCCGCATATAACAGAGCCAAAACTACCCAATCGAATCGTTTGAAATTTAAAATATGTAATTGTTGCATAATTTTGTCATTTCAAATTTTGTGAAAATCGGATGTATAGTGCAATTACAGGGACAATCAAATGAGAAAAATAGTTTAAAGTGCATTTTAATGATACTGAATGTGACTCTTTCGAACATAATAAAATTAATATGCATCTATACAGCATTTACTAAAATATACATTCTGTACAATCTGTGATGCAAAGAATATTTGTTATTGATTTACAGGACCACGTAAAAGTATTCTATTACATAATGGAATAGGGAGAAGCATTCTTCGGAACGCGTTTTAATTATATCATCCGAAGTACTGAATATTTTTAAAACTTCAATATATTACGAAAGCATTTCATTTGCTACTCTTGATGTGCAATTTCCGACTTGTTTCTTCTTCTTTGAGATGCAGAAATATCATAAATTTCTTATACACCAGATACTAGGGGCATTCCAGGGGGGGGGGGGATGTTTTTTCTTTCACTCATCATCTTTTAGATTAGAATTTGGTCTTAACATGGAACAAGACTTGACGACTTTGTAACTAAATTTAATGCCAAATTATTATGAGGAAAATTATATGTGTCGAAAGAATGTTTAAATGTAAAATGCTTGATATAATTCTATAGAATTACCATCCACGGATATTTGTTTGGTGGAAACACTTTATATCCTCCAACTATTCTAACTTTTCGCCTTCTGGTATGTTCTGGTGGGGAAAAGAGTCTTTTATTCGGGTAATTGAGGACTCCACAGCCTAAAAATATCAAATAAAGAAGAAAAGTTATCAAAAATTTTTTAAGTACTTACTCTAGTAGAAATGCGCCATCAATGGCGGTTGTAACATACACACACGCACACACACACAAAGTAGATATTTTTTCGGCCGGCCCTCTCATAAAGGTCTGCACGGGTCAAAATTTTCAGGATCGGGCCCGGCCAAACTCATAGAAAAAGATTCGGCTCGCCCGTACAGAAAATAAAATAAAATAAAATAAAATAAAATAAAATAAAATAAAATGGCCTGGATCAGTAAAAGTGTCCGAGACCGGCACGTCCCGTTGAAAAGCTACAATGATCCGACCCGGTGTAATAGCTAAAAAAAAAGTTAAAATCTCGGCCCGAGTTAGTTTCTACAATACATTGATTTTTACGTGGATTTGGTTAAAAAATTGTCTCGTGCGAAATGTTCTGACTAAAAATATTTATCGTAACTTTTTTCATGTTTATAATCTTCATTTTTATAGAAGTGCCGCAGACTGCGATGTTATTTTTTTCAATGAATCTCCATTTTTTGGATGTAAACGTTTCAGTTGTCATTAATATTGTTAATCTATATTCCTATATTGAAATGTTTAAAACGTTAAAAGTAATATCTATACAGTAAAGTTTCAGGCGGAATTGCATAGAAAAGAAAAAAAATTCGTTGTAGACAAGTTCCATTCTTAGTAAGTGTAAATGTGTTATATATTCTTTCATTACCCATTAACTATTAATATATTAATATTGCATGGGTCAACACGTTTTTCAGTTTAAAACGAGAAGAGGAGATTTACATTAATATAAAAAATCCCTGTCGACTTGGCCTATAGGCGGAGGTACATTTCGAAGATAAGTGCTATTTCTACATCAAAAAATGAAATATGATTAGAGATAAATCCTGTTTAAAAATTTTATTTAGCCGCTTTTGAAGAATTTTTTAATTTATTTTTTCTCTGTAAGAATTGATTTTATCAGGATCATTTTAGGTAAAATTCAGCTCCAAATGCCCATTTTGATAGCAAAATTTTTAATTACATTTTGTCTTTAGCAAAAAACTGACCAATACGCACATTATACAGTTCCTAAATAAGAGAACCTATCAGTTGGATGCGTTTGAGAGGCAAAATGGATTTAAAAATGTGTCATAAAGTAAGCAGTTTGTTATTTGAATACTTTATTTTTCAATCATGATCGCTTCATGAAATTCTGTTCAAAATGGCTATTTTCAAAGCATTTTTTGAAACACATACTGCCTATATCAAAAAACTGTCTAATACATCACATTATACAGTTCCTAAATAAGGAACCTGTCAATTGTATGCGTTTGAGGGCAAAAATTTTATGACCTTTGATTTTAAGTAAAAGTTTGAAGGCGATCTGAGCAGAATAAAAGAAGTTATCGTGTCCATAAAAAAGTGATATAGACTGATAGATAGATAGATAAATAGATAAACTTTTTTACTGATGGTAGTTTCGGGGTCTAGAGGTCATGATCGGTGTAGATTGGCAAAATTTTTTCAGAAATTCCAACATGGGAGCGAACGCAATAGGTAGTATTTCATACGAAATCTACCTAAAAGCTACAAATGAAAGTGAACAAAATAAAAAACTTGCCTCGTCTGAGAAATTTCAGTTATGTATTTTTTTTTTCTTTTCTTTTTCTTACTTTTATTTAGATCCATAAAATAGCATTTCTCTGTAAATGATTAAGCATATATCTGTGCGCACAGTAGCATGTTTTCAGTGGCGTAGCTAGCGGGGGGCGGAGGGGGCGGTCCGCCCCGGTTGTCACCCTCTAAGGGGTGACACCCCCAATCTTTATTTGCAAGTAATTCTTCTACATATAGACACCACATTGATTTATGCGGACTATTGGTTGTGATGAGTCGCTCGTGTGTTTTTTTATCCAAGAGGAAAAAAGGAATGGTAGGGTCATTAGTTAGAATAATGTAGAATTGTGATTTTAAAAATATGACGAATCGGTAGGGGGGTGACACCATTTACATTCGCCCCGGGTGTCATCCATCATAGCTACGCCACTGCATGTTTTTATTTATATTTATCTTAAATTTAAATAATTAATCATTATTCTGTCTGACGGTAAAAAAAAAAAAAAAGTCTTGTAAATAATAACTAAAAGAAAAAAGAAGCATTTCTGGTAAAGAAGTTTCTAAATTTACAAATATTAAAAAATAAATCGATAGCGAAAAAAAAAAAAAAAAAAAAAAAAATTATACAGTTTTGAAAGAGAATAATTAGAAGTCTCATAGTCCAAGAGTCTACCGCACAAAAGTCTAAGTCATCGAGCACAAGAAAAATTCCTTTATTTTATGGAAGTGTAGTCATAGGGGAACCTATTCATCCATGTCTGCCGGAAGCGAAGTGGTGCATAAGCCAAAAATTAATACCACTAGTGGTTGATTCGTTGACAGCATTATGTTTTCCTGCACACAATTTTCCATATTTTTATACTTTTAATTGTACGGCAAACACAATGTTAAACGTGCGAGTGAATTTTAATGTGCGATTTGATTTCTGTCAAATCTTCGAATTTTAGCTCCCAATTGGATTGAGGAGATTGTCTGTTCAGCAGTCGCCTACCAGTCTAAAACTCATTTACTATTTCTAAAGAGCTTATGTGTTTTCTGCAAAGAATTATATATATATATATATATAACTTTAAGAGAAGGAACAACAACAACATCTATTATTATTATTATTATTATTATTATTATTATTATTATTATTATTTTAATTTTTAGAATGCAAAATAATAGTAAAAAAATATAATAATAAAATAATTGAAGAGCTCAGGTAATAAAGATGGTATGTGAAAAAAAAAATAATATATATATATGTAATAATTCGACGAAGGCTATGTTCCATAAACTTCTAAGAATGTTACTTCTAAGAATCAGCAGCAGCACGAGCAGAGCAGTCGCTCCGGCAGTTGGCAAGCGGTGGAAGAGTTGCATTGGAGTATTTCCCCATTATAAAAACAAAAAGCACCAGTCTTCAAATTCTTTTATTTATTAACTCATAAAATCAGTAAGCTCTTCCCCACAGTCACCTAGACACTGTCATCGAATATTCCAAAACTTCGTGTCTAAGCTGCATTCTAAGATATTTGAATTTTTCGGGGGGAAAAGAAACAGCATCCTAATATTTGAAAAGTCAATTCTAAGATATTTGAATTTTTCGGGGGAAAAGAAACAGCATCCTAATATTTGAAAAGTCAATCGCATTCTGCTCTCTGAAAAAACCAAATGAAAAACCCAGATTTGCACGACAAACTAACCCCTTCTCACTCCGCGTCAATCATTTTAAAAATCCAGCCAGGATTAATCTGAGTCTACGCAATAAAAATGATCACCTCTGATTGGTCTAGGAGGCGTGGACCTCGGGTAAGGATTATATCTTATCTCGCAAATAGACAAGCCTTTTAACATCCGTGCACTAACACAGATCACGTGATGTTAAATAAAAAATAAAATTAAAATCACTAGAATATTCTAAAAAGGAAAGATTACAAAATAACTTCTCGCCTTTTTGAGAAACAAGCAATAGATTATTAATAAGTTAAATAAAAAAAAGAAAAAGGACTTTAGCTGTTAAAAGATTAATATATTACGAAACTAAGATTAAAATATGTTCCGCAGTTTTAGAATTAAAAGCTCAGAGAGAGCAAAATGGCGCAATTTTTTTTATTTTATTACATATATATATATATATATATATATATATATATATATATATATATATATATATATATATATATATATATATATAATTAAAGATAGTTAAGAGTCGCCTATCATCTGTCATAATGCTATTTGAAAAAAAAAAAAAAATACAATACTGACAGGGATTTTAATTGATAAAGGAGGCACATGACAATAAACGTAAAGAGATATTAGGAACTTTACAGCTCCTTTTCTCAAACTGATGATTGTATTATTTCACACCTTTATTATTTGAACTCTTCAATTGTAAAACGTCAAATAACATAAAATGTTGCTTACTGCATTCTTTTGTTCTACTTTTCTTCTTTGCGAATATTTAGAGGAGAAATAAAAAATACAATTGTTAAATATGAATAGCATGTACTTATTTTTAGACAAATAAAGATTTAATAACAATTTGATACATAAAATTGAATTATTGCAAAAAAATGTAATATTTAGCAATATACACTACACACGGCCCGACTAACAAGGAAGGTCTCCATACGGGCATACTCAGAAAAATCTGAAAAAATTACAGAATGTTCTTCTCGTATAGTTATATATGTTTATAAAAAAATTTCGGCGGAACCTCCTTATAACATCCGTAAAAAAATAATAAAAATTTCGTTTATTTGGCGATTTATCTCCGGTTGGCAAAAAAACGAAATTTTGAAAAATATGCTTTTACACTTCGAATACTCTTTAAAGAAAAACTTTCTATGTTCAATTTATTTAAATAAGTTTAGTTTAAGTAATTTTAGTTTTGCATTTTTACTTTACTTTAAGTTTAATTTTGTCATATACGTTTATATGTACTTATAACAAAATAAAATTAATATATTTTATCATTTAAAACACAATTTAAATTGATTAAAATTGTTCCAAATTGAAAAATACACTGTTAAAAATCTGCTGCATTTTGTTGCAACGCACTCCCTTGCTTGTATAGAAAACGGTTACTTGGCCGTGAAACGGAGTTTTCTCATTGGTTGGAATAGAGATATTATATACAAGAGGTGGAGTGAGTTGCAACAAAATGCAGCAGATTTTTAACAGTGTAAGATACGGTCAATTCACCGTGCTATGGAGAATTCTCATTGGTCAGAAGAGAGATATTCTATAAAATTAGTGGAGTGACGTTGCAGTAAATGCTGCAGATTTTTAACAGTAAAGTCAATTAAAATCAATTTTCAGATTCATTAAAATCGTCTGCTTTTGGCGAGGAAATGCACTGCTCGCCAAATCCCGCGTCGCTTTCAGCTTTTCTCGCCAATTATTCCAAACTATTTTATTTTTTTTACATATCTAATAATGTAATTCCGCCGCTAATTTTCACTGATCCTTTATTACCTACATGTAGATAATAAAAAATCAGTGAAAATTAGCGGCGGAATTACATTATTAGATACGTAAAAAAATATAAAAATTTGGAATAATTGGCGTGAAAAGCTGAAAGTGACGCGGGATTTGGCGAGCAGTGCATTTCCTCGCCAAAAGGAGACGATTTTAACGAATCTGAAAATTGATTTTAATTGACTTCACTATTAAAAATCTGCAGCATTTACTGCAACGTCACTCTACTACTTTTATAGAATATCTCTCTTGTGACCAACGAGAATGCTCCATAGCACGGTGAATTGACCGTATCATACACTGTTAAAAATCTGCTGCATTTTGTTGCAACGCACTCCAACCGCTTGTATATAATATCTCTATTCCAACCAATGAGAAAGCTCCATTTCACGGCCAAGTGACCGTTTTCTACGCAAGCAAGGGAGTGCGTTGCAACAAAATGCAGCAGATTTTTAACAGTGTATTTTTCAATTTGGAACAATTTTAATCAATTTAAATTGTGTTTTAAATGAAAAAATATATTATTTTCATTTTTTTATAAGTACATATAAACGTATATGACAAAATTACACTTAAAGTAAAGTAAAAATGCAAAACTAAAACTACTTAAACTAAACTTGTTTAAATAAATTGAACATAGAAAGTTTTTTCTTTAAAAAGTATTCGAAGCGTAAAAGCGTATTTTTCAAAATTTCGTTTTTTCGCCAACCGGAGATAAATCGCCAAATAAACGTAATTTTTATTATTTTTTTACGGACGTTATAAGGAGGTTCCGCCGAATTTTTTTATAAACATATATAACTATATGAGAAGAACATTCTGTAATTTTTTCAGATTTTTCTGAGTATGCGCGTATGGAGACTTTCCTTGTTAGTTTATTTTTACATGTCACACACTTATTCGAAAAGTGCCAACTCAAAAAATTAAGTTTTCCGGAAAATTGAAAAATGGTTCCAGGAATAAAAAATTAAATATTTTTTATTATTATTATTATTAACTGAAATTCACTTTTTTAACAATATATTGCGATATTAATAAGATGAAATGACAAAAAATGTATCTCAAATGTCTCATTTTCTTCACAATTGTAATTTTGTAATGAAAATTAAGATTAAATTATGAAGAAATGTGCACCCAGGGCCGTAGCTAAGGAGGCGCTATGGGTGGCTCAGCCCCCTAAAATATTTTGACCCCCCCCCCCCCTCATGGAAAAGATTCCAAGGTCACTAAAGGAATTTTTGTTCCGAAAATTCAAATGAAATTCTGTTCAAAAACATAATGTAGTTTTGAGACTCTTTCACAGTTTTGCAGAATTACTAAATTGTATTTAAAATAAGTGTTTGAACACTCTCTCATCCAATTTGTACATAAGAAGCTAACATGATGTTTAATTTTACTCCAGTTATAAATTCAAAATTTTCATCATTATATACTTTTCTTCGCATAAAATGAAGTTATTAGAACAGTTTAATAAGAAACATAGTACCTGCAATGTGAATGTGCACTAATTTATCTTTCTGCGTCAGAGAGAGAGAAAAAATAGTTATGACCCTCCTCCCCTATTGTTCACTTTTAGCTACGGCTCTGTGTGCTCCTGAGAAATTTCGTGCCGAGAGCACGGATCCGAATGTCCGTGTAATTGTGAGGGCCTGAATGTACATGCTTCTAATGTCGTCTTAAAAATTACCATTGCCGAGTACTAATTCTCAATACTGTACTGCTCATTTGCTTGTATTTTACCTATGTAATATACGTTTTCATTGACAAAGTATTACACTGTTATGAATGGAGATAATGGGAAGTTGTATATTATGTATTATTTTTCACCGAGAAGTAAAGATGACTGCTCAAGTTTCTCAAAATGAATACCTCCATAAAAATTTCTTTTTAAACACATACACAAGAAAACCAATATTTCATATTCGAATCGTTATAAGCAATATAATATTATGAGATACTATAAAAATGCTGTAATTTATATTTTAAGATAAAATTACATTACATTTCTTACTTCCTGACCAGGGACCTTTTTTTTTCACTTTAGTTTTTTGTCAGAGAGAATGTTGTTCTCTTAAATCGTAAAAACATTGAACGTGGAAATCTCATCCCTGTTATCGACTTACTTTGTGCATTAAACTACATATAAATGTATAAAAAAATATTAGTTAATTAAAGTCAGAAGACTAAAATTAAACAACAACAACAATAAAAGAAATTTACGACCGATTCATTGAATGTTAAAGAATCCAAAGAATAGAACCCACAGCTCTTACGTTAGACATGGTAATATTGACTCATTTATTTTACATTTTTAGACTATCCAAACTTACAAATCTAAAACAACTACGAAATCATTTTCCTTAATTTCGATATCTATATTATAAAGGCCAAACGTATATGTGTGTAACGCATACGTCATTTTGCGAATGGCAACGCTTTCAAAATTTAAATGAAGTTTCAGTTTTGCAATTTTTGTTACTGAAAATTTTTAAATTTTTAAAAATCCCTGTCGGCTGGGCCTATAGGCGGAGGTAGATTTCGAAGAGCGCTCATTTCAAAAAAAAAAAAAAAAAAAAAAAAAAAAAAAAAAAAAAAAGAATATATATATACATATATATATATATATATATATATATATGATTAGCGATAAACCCAGTTTAATAACTTCATTTGGCCGTTTATGAAAAATTTTTAATTTCATTTTTCTGCAAAAACTGGTTTTATCAGAATCATCTTAAGAAAAACTCAGCTCAAATGCCCATTTCGACAACATATTTTGAAATAAATTCTGAATTTATTAAAAAATCGACCAAAACAGTACATTATACAGTTCCTAAATAACAAAAAACTGTCAGTTGAATGCATTTGAGAAAAAAATTTAATTTAAAAATGAGTCAGAAAATAACCGATTTGTTGTTTGAATATATCCTTAATTCTTTAATCATGATTGCTTCGGAAAATTTTGTGCGAAATACTCATTTTGACAGCATTTTTAAAAATATATTTTATCTTTATCAAAAAACTGGTCAATGCGTCACAGTATATAGTTCCTAAATAAGAGGATCTGTAAATTGGATACGTTTGAGAGCGAAAATGGATTTTAAAACGAGTCATAAAAAGCGCAATTTGCTATGTGAAAACTTAATTAAATTTTCAAATCACGAAGACTTCGGGAAATTCTGTTCAAAATACCCTTTTTGGTAGCCTTTTTCGAAATATATTCTGTCTTTATCAATAAACCGATCAATGCATCACATTATATGGTTCCTAAATAAGAGGATTTGTAAATTGGATGCGTTTGAGAGCAAAAATGGATTTAAAAACGAGTCAGAAAAAAATGCAATTTCTTATTTGAACACTTCCTTAAATTTTCAGTCACGATGATTTCGGAAAATTCTGTTCAAAATACCTTTTTTGGTAGCCTTTTTTGAAATATATTCCGTCTTTATCAAAAAACTGACCAATGCATCACATTATATTGTTCCTAAATAAGAGGATCTGTAAATTGGATGCGTCTGAGAACAAAAATGGATTTAAAAACGAGTCAGAAAAAAACGCAATTTCTTATTTGAATACTTCCTTAAATTTCCAGTCCCGATGACTTTGGGAAATTCTGTTCAAAATACCCTTTTTGGTAACCTTTTTTGAAATATATTCTGTCTTTATCAGAAAATTGACCAATGTGTCACTTTATACAGTTTCCAAATAAGAGGATCTACCATTTAGATACGTTTAAAATCAAAAATGAATTTAAAAATGAGTCAGAATATAAGCAGTTTGGATTTGAGGTTTTTTCTCCAACTCCTATTTTTGTTTAATTTCTTTTTGCTATACGAATTGGTCCTATGAAAAACTTGTCAATATAAAAGTTGTAGATATTTTTGAGAAGATGTAAAATAAATTTAATCAGATTTGATATCTTAAAAATTGACGGAGTTATGGATTTTTCTCTTTTTTCACCGCCCTTTTTCTTTTCGTTTTTAATTTTTTTCATCGGTAAAAAATGGTCCTATCAAAAACTTGTAAATACAAAAGTTTTAGATAATTTTAATAACATTTATAAAAAATTTAGTTGGACTTGATATCTTGAAAATTGACGAAGTTATGAATTTTTTTCTTTCAAAACCCCTGTTTTTTTCGCCCCTTGCGCGCCTACTTCTAAATTTATCAAAAATCTGTCATGCATAAACTTTTGGCCCATTTTTAAGAAGTAATATAAACTTTAAACCGATTCGATATCTACTTTAATTAAGAAGTTATGGCGTTTTTTCGATTTTCACAAAAACGCCCCCTATTCCGATCCCCTTGGTCCGATTTTGCCCATTAACGAACTTAGCCGAGATTTTATCCCCTTTGATTTTATGTACCAGTTTGGTGGCGATTGGTGAATAATTATAGAAGTTATCGTGTCCATAAAAAAGTGAGATAGATAGATAGATATATAAACTGGTGCGATTGCAATAGTTAGTATTTCATACGAAATCTACCTAAAAATCCCATATCTTAAATTTTTACACCGTCGTATAGAGAAAAAAAAAATGCACTTTTAAATGCAATTTGTCTGAAAGCTGTATCTTAATTTATTTTTGAGATATTATTATTATTATTATTATTATTATTTTTTTTTTTTTTTTTTTTTTTTTTGTAGTTCTTAATACTGCTTTTGCAATCGTGTCAACAGAAATACTCATTTTTATTAAAAGTAAATTGAAAAAAGCCTGAGATTACTGTATCTTTTTGCTGCCACTTTCTCATAAAAAGTGAAAATTTTTGAAATTAAAATACGTGCTATGTTAAAATTATCGTCCATAAAATAGCGATTTATTTTACAGAAATTGATGATTCTCGACTGGAGAATTTATTTCGCCGATTTAGACAAGCACTCTAATACGAGACTTTAAAAATCACTATTTTTCCTTATGTGACGTCACAGGAATATTATTTATCGTATTTATTGAATGCAGATTATTTCAGAAAAGTTTTATTTACACTTAAAAGAATATAAAGAGTTTAGTATCTATTTCCAGCTAATAACATTAATATTTCAAATTTTTAATTAAAATGATTTTTAAATGATCAAATTAAAATACTCATTTTTTAAAAAGGTGAATATGGATATGAGAGCTGCATATGTAATTTTTGAGATGATGAAAGTAATGTCAGTTAAGATGGGAAAAAATTATAATCGAGTCATAGTGGAATAAATTTTGCTGTTTTTTCTTTTGGGCTGCCAAGAAGACAAACCGTCATTGATAACTATATCATAATAACTGATTTTTATTATATTTTGCTGCTTACATATACGATTAAAGTTTAATATTAACAATTTCTGTTTTATATAAAAAATATTTTGTTAATTTTAGGTTAAATATTATTTGATTAAGATTTAGATTTACCAATATATATAAGGTGCATTTTTTACTGTAACTAATTTTGTAGGCTTATTATAAATCAATGAAACAGTTTCTACTTAAACATTTTCTTTCATCGAAATTCGACGGGTTCTACCTTGTATTATTAAAATCTGAAGAAATGAAAAGGTTTTTTAATAGACTCGCCGAGAAATATTGCCGAGTATATTCTTCTCAGAAAGTTTCGCGGTGTTGAGCAAGGAATTTGAGAATAGTCTTAATCGTTTACACGCCGAATTAATATCGCAATGTAATTTTTTTTTCGTATACTACCACTTCAAATGTTTTAATTTATGCATACAAATTTAGAAAATAACAACAACAGCACACACACACACATATCTTTATATATAAAGATCTTCTGTGCGTGTGTATGTAATTGAACTCCTCCTAAACGACTGGACCGATTTTAATGAAATTTTGTGTGTGCGTTCCAGTAGATTCCAGAATGGTTTAGATTCACATTTCGTCGAAATTGATTCAGTACTTTTTTAGTAATTAGGCAAAATCTAATAGTTAGGGATTTTTCGCTAATTAAAAGTGCTATATATATTAAAGAAAGTCAGGATTTCGTATTAATCATAGCACAAAAAAATCTACCATACCAAAAATCTTGAAAATTGGGGTAAAAATACTTCTTATAACATCGAGTGCCGCTAAAAATGGATTTTCGAAAGTTCCACCCCTACGATGAGTAGAAAAAAGAACGAACTTTTAAAAAATTCCATAAAAATCGGCTTTTGTAGTTATTTTTCAACTGATAACATATTTTAGTGCATTTTTTCATTCTGAATCTAACGGTACTAAGCAAATTTGTATAAGTCCAGTAGTTCGTGAGATAATTCACATTTTCCTAATTTGGCGATATTTTCGGCGCAAAAACCTGAACTTTTCAATGCTTATCTTTATATATAAAAATCTTCTGTGCGTGTGTATGTAATTGAACTCCTCCTAAATGACTGGAAGGATTTTAATGAAATTTTGTGTCTGTGTTCCAGTGGATTCAAGAATGGTTTAGATTCACATTTCATCGAATTTGATTCAGTACTTTTTTTGTAATTAGGCAAAAACTAATAGTTAGTGATTTTTCGCTAATTAAAAGTGTTGAATATGTTCGATGAATGGAGTGCGGACGGAATGTCGGAACGGTCTAAGGCGCCAGATTTAAGCTCAGCTTCTTGAAGAAAGAAATCGCGTGTTCGAACCCCATTGCTGACAAACGTGTATGCTTTACAATAATATTTCCTGTATTATAATTTTGATTAACCAATTTCAGACAATCGTTAACGTTTAACTAAGAGAAAAATAAACTTTTCTATTAAAAATTGAACCGACTTCAAAAACTAATGAAGAGTAAAAAATAATTTCCTTACATAATTGTAACAAGAAATTAAATTAAGAGCGTAGTGTTTATTCTGCGTATTACCATATTTACGTACATTTATTTGATTTTCTGGAGTCGGTGCCAAGAAGGACAACGTCTGTCGGTGACAGGACAATAGTGCAGAAATATATATATATATATATTTCTGCATATTTTTTATTTTTTATTTTTTTGGGGGGCTGTTTTTATTTTAGTGTTCGAATTTTGGAACATGATTATTGATTGAAATTCTATGCAAATATAACAAATTATTTTCCGTGATATGCTATTGCATATTGTTCTTCAGTATTTTCTCGAATTGCAAAAACATTTAGTTTCCTAGCAGTCAAATTTAAGTAATTTAGAGAAAATGATAAAAGCAAGTAATAATTTTTTTAAAGCAAATTAATGAATTTACATATTTCTTATACCTGTGATAAATGCCTAAACATAAATATTTTTTTTCAAAAGCTCATATCAACTTTATATTTTATAGAAAAAATAAGGACATCTTTAACATCATTATTATGTTGGAAAAAAATATGTTTTGTATTACAAATAATGCAATATTCCCATTTGGGAACATTGGCATTTAAACGTTGGCTATGTATGGCTAATAGGATTTATTTGGCGTTTAAATGGTTAGCATTTCACTGCACGGTGTGCCACATCAAACACATACTTAAAACCACAATAAATCTCAATATGTGCCGAGAATTCGGCCAATAGGATCGCTGTAAATTGGCAAGAGCAATCCAAAGAATAGAATAACATAACATTTATTCTGTCCATGTCAGATCGCTGCACGTGACAAAAAAATTGAATTTGCTCTTCGGAAAAAAAGAAAAAAAAATTCGATCAGCCTATTAAGGCAAAATTTACTTTTATTATTTTTACTGAATACTTAAAAATATTAATAGGAAGAAAGTTGCAGTATGTTAAGCAGATAAGATAATTTAATTTAAGTTTAATTAATTGCAAAATATACAGTCCCTGGCCAAATTATTAGACGCACTCATATTTTCTTGTGTACATCATATTACAAGTTTCATAGAGATATTACTATGCCAATAATTACAATTGATTATATACATCATCTGTACGATTATAATAAATTAAAAACATACCAATGAGTTTAAAATTATTTATTTTTGTAAATTAAATTAACAATTGCTAAAATTGTAAAACTTAAAACATGAAATTAAAGAAAAATGTCAATATTTTTTGGAGCCTTTGGCGGCAATCAGTGCCTCTATTCTTCATGGCATGCTGTTAGTACAAAAGTGAAATGTTTTTGCATGTGTGAGTGATATTTCCAGACAAGGATAAGTTTTTCTATGAGCTGTGTTTTGCTCGTTATGAACTCTTTGTCCAGTTTTTTCTTCATCAGCTCCCAAACATTTTCAATATTATTTATGTCTGATAAATTACCGGGAGCAGTTCAACACAGGGATATTATTTTATTGAAAGTAGAACTTGACAGATCGTGCTACAGGGCCGTAACCAGCGAGACATGCCAGGGGGGGCTCTGAAAATTTTCTGGGGGCTAACATTTTTTAACAATCCATATCTTAAGTAAACTAAATATAGCAAAAACTGATAAAATGGACCTGCCTATAGTGTCTAGAGTGTATAGAGTGTAAAACCTCTTTATAACGGAATTTTTCTATAAGGAAATTAATAAATGCAAAATACTTCATGATCATCGGAAAATAAATACTTTTTTTTTAATCCAAAATAAAACCTTTTTGAAAAACCACTGCAAGGTTTAAAATATTATTTTTACAAAATATATTTAATAAGAAATTAAATTAAGAGAATGCGTATTTACCATGCGTATTATTATATTTATTTTTGTGTACATTAATTAGTCTTTTTGGGTCTATGTAAGTTCAGCCAAGTTCAATATAAGTGTCCAATAGATACATATCCAATTATCTATGAAATTTTTTCTGATTTAATATTTAGTTTAAAAATTTTAATCTTACCATTTTTGTAACATTTTATCTCACGTGTTTAAATGTATATTCTCAAGTAAGATTAGCAACTGTAACTACTATGGTTAGTACACCCTGACGCAAAAGTTTAGACAATGAAGAAATTCTTACATACTTTGAAAAATATTTATTCAATTTTCAAATCACTGCTTGAAATTAATGTGCTGTACATATAAACAATATTTATAACAAAGAAAAGTGGAATTAAGCATATTGCAATAAATTAAATGGTAACAAAAATAAACTGCTGTCTCAAAAGTTTAGACACAAATCAAATAAAATCGAAATAAACAATTTTTAAAACCTGGTTGCGCATCCATGCTTCTGTATTACGTCAAATATACGAGATTGCGTCGAAGAAACTAAATCTTGCATAGTTTGTGGATCGATATCGTACCATGCATTCTCAATAGATGTCTTAAGTTCCTGTAGAGAAGAGTATTGTCTAGTGTTGCTATAAACTTTGCGACACATGATGATCCAAAGGTTTTCTATAGGGTTAAGATCTGGGCTACATGCTGGCCAGTCGAGAACTCTTATATTATGGGAATTAAACCAAGATTTTGAATGTTTTGCAGTGTGAATTGAATCATTGTCTTGCTGAAATTCCCACTGAGGACCCCCTAGAAGCTCAGCAAATGGCAGTAGGTTTTCTTCTAATGTCTGTGTATAATGCTGTGAAGTTTGACGACCACTGGTGAAGGTCAAAGATACTTGTCCATTATAGCAAAAGGCTGCCCAAACCATCACCGAGCCCCCTCCTTGTCTGCGACTAAAAAAAGTCGAGGTTCCTTCCGCAAGTCATGCCAATACGATAAACAACCATCTGGACCATCCAGATTCCACTTTTTTCCATCGCTAAATATGACTGACTGCCATTTCTCTCCATATGACAAATGCTTTCGAGCCCACATCATTCTTTGTAACTTATGATGTGGCTTCAGAGCTGGTTTCTTCTGCATTTTGCTATAAACGACTGTTCCTTTTTCCAAAATTCGTCTACGAATCGTATCCTTTGATACAGAGAGTCACGATGAGCTTTGAACTCCACGTAAGCTCATTTGTTGAGTACTCGCTAGTCTTTGTATCAGGCGATCCTCTCTTACATTTGTCACACGTGGCCTCCCATACCGACATTTTGCTTTATATTCGGAACCACTCAATAAAACTCGATAAATAGATTTTTTTGACCTATAAAGAATAGCAGAAATTTCAGAAACGCTCTTCCCTTCACCTTTCAACTGCCAAATCCTTTAAACCTCATTCACTTGAATTTCTTTAGCTCTCGGCATGTCGACTATGAAGCGCAATCGTTTGCAGAACTTAAGTACTCCAAATTTGTGACATCATCGATTCTAAATTTGCATATGCCAGCGAATATTCAAAGAAATTTAGAATAGTGTCTAAACTTTTGCGACAAGCACATTTGAATTTTTATGAAAAAAATTAGTATTATAGCAAATAAAACGACTGTCTTGTACATAGCATTTTAAATCAGTTTTTGAATATATTTACAGGTTTTTGTAATTCTGACGTCATAATTCTACATTTTAAAGCTGAATGACGTCATTGTCTAAACTTTTGCGTCATGGTGTATGAAATAATGCGTTTGTGCTGGCTATTATGGGGGGGGGGGGGGGCAACCAAACACACAGATTTTAAAATATGGGATTCTGAGTTAGAGAAGATTGATTTAAAATTAAATTTATTTTCCCAATGCTTTTGCTGAATTTTGTTATAATTTTTAAAGGACAATTATTTTTTTATCTTGGTTAGATTGGCGCCGACTCCAAAAAATCAAATTAATGTACATAAATATTAATAATACACATGATAAATACAATGCTCTTAATTTAATGTCTTATTAATTACAGTCGACTCTTTATATAACGAAATCCACCGTTCCAGTAAAAAATTCGTTATATAGAGAAATTCGATATATAGAGAATGATGTTAAAAATCGTATTTAATGTGTGAAATTTGAAAAAATATTATTTTTGATCTTTTGAATTAAGAATTTGAAATGTTTAAAAGTAAATATTAACCTAAAATTTTATTTCTTAATTATTTAAGCTGTTTCAAAAAAGAGAACAGACATTTATTTAAAATTTAATGAAAATCAAATAAGGAAGACTTGCATTAATTTCAGACGAAGAAATCTGTAATTTTTTGTTGTTTTGATTTTAAGTTGTTACGCTCTCAAAAAGAAATGCTCAAATTTTAGCAAGGAATGAAAAATTGTAGTTAACACTTCCCTCCATTTGAAGGAATCTCTTATGTGTCTCTCATTGATTCCTCTCTTACATGTGTATCAATCCAATTGGCTCTGTTTTGAGAAGGATGTGGAAAGTGGGATGAATTCGTTGAATTTAAAGAACAAGGAGAGAAGTTATGTATAAAAAAACTCAGCACTGACGATAAATCAAAAATAAGTGATGGAAAATTGATTCCATATTATTTCGGAGCTTTTTAAAACTGAATAAATTAAGACCAATTTATGAAAAAATTCGTAATATGGAGATAGATATTTCGCTATATAGAGACTGTTTTTAATGTAATCATGTGAAAAGGGGACTGTTCCCACTAAAAATTCGCTATATAGAGAAATTCGATGTATGGAATTTCGTTACAGAGAGACTCGACTGTATTATGAAAAAAAAAATTCTTTGCAATAGTTTTTGAAATCTGTTTTCTTTTTGATTAAAAAAAAAGTTTTTTTTTTAGTTAAAAATTAACAGGTTTTTTTGCATATGTTATAGTAGAAATTACATACTTAATGAAACTTTATTATTCTTATTTTAATTTCCTACTTTTAATATCTTTAACTAACGGCAAATCGTAATTTATTAAATTTTATTAATATTTTATTTTCTAATACTATAATTATTTATTAATATTTCTTACATCAAATAATTGCAGATATTTTTGCCGTAATCTTATAACAAACTTAACCTTAATCATGTTTTTTTTTTGCTTAATTTTTTGATTGTTATATGACAAATTGAAAAAAAGAATGTTTTCATTTAACACACAAACAAAAATAAAATAAAATAAAATAACTAAAAATAAAATAAATTAAACTTTTTTTTAAATGTACACCCTTGTAACCCATAACATGAAACAATTACTGGCTTTTTTTTTCCACGTGTATAAATTGACATTTTTTATCTTTTTAATTTTCAAAAGTTCTAGTTTCCAAATGATATTTCATCGTTAACTAAATCTACTGATAAGTACGTATTGTTAACAAGCAAACCATTAAAATTTAGAAACATGGGTTTTTAATGACTATGTCTTAGTCAAGATTTTGAACATCGCTTGACTAATTATCGGTCAACTTGAACACCATGTGTCCATTTCCATTCATTCTGCGTAAGATCGTTGCTTTAAAAATATAACGATGTATTAAAACATGTGGTGACCAGTTAGTGCATCTGGACTTATTTTTTTTTTAGGAGAAAGAAATGTTCCTTTAAAGTGTGTTTCGAGAAATGCATTATACCGCTAGCAAGATAACAGAAAACAACTAATCTAATAAGGTTCCGAATACAAAATTCTTGGCGTATTCCCATTTTATTCAAGGAAGTTAAAAAATCTAAAAAATTTCTCTTACTTTTTTTTTTTTTTTGAGAAAAGTTAAAATATGGATTTTGTTTTTTTTTAAAAAAGTAGAAAGTAAAGAAATCGTTAGAGGGGGCTCTAGAGGACACTAGGAGGGGCTCAGCCCCACCTGCCCCCCGTCTGGTTACGGGCCTGTCGTGCTATGTAACAAAAAGCTTTACCTTTCAAAAATACAAATGGTTCTTTATTTGGAAACCATCATTTTAGCTTTAGAATAAACCAATTTTGAAAAACTCTTTATATTAGTCTGGAGAATTGACTAAGAAGTCATAACAAACAAAACCCAGATCATAGAAAATCTTATCCATATCTGGAATCGTCATCCACGCATACAAGAAACTCTTCAATTTTGTATTAACAGCATGCCGCGAAGAATAGAGGCACTGATAGCCGCCAAAAGAGGTTACAAAAATATTGACATTTTTTTTAGCTTCAAGTTATAATTTTGAAATTTCAGCCATTTTTAATTTAATTTGTAAAAAAAAAAAAGAGTTTTAAAGTCATAGGCATTTTTTAGGTGCGTTCGTAATTATGTAAATACGTTAAAGGTCTGCACGGGCCGGAATTTCCAGGCCCGGCCCGGCCCGTTGTAAAACTCAAAAGTTCGGCCCGAGCCCGGCCCGGCCCGTTCAAATTTTTATATTTTAGGCTCGGCCCGGCCCGGCCCGTAGAGAAATCAGGGAAAACAGGCCCGGGCCGGCCCGGCCCGTTTTGGCCCGTTACAATTTCTACGATTTCTAAAAAATTCAGATTTTTATCATATAATTAAGATTTTTTTAAAGAGTACTGCATACATATCTATGGAATGATTTTACAATATATTTTACAGGAAATACACATTAATAACATTAATGATTACTAAGATTCTTAGGCTTTCAACATTCAAATAAAGATTCATTAAAAAATTAATATGGCTTAGAATAAGAGAAAAAGAAAGAAATTTAAAAACATCGTAACTTTTGAAGCTGTTTAATAAAGGAAGATTAATAAAAATATTTCTATATCATTTTATTAAAGATTTTAAATCCAAATTCATACGTTAATTCAAAGAAGCTCCTTTTTGATACATTTCTAAATTATTTTTTTTTCTCAGAAATGCATAAGATTAGCAGGTGTCTTTATTCAGAAACTATATAATCGAATGGCGTTATCCATTTTTTGATACAAGCAATTTAAGAACACTGCAAGCAAATAAAATATTATCATAGTTAGCGTTTTGAATAGAATTTCCGGAAGCGATAGCATGGGAAGGGAGAAAAACCCGCAACCATTTGAGAAACTATTGTATCTCAACAAGGTTATATAAGTATTTTATTTACCAAAAATGAAAAACGCTATTCGATTCCAAATCCTTTCAATAGTCAGGCTTATCACTTTTATATTTTTACAATTAAAAATTAAGGTAAAAATGTGTCAAACTTTCGCGTTATTGGAAAATTAATGAAAAAACCATCAAGAAGTATATATCCAAAGATTAAGCTAACATAAGTTCTTTATCGCTGTTCATGTTGTCTGCCCAACAGATCTTGAGAACAATTAAGTCTTCTTTCGGTCCGGCAAGTCTATATGTAGAAAAATAATGACTTGATCTCCAATTTTGATCTTGGCCCTGCACGAGTCAATTTAAAAAATATTAAAACGGGTTACACACAAGGTAACTGTCCGATGCCGATCTCTACACTGCACAAGTTACATTTTTATATTGATGCTGTCAAACTAGTATGGCTCGTGACGCACATTTATATTTATTCTCGTTAAAACCATTTTCGTTGAAAATAGGTTTATATTTTATCGTTTATGATTAAATCTTCAAAACGGGCCGTCAGGCCCGAAAATTTTTATATCGGCCCGGCCCGGCCCGCACGGCCCGTTCAGTTTTTTTGCCGGCCCGGCCCGTTGAAAAAAACATTCTAATTCTGCCGGCCCGGCCCGTTAGCAAATTCAAAACGATTCCGCCGGGCCGGGTACGGGCCACGGGCCAAGCCCGGGCCCGTGCAGACCTCTAAAATACGTAGCACCTATTGTTGTCGCTCAGTCCGTTCGTCTGTCCGTCTGTCTGTCTGTCCGTCCGTCTGTCCGCATATAACAACGCAAAAACTACCCAACCGAATCGTTTGAAATTTAAAATACATAATTATAACATAATTTTGTCGAGTCTTTTCAAATTTTATGAAAATCGGATGGATATATCAATTACAGGGACATTCAAAAGGATTCCGTTACATTACGGTCAATAAGGAAAAAAGTTTTAAATTCATTTTAATCGTTTGAAATTTAAAACATATAATTATTGCGTAATTTTGTCGAGTCATTTCAAATGTTATGAAAACAGGATGCATAGATCAATTACACGGACAATCAAAAAGATTCCGTTACATTACGGTCAATGGGGAAAAAGTTTCAAATGCATTTTAATGATGTTACACTCATTCGAACATAATAGAATTGGCATGAATCTATGAAATATGTACTAAAATATGCATTCTGTACAATCTGTGATGCAAAGAATTTTTATTATTAAATTACAGGGCCACACAAAAGTATGCTACTATATGATGCTATACGGGGAAACATGGTTTGGTACGTGTTTTAATTATATTCAACTATTTCACATTTTATGAATAAGATATACGTTGCTGAGGTGTAATAAAAATTACTTCCTGCATATTTACAGAAACGTAAAGATTTCGACTACTATACTGTATCCGGAGTACGCTCTACTATATCAGCAAGATCTGAATATTTTTAAAACTTCGTTATCGTACGAACGCACCTCATTTGCTACGTTCACGTGCAATTTCCAACTTGTTTTTATTTATTATAGTACTACAAATGATGTGCATAATTAATTGCAGTTATTCACACAGTAATATTTCTATGAAGCTAATAATATGATTCGACACAAGGAAAAGTGAGTGCGTCTAATAATTTGGCCAGGGACTGTAGTAATATTTTTTAATATTTAAAAACCCTAATTGTGTATATAAGGTACATGCTATAAAATATCAAATTTTAGCTGAAAATGTTAAATTTAATTTTTTTTTTTTACTATTTTTTCCATTATTAGAAGGACATATATGTTTCAAATATTTTTTTTCTTTATAAAAAAAAAAAAAAAAAAAAAAAAAAATCATTTAATAAAGGATTGACATTATTAGAATTTTTTTTTTGTATGTGTGTGTGTGATAATATAAGAATTAGGTCCCAAATAAAGACAATACTAGACCTCGAATAGCTCTTTGACTTGTTTGGATTCTAATACACTTAAGATTTCTGACTGAATAAACGTATTGCGACTCTGGTTTCCTTTATAAAAAATATTTGTTGGGGGCTGTGTAACGTTGGGGACATATATAACGTTATCAACTTTTTTGTAATTTTGGATCTCCCCGCCCCCTTCTGGTATCAGACATTATCATCCACCGACCCCCCCTTCTTCCCCCGTTAATGATATCGTTATCAATCTATTTTTTTTTTCTTAAATAATTTATTTATTTTTGGTTGGAGTGATATATAAAACTACAAAACTAATTGCATTTATTTTTCGCACTTTTCATTAATTCAAATGAAGAGAAGTCAATAAAATATCAGTTTATATTATGTAACACTTGAAAGAAATCGTTATTATTTAAAAATATTTTATAATAACTTTTTGATATATGGGCCATTTTCAAATTTCGCTTACATATGCTGTCCAAGAGTAAAAAGAATAAAATTCAAACTAAATTAATATTTAAAGTTTGATTTCAGCTATGCATTAGCTAAAGAAGACTATATTGAACATTTCTAACATGAAAAATTTTTGTAATCAATAAAAATTTTGGAGATATAAATCTTTAAAATTGTAAATTTAAGCAAAAATTGCCTGTCCCATTCCAAATTTTATGTAATTAACTGTTATTTTTTTAAAATCAAATTTAACTTTTTCAAATAAAGAGATTTAATTATTTTAAATATGAATTGTTGGTGTTCTATAAAAATGAAAAAAAAAAATGTTTACAAAAGATATAAGAAATCAATAGAAATATTTTGTCCCTCACTTTGCGTCAAGTCCGTTACCTTATGATTATTTTAGTCAAAATAGATTTCTAATTCTGCCTAAAATTAGCAGCAAATATTCGGCGATTCACAAAACTACTACTTGCCATTTTTTACTCTTCAATTGTGAAGCAATATATAATAGTGGCAAGAATCAGCTTTCATCAAAGTTGGAATTTTTTTTCACTGTCAAGTCTGTTACCATGAATTTTAATATTAAAATAATGATTTTTGCATTTTTGTAATTAAATATTGTTTACTAAATGGTTTTCGAAGGTATGTATATTATTATCTAAGTTAGAAATTATACAAGCTAGTTCATTTCTAATAGTTTTATTTGGAATGCCAAGTCCATTACTTGTCATGTTTGTTACCATGTGTGTAAGCGATGAAATGTAAGCTGCTAAGTAAGTTTACTAAATAGTTTTGGCATGTACCGTAAAATGGGGTGAATAGGAACAGCGGGATGAATAGGAACGAAAATTCCCGGTAATACAAATAAATTCATTATAAATATATGTGATGATATTTTTAGTTACCATTTTTTTTTAATAAGAAGAAGGTAACATTAAGAGTTGGGAAATTCAGTTTTGACATGTTGGCACCACTACTGGGATATATAAAAAAACTTCAAGAGGATCCTCAAAAACCTCATTTTTTCAACGTCTTCAAAACTTTGTATCTAACTACAGTATTTTTCGTATTCTAAACCTAAGAGAGGGGTTTTTTAATTAATGATAGACCTGTAAACTATATGCTGTATTAATTTCTACTTATTTCTAACCTACATAATGGAAAAATGGAAAATGGCTTGTAACATCAGAGGTTTAAGATTTACGGGGTGAATCGGAACACGTTTTCTCTCATGGTTTATTTTTCCATACAGTAATAGTTTCATGTAATATATGAAAACATATGTATGACTATGTTTTATAACAATATTTTGTTTGTTCTAATTACTTGAAGAGTTTAAAGGTGCCAAGTAATTACTTGGTTAAACAAAAAAGTCAACGCCTAATCCAACAGACATGGAACACACAATAAAAGAATTTAAAACTAGCATATTAGTTAGAAAAACTGCACAGAATTATTCCCTGACATCCACAACATTACACAAATATCTCAAAATGAAAAACAATTAAAAAAGAGAGGAATTCAAACAGTACTCAGAGCTGAAGATTGAGGGCGCATTATTAGATCGTATTAATACATGCAGCGATCGGGGCTACTCAATATATTCACTTACCCATTCATTACTAGTAAAGGATAACAAAGAACTGGGCTGAATTTGTATTAAATTCTACTTCTGCAATTCGAATATAATTTCTTAAAATAAATTTTAATTTTTCTTGATGTCAAAGTTGTTTTCTAATTTTTAAAAAGGCATATCTTTACTTGTATATGAAATAAAGGCTTGGTTTCTAAGTAATTACTAATAGTTAATTGGTTTCTAAGTAGTGTTCGTATTCCTCCTTTATCATTATTAGCTGTTTTTATTAACCCTATTAAAGTTTGAATAGGAATAAATAAAGATTATAACATTTGTTCCGATTCACCCCTATCTGCGGGATGAATCGGAACACCATTAAAAAAAATAATATACATATAAACAGTAAAAATGTTTCGTTTTTGCTTAAAAAGTAAAGAACAAAACAAGACCGAAGTTTCTAGTAGAAAAATAAAAATATTAAAAAATCAGTTGTTGCTTTTTTTTAAACGTTAAAGTTGAAAAGTGTTCCGATTCACCCCATTTTACGGTATGTAAATTATTATCTAAGTTAGAAATTATACATTTAGTTCATTTTTAATAGTTTTATTTGAACTGCCAAGTCTGTTACCATGAAATGTAAGCAAATGTTGAAAATGTCCCATATAATACATTCAACAATAATGATGTCTTGTTGCACTTGCCCCGCACGAAGGAGGGGAGGGGGAAGATAGAAACCCTTACCAACAAAGTAAGTGGGCTACATTCTTTTTCTTTGATTTATTAGTAAGCACAAATTTGTTTTCAAATATACTTCACATATGGTTTCTCGAACAGTGATTGTATATGAATACACATATAAAGAAGAATATGAATGTCAAATGTTCGGGTATCCTATATTTTAGAATTAAATATTTTCATAATAATTTAGTGATTTTATTAACAAATTTGTATTTTCATTAAAATAGATAACAGACTGAAAAACGACAACATGATATTTTGAACCAAAACTATGTTACAAATAAAAAAAGAAATTTTTGGTTGAATCGAAAATTATATCGATATCAAAACATAAATCCATCCTCCCCTTGAAGTTACTTGCGATATCATTTGCAAGACAGCCCCCCTTCAACCTAAGAAGATAAATTTGTATTTGCCTTGTGGTGTATTCACTCACTTCTTAAAATTTATATCTTTTTTTTTTAAACACCCTGTATCTTAAATGTAAAAATTATTGATCAGACAGCTGTATGTTTTACATAAATGGATTTTTAAAACTTACCGAACACCATGTGAGGTTATTACATAGAAGCGCCATAAAAATTATCCCTAAAAGATAAACTTTTGTCATTTTTGAACTAAACTTTTTTAATAATAAAAAAAATTAAATGACATTCTCAGCTCCTGTATGATCCTTTTGTAAACAGTTTCGATGACTATATTTTTACATGCGTAAAAAAATTTTCTCTTTTTCGAAAAGCTGCTGTATGTTTCAAATGAAATTTCATACCGTAATTTGACGTTATTTATTTTTTTAAGAATTTTTTTTCCTGCAAATGGGTGCCATGCTTTTACTTAATTCTTAAAAATTTACAAACAATAACTAATATTTTGAATGACTTCACAGTATTAAAATTGTCGTACATAAAAACTTTTCATCTACCGTGGTGTAATACAGTTACATTTTTCGTAAGAATTACATGCAACTAAAAATAACGCTTCATTATTTGCGAAATGATTATTAGAAAGGAAATAAAATGGAATTGTTATTCAAAACTTTTGTCTTTTATGGTCTTTAAATATCAATATATGTGTGTGTGTATGTGCATACTATTACAAATAGTTCTGTAAAATTACGGGCAGAGGCCGGCAGCAAAGATTTCAGTCATACCCGGAAAAAAGAAACCTATACCGATCATTCTTTGCAGAATTTAAAACAGAATATAATGCATTTTAAAATACAACGACACTTTGCATGCTGTTCCATAGCATGTAGCACGTTAAATAATCATCACAGAATCGTTTTTTTCGAGGATTAAAAAAACATATTACGATTTACGTGACATAATTTTTCAAAACACGACTAAAGTGAAGTGTAACACCCTTCATTTTAACTAGCGTGTTACCTAGCGGGGGGAAATGTATGGGGTCGTACCGTAATTTTGATAAAAGATGGGCTAGAATTGTAAGAATATGTGGATTGTCCCTAATTTTCTAAGTATCTGAGGAATAAAACAGTTTATTTAGTGGATCAGACTGTTTTTCATTAAATAAGGCTGTTGCCCGTGAAAATTGAAAGGCAAACGTTCAAATTACAGTTGTCTGACGTTCAAATTACAATAAATTTACAGTTTTTTTTCCCCCTTAAGCTGTTATTTGATTCACGAACTTTACGAGCGACAAACTTTCAGCCGATTTTAACCCCAACTTTTTCCCGTTCTAAGACAGAAAAAGGTTACAATTGTCTTGGAAAAAGTCAGAGAAAAAGGAGGAAAACCAGTTCTACTATTAGTACCAGGCGTTAATATTTATCGCCTATTCGTATCAATCTCTTATCTCTGATTCGTTGGAATGTTTGATGCTAGATGAAAAGTCTTGCCTAGTCGAGACTTTTTTGGAACTGCAGAAAAAAGTTGAAAGACACTGCTGTTTGCTATCACACTGAGTTTTGTGAGGACATTTCGCGAAAAGTTGCAGGAAATCATGTGTTGGCTCAAAAGTCTCTCGAAATGTTGGTGAATCTGATAGCAGCTTAGAGTGCACTGCCGCTTTCAATCTCTGTAAAACGCTTTTGATGAAAGCATAGGCATAAGACGATGAGCGCCGGTAGAGAGGAATATAGGAAAAGACAAGATTTGGAACAGATATGCCTGGGATCCACAGCTTGGGACGCAATTAAAGGAGAATATAAACATGGCATAAACAAAACTAAGACTTATTTTTCAGACCATCCCGTGACAGAAAAAAATTAAACATGTTGATATAAAAGAAAACAGTATAGAAATTCAACAATTGAAAAAGTAAACATTCAAAAATAAATTTTATTAGTATTTTTTGAAATGAAAAATTATGGGCCTCTGAGTACCTCTAGTGCCTTTGATTTTATACAAACACTAGCAGCCCTCCCTCGCTTTGCTTTTGGGCAGAGCAAGTCGCCCAGTCCCGTGCCACTACTGACACCGCAAACTGTTACTACCACTTCATTCCATTAAATTCAACTACTAAAAACATTACCCTCCTTTTAGGTAGTCGAGTAAAAGTAGCCTATATGTTAATCTAGAGTGTCAAATACCTTCACACAAAATTTCATAAAAATAGATACATCCGTTCTTGAGTTATAAATACTGTAAAGAACCCGACTTTATTTTATGTATATAGATTATAATCAAAAGTATTCGCAGCACACACGATGTAAGGATTTTTTAAGGTCATTTTTCTACACCTTGGGTTACATTATTGACATTTTAGTAAGGATCCCTAATTTATATATATATATACAGGGTGTCCGAAAAGTCTGGAAACGGCCGAATAACTCGAGAAATACATATGAGATTGAAAAACGTAAATATACGTGTTAAATATTTTTAAATTAGCTACTCTGTGATACCAAATTTGACCTTCGAAACCGACCCCCTGGGGGTCAGAGGGGGTCCAACTTTGAAATCTTAAATTATAACCCCCATTTTTTATTGCAGATTCGGATTCTACGGACAAAAATACGTAACTTTTGTATTTGATGTTTATTTCAAATCTTCGTTTATCACGGTGTAATCGAGCATATTAAATCGATACATATTCCCGCTTTTCCAACGGGATTTTCCCTAATCGAAACTGATTGGGCAGAATTTTTGACGTCAAATTCCTCGTCTTTTGTAGGAATAGCGTTTCCTGAAAATCACCCGTGGCGATTATTTCAATAGTGCTACACTGTTAAAAATTTGACCCATTTGCTGCAGCGTCACTCCACAGCTATTATAGAATATCTCTTTTGTGACCAATGAGAATGCTCCATAACACAGTAAAGTGATCGTTTTCTATAAAAGCGGTGGAGTGACGATGCAGCAAAAGGGTCAATTTTTTTACAGTGTACTTTACTGTGTTATGGAACATTCTCATTGGTCATGAAAGAGATATTCTATAAAAGCTGTGGAGTGACGCTACAGCAAATGGATCAAATTTTTAACTGTGTAGCACTACCGAAATAATCGGCACGGGTGATTTTCAGGAAACGCTATTATTGCAAAAGACGAGGAATTTGATGTCATAAATTCTCCCCAATTAGTTTCGATTAGGGAAAATCCCGTTGGAAAAGCCGAAATATGTATCGATTTAATATGCTCAATTACACCGTGATAAACGAGGATTCGAAATAAACATCAAATACAAAAGTTACGTATTTTTGTCCGTAGAATCCGAATCTGCAGTAAAAAATGGGGGTTATAATTTAAGATTTCAAAGTTGGACCCCCTCTGACCCCCAGGGGGTCGGTTACGAAGGTCAAATTTGGTATCACTGAATAACTTATTTAAAAATATTTAACACGTATATTTACGTTTTTCAATCTCATATGTATTTCTCGAGTTATTCGACCGTTTCCAGACTTTTCGGACACCCTGTATATATATATATATATATATATATATATATAGCCTATGTTCATCGGAAATAGTGTAGCTTTCCAACGGTGAAAGAATTTTTGAAATCCGTCAAGTAGTTTCGGAGCCTATTCAATTCAAACAAACAAACAAATATTTCCTCTTTATAATATTAGTATAGATAAATCATTCGATCAAGTTCGTTCAGGAATTATCCTGATGTAAATTTTATAATTTCTATTCGTTGGAATCGTTGCAAAATGCACGGCAATACGTGTAGTTTCTACTCTAATTTAATTTAGTCCATGCATCTAAAGATAGAATTTCGAAATCGATTTTTCACTCACTTCCTGATGTTTTAAAATAAATTTTGTGCATGAATGTATTTTCGATGATAATACAACATTTTAATGCATATATTTTTAGAACTTTATTATATTTTACTGTGCAAAATAACATGATTAAAAAATAAGTAAAAAGAATCGGGTTTTTTAAATTTAAATCAGATTTTTTATTTATTTAAATCGGATTTTTTCCCCCAGCATTGAAATTTTGAATTGATACCAAGAGTTTTATATTTCCAGAAAAATTAATCCTCTATTTTCTAACATAATCTACGTTTTTACACTTTAACCCTTTCGCGACGGGAGCCTTTAAAGAAATTTTTAATGTTTTGTCACCTGTTTTTAAAAACAGAAATTTGTGTCTTATTAAATCGAGATAATGTTCCGATTAAATAAGGCAAATTTTGCAGTAAAATTTTACTGGTGGGGGTAAACAAGGACTCTTAAGCCCTTTTTGAGGCACGTATACGTGTCGCTCGTCCCCAAGGGGTTAATTAATAAAACTTAACTATTAGTTAGTAATTACAGAAATTATATTAATTTCAAATTAGTAATTTCATTAATTAGTAGAACACAATAAAGTTACATACATTAATATTTTGTAATAATTATGTAAGGCTATATAAAAATACCAGTGATATTTACATTTATCAAAATGATCAGTAATTGCATTTAATATTAAATTGTTAACACTATTTAAAATTAATAATTATTAAACTAATAATATTTAATTAGGTATATAATTTATATTTTTATGCTTTAATTACTAAAGTGATAATAATAGAAATCAAGATGTTAACTCCAAAAAAGGGCCCTATTTTACAAGAAAATATATTAGTAATGTATTTAATAACAATAAGAGGAAAAAGTACATAACTTTTTATTGTGATAAATAAAAAAAACATTGATTTTTTAAAAAAAATTATAAATCACAAATTGAAAAACAATGTAAAATGACATGGTTTAGTAATATCCTTTTTTTCTCTCTCTCAAGAAATAAAGTTTTATCATTTTTGTAAAGTCTTGGACACACATATTTACATGTATGACACTTGTATGGAGATGTTTCACTATCTATATTATAAAGGCCAAACATATCTGTGCGTAACGCATATGTCATTTTGCGAATGGCAACACTATCCCACGCAATGTCGGTTTTACAATTTTCGCTACTGCAAATTTTATACTTCTAAACACCGCACATTTTAAATTTTTACATCGTCGTATCGAGAAAAAAATGTACTTTTAAATGCAATTTCTTTGAAAGCTTTATATCAATTTGTTTTTGAGATATTAATTTTTTTATAGTTTTTAGTACCAATTTTGTAATTGTGGCAACATAATCACTCCATTTTCTCTTAAAATTTAAAAGAAAAAAAAATAGAAATTAAAATGGGCAAAACTTTTCAATGTAATTTCGGTTTTGCAATTTTCGTTACTGAAAATTTTGCACTTCTAAAATCGTACATTTTAAATTTTCACACCGTTGTATAGAGAAAAAAATGTAGTTTTAAATGCAATTTGTTTCAAAGCTGTATCTCAATTTATTTTTGAGACATTAATTTTTTTTTTTTATAATTTTTAGTTCCAATTTTGTAATTGTGGCAACAGAATCATTCCATTTTCTCTCTAAAAAAAAAAAAAAAAAAAAAAAAAAAAAAAAAAAAATAGAGATTAAAATTCGTCTATTATAAAATCCAAATTTCGATTTTATTAATTTGGTTAATTTTAGCTTAAAATTATGTTTGTTTGAGAGTTAGATTGACCAATATAAGATGTATTTTTTATGGTAACTAATTTTGCAGATTTATTATAAATAAATGAAACAGCTCTTTTTTAAAGATTTTCTTTCGTCGAATTTCGACGTTTCCTCGTTTCTTTTAAAAGCAGGGTGCATTTTGTCAATTTCAAAAGGGTCCTTAAAAAAGAATCTGGAAGAAACAATTAATTACAGAATTAATAAAACTGTATATAAGAAAATTCATTAGTTATTAGCACAAATGAGAAAACTGACAAATATAATTGACAGTTCGTTTTGCATTTGTACTAAGAAAAAAAATAATAATCGCCTAAATCTTAATTTACAACATGTATGTATATGCTAACCAAGATCTCTTGCTGTGCGTAACATTTTTATAGCCATTTCCCATTCCAAAATTTTGAAATTTTATTAGTTAAACTTTTTTTTATCTCTAATTTTGTATAAGATAACAAAAATTATCTTTCATAAATTACTTTCAAAATTCTAAAAGAAAAAAAAAAGATCGAGGAATTTTCCACCAGGGTTCTCATTTCCCTGTATCTTAGTGGAGACCTCAGAGTAAACATTGTATTTACTCTGACATGTATATTTACATGTATATTTACTCTGAGGTGGAGACAGTCTTTAGGAAAAACTGTTTGAATTCAGCAGTAAAAATTTCAATTTTAGTAGTAAAAATTCAGTAATAAAATTTTCAAAGTAAAAATACTTTGAAAAAAGTCTGTAAAAATATATTTTTTTATTTTTGAATATTTTAATATTAAGTCAATTGTTAAATGGCTGTATAGTTCTTTATATAGTTATATTTAAAAATTTATCTGTACATAAGAATTTAACAAAAAAAAAAAAAAAAAAAATTAAAAATAAAAATGTGTATGATGATATGCAGTTTTAGTAACAACTGCAACAGTTTTTCCTAAAGACTGTCTCCACCTCAGAGTAAATATACATGTCAGAGTAAATACAATGTTTACTCTGGGGTCTCCACTAAGATACAGGGGAATGAGAACCCTGGTGGAAAATTCCTCGATCTTTTTTTTTTTTTTTTTTTTTCTTTTTCAGAATTTTGAAAGTAATTTATGAAAGATAATTTTTGTTATCTTATACAAAATTAGAGATAAATAAAATTTAACTAATAAAATTTCAAAATTTTGGAATGGGAAATGTCTATAGAAATGTTACGCACAGCAAGAGATCTTGGTTAGCACATACATACATGCTGTAAATTAAGATTTAGGCGATTAACATTATTTTTTCTTAGTACAAATGCAAAACGAAACTGCTAAATTCATGTTCACAAACATCCATTTTCATCTTATTTTATGTTAGCAATGGTTTTCATAATGCATGAGAGTTTTTACCAAGTTCTCCCTTTTATTTTTTTTATTATGTATTTTTTTATTTTATTTATTTATTTTTTTGGCGAAAATATTTTTATTATTTTAAAAATGTCCCCGTTTGTACGTTAATCTAAACTAGTAAATCTAGAGATCAGGAGCCTCAACGTCAATTTTGCACATAATTTTTTTTTAACACACTTTGGGCAAATTTCAACTTTCTGGAAACTGTAATTTAAAATTTTCAAATTACGTAATTATTTATAAGAATAAAATAAGAATAAGAAGTTTTCAGCCATCAAATCCGTTAAATTAAAATTTTAGTTACGTTAGGAAATTCTGAAATTTTCGTGATCTATTATTT
Source organism: Maratus speculifer (assembly GCA_964019185.1). NCBI lineage: Eukaryota > Metazoa > Arthropoda > Arachnida > Araneae > Salticidae > Maratus > Maratus speculifer. Next base: position 246,906,423 of record OZ025289.1, read on the forward strand.
TTGTTTTTTATTATAACATTGTAGATCTCTTCAAGGGGCGCTCTACCCCCTGAACCCCCCCCCTTACTCTCATTAAATTTAAATTTTCAACTTTCTATTAAATGTGCTAATGGTTATCGTATATCTTGCATTTCTTTATACATTTTGATTTATAAGGATAAGTGACAGTTTTAATAAGCATTTTTCATTAACCACATACTTCTACATGCCTGCCAACCGCAAACACCTAAGTCTGATGTATAAGGAACTTTTTAAAGTGCAAAATTAGTAATCTAGATTTTTACAATTTTTTTTCCGAAAACAAAAATTTGATTGCAATTTGCAGCAGTTATCGCGGAACAGACAGACAGAAGAACAGACTGATAGACGGAATAAACAATAAATTTCGAACAATTTCATGAACAATAAATTTCGAGTCACCAAAGTAAGCCTTCACTGAAGTTTCGGCAATGACGTCATTATTCATGAATTATTGATATCCATGTTTCTTGTATTTTTAATTCCTATAAAATACCTGTTTTATTTCAACTATGACGTCATATTTTACCAAGTGTTACCAAGTGTTTACCAGTTTGTTAAAAATATAATTATTTTTTATTTCTTTTACTTCAATTATGTCTCCATTTTTGTCAGAAAAATTCTTATTAACGAAACAAATATCCATGTTTGATATTTAACAAAAAGTACTATATCTATTTTTATTTTAATTCTGACGTCATATTTATTTATTTTTTCTTAGTTTAGTTTTTCGAATGGAAATTGCTCTATTGAAACTTATTGCCGTTAAAATATAATTATTCCAGATTTTAATTTTTTTGGCAACGATAAATGAAATTGGTTAAATTGTATCTAAAAAGGCTCTATTTATTGTATATGAAAAAGAATGAAATTTTTAATTATTAAGGAAAATATTTGAATAAAATTAATAAAACATAACCTATGTTCTTTTCTGGGCAAAGATTTATACGCAAATATACAAGGAATTAATTAATTCATCAGTTTTGATGCTGACTTCATTTAAATTTTCGTACACGCTTTCAAATTTATAGCATTATAAGGATAAGGATTAAGATAAATGGTTGCTTAGCAACCATTAAGAGAAAATAAAGAAAATGAAATAAATACATTTGAAATAAGTAAATCTCTAAAACAAATTAGTCTATATTATTGGAACACATTTATAAAAAATCTCCAAAATTTTCAGTAATAATTTTTAAAATCTGACAAATACGTAGACAAAATTTCAAAACAATACGAATAAATTAACCGGAAAATTTCAGTATCCATTTATCATTGAATTCCATTCATTAATCAACTGTGTCATTTTCTCTCAAGAAAAATAAATAAATTGAAAATCATTGGATTTGCCATAGAAAAGCATTACTGCGGAAAATAAAATATTCTATATTTTCCGAACGAATGAATCAAATCAGGCAAAAAACTATACAGCTTAATCCCAGTGCCTCACTAACATACCCACTTAATTTCAAGTCAATCGAATGCTTTTTACGACAGTTATCGTGGAACAGACAGACTGACAGACTGACAGACAGACAGAAACAAAAAAATTTCGTGTCTCCAAAGTAAGCCTTCACTGACGTTTCGGCAATAAAGGTATTTTATCACTTTTATAGCCTTTTTTAGCTAATTTTTTTATCTTCATTTATTTCATTCCATATTTATACTATGTACATATATATATATATATATACAAATAAAAAAAAGAAAAAAAAGAAAAAAGAGAAAAGAATGCTTGCCTGTGAATCACAGTTTAGAAGTCTGGACGAACTCAAATTCCAAGGTCCGGACCTAATCTTAATGAAAGTTATTTTGTCCCAGCCATTTAAAAAAATAAAAGTTCGGCCCAGACCCATCCTGACTCCATTTCCACGAAAAATTCTGATTTTTCGTAACATACAATTAATATTCTTTTAAAGAACACTTCATACATACAGGGGAAATTTCCATCGTATATTTTAGAGCATTATGTGTCTGAAACATAGGCGTAATTTTGACAATTACTGGGGGGGGGGGGGGGGGTGGAGGAGGATGGCTCAGCCAAGGGAGTAGAAGAAGATTCGGAGCATTCCCCTTTATCCCCCATTTATTAAAGATTACTTAGAGTTTAGAATGTAGTACTCAAATAAAAATTCATTAAAAAAATATTCAGAATTTAGAATATAATATTCAAATGTAGATTCATTATAAAAAAATAAAAAATGAAAAAATAATAATAAAATAAACTGCTGCAGTTTGGGAAAAAAAAAGAAGAAAAAAGCGCTAAAAAGTCATAACTTTTGAAGCTGTATATTAAGTAATTTTACGAAAATATTTCTCTGTGATTGTCAGTGGTTCCATTATAGTAGAAGCTCACTATTGGTATTACTATTTTTACCAAAGATATTGCCTGCCCAACACAACCTGGGTACAAATAAGTCCAGTTTCGGCCCGAATCGACTATGTGGTTTAAAAAAAAAATGCAAGCCTCATTCAGGCTCGTATCTGCCGGAAAAAAAAAAAAAAAAAAAAAAAAAAAAAGCTTCAGATGCGATCTAACGATGTCCGATGGAAATATATTTCTGTATTGATGTTGTCGAACTAGCACTGCACATTTATATTTTTTCTGGCATAACTCATATCCATTGAAAATGGTGTGTATTTTATTGCCTACATTTAAACTCTTTACCGGTTCGGCTGACCAGTTTAATTTTTCGTCAGCTTGGCTCATTTATTTATTTTTATAGCTGCGGCCTTTAAGGGTGTATTTCGATTCAAACTGCTTATTTTCCGATTTATTTTTAAATACATTTTTGCTCTCATATGCATCAAACTGGCAAATTCTCTTATTTAGAAAGTACACAAGGTGCTGTGTTTGTCGATTCTTTGATAAATGAAGAAAATATTGCAAAAAAAAGCAATAAAAAACGGCATTTTGAACCGATTTTTCCATAAGCGGGAGATTTGGCAACAAAAAAATGGGTCATACTGAGAAGATAATTGTTTATAAATCAAATTCTAATGAATTGAGCGTAAAATGACACCACACGGCACTTTATACATCAGTTCAAAAATCCCCTCAGCAAGTTTCATATTTCTACTTTTAAAAATGTGTCTGAAATATTATCAGAAAATTTTGAGCTGTTGAAGGTGGAAAACCCTTTTTTCGAATACACCCTTAAAGACATTGTCTTTATTCTATCGGTCCGGTTTGCCTTCATTTGAAAATTTGCCTCCATTTTGCTGGGCCCGGTACGGGCGTCGGGACAATGCAGTCCTTTATCAAAATCTTGTTCCTTCAGTGTTACGTTTTACCGGCGTCTATGGTCAATTTTAATCTTAGACTTTCACAAATATTCTAGAAAATGTAGTCATGTAGTTAGCCAATATCAACGTATCTTTAATCTCTTAAGTTTCTGACACTGAAGGAGATAAATAACAAAAGCGGATGTTAGGTGATTCAGTTTTTCTATAGCTATGCGTAATTTCCAAAGGGCTATTCTGTTAGACGAGACAAAGAGGTAAAAAAATCTGAGAAAGCTACACTGATATCGGAAACATTCTTTAAATATGTTTTACACTTATCTTAGCTAGTAGATCTTATCTCGTCTGTCCATGTAAAAATATGGGTTATTCTCTTGTAAATTAGTTGGTATCGTCCAGTTAGTTTCTGTGCATGCAAGGTGTTGGGAAGAATATTCATCTTAATTCGGATTAACTTCTATTACAAGGTAAATCAAATTAAATAACTAACTTTTAATTTATATAATTATTGAGGATGAAAAGTATATGTACTAAGGGTGTATTTCACTCCAAACTGGTTATTTTCTGATTTATTTTTAAATTTATTTTTGCTCTCAATCGCATCAAACTGGCAAATTCTCTTATTTAGAAATTACATTATGTGCTGAAGTCAATTTTTTGATAAATGTAAAAAATATTGCAAAAATTTCGTCAAAGATGGCATTTTGAACCAAATTTAGCGAATTGGAAAATCTGGAAACGAAAAAAAAAAAAAAAAAAAAAACGGTCATGCCGAGAAAATAACTGTTTATAAATAAAATTCCAATTAATTGAGCGAAAGCGAAAATCACACAGCCTCTTATACATCACTTCAAAAATCACCTCAGCAAGTTTCATATTTTTACTTTTAAAAATAAGCCTGAAAATGTCTCAGAAAATTTCGAGCTTTTGAGGGTGGAAAAATATTTTTTCGAATACACTTTAAATATTAATTTCTATTGCTTAAATTTTATGCATTTATTTATTTTTGCAAACTTTTAAAGCTTGTATTTTAATTTTAAAATTGGATTGATTCATAGTGATGAAAATTTTATAGAGATTGTACATATATTTAAAGAAGGAATAACTCCTTAATTACTCCATACCAGAGATTTTGATTACTATTTTGGAAATGTTTTAAAAGTTTCTATATTATAAAGGCGAAATATATCAGTTCGTAACGCATACGTCATTTTGCGCATGAGCAGCATTTTCAAATTTTAAATGGAATTTCGGTATTGCAATTTTTGCTACTAAAAACTTTTTTTTACTTCTAAATATCTCACAATAATTTTTATGCCATCGTGTAGGGGAAAAAATATACTTTTAAATGAAATTTGTTTGAAAGCTGTATCTTAATTTATTTCTGATTTTTTTTTTCTTGTAGCTTTTAATACCATTTTTATAAACGTGGCACCAGTAGTACTCCATTTCTAGAAAATGCAAAGGAAAAAGGGGAAAAAAAATGATTGTTGTATTTTTATGTTGACATTTTCTCATTAAGAGAGAAAAAATTTAAATTTAAATATCTTCTATTATAAAACCCGGTGAATTTTGATTTCATTTACAAAATTTGATTTACACGTAAAAAATATCAATAGTTTAATATCTGTTTCAGCTAATAGCATTGATACTTCAAGTTTTGAATCAAAATGATCAAAATAAAATGCCAGTTTTTTGAAAAGGTGAATACAGATGCGAAATGTGCTTTTGTAAGTTTTGATATGGTGAAAATGATGCTGGGTTTATATTTCACGGGAAAACATTCTATGATTGAGTCAAAGTGGAATAAATTTTGCTTTTTTTTTCGTTTTGGAAAACTAGCATAAGAACCTTAATTGATAACTTTATCATAATATCATATCTTTATTATTTTTTTACTGCTTACATATACGATTAAAGTTTAATTTTAACAATTTCTACAATGCGTTTTATAGAAATGGTATTTTGTTAAATTGACGATAAATATCGTTTGTTTAAGAGTTAGACGTACCAATGTAAAATGCCTTTTTTACTATAACTAATCTTGTAGGTTTATTATAAGTCAATGAAACAAGTCATTTTTAAACATTTTCTTTCGTCAAAATTTGACGGATTCTAACTTGTTATTTTAATGGAGATTTATTTGATAGATTCGCTGTAGGAACTACAAACAAGTCAAAATTCACTTTTGTAGTTTTACTTTTTGCTCGTTGTTTAATTTTTTAAGCACTAAGAAAATAAAATAAAATAATAAGAAAAAATAAAAATAATAAGAAATGCACTTAAAAATTAGTTGAGTTATTTCCGTATAAACAAAACTCTGCCACTAATTAAATAACTACTAATTATAATGCATACATATTACTAATTGAAATTTTAATTTTATTTTAAATTTACATTTTTTTCTAAATCATAATTTTTTAATTTTTGCTCACTATTACACTGAAACGGTTTAATTAATAACCATACATGCATTTTTGAACGAATTACATTCTACATCCAAAATAAAGCTAGATTTTCAAAGAAAAAAAAAACTACTATGCAAAAGTTTTTTTAAATTTTTTTCAATCTGTGCTAATTTTAACACCACTACAAATTTATTTTTATCAAAAATTTTCTTTTTTATCCATAAATATTGCTTTTATGTTACAACATTTATTTGTTTTCTTTTCATGTTTAAATTACCTTATATTCCGGTGTGTAATATTCTCCTGCACATACATGCACTTATGATTTGAGGCTGTATTTTCATGTATTATTACATGCAACGTTCTTCTCTTCTTCTTTTATTTTTATTTATTTAATTTTATATATTTTTTATAAACAAACCATTATTAGATATATAGTACGGAAATTCAATAAAAAGCAAACACAAAGAAAATAAATAAATGCAAAAGTTTTTTTTTTTTTTTTATATATATAATTGATGAATTCTTCTAAAAAATTATTTAATTCCAGGGAAGAAAAAAAAAAAAAAAAAAAAAAAAAAAGGCACGGTACGGTGTAATATTTGTACAACACATGGATTGATTTCATATCTTTAATTTCGAAAGATTTAGAATTTCTGCTTTACTTCCCTATACTTCTAACAAGCACATTAATTTGAATTGGTAAATCATCATAACTTGTGAAAAAGCGAAAATTTGATATATTATTTATGACCATATGGGGCATTATCTCTAACGTGCAATTTATCATTAAATTTTCTGAAAAAGAAAAAAAAAATCTTTAAATTAATGATGGAAAAAAACAGTCGTTATATTGGTTTGGATTTATCTAACACCATATCAGTATTTTCTTAGAAATGTGAGGAATATATTCATTAAAATTACATTTTTGCAGTACTTTTATTCTGCGTTCGTAACCATTATGTCACAGACCTGATTTTCTTTTATAAATGATAACACATTAAATATTACACTGAATTGAATGATGCTGCTGAATTAACTTTTTGTCTAATTAATGATATTCCATTTAATTTAACCGTTTTATAGTCATTACTTGTTTTTATTTTGTTTGCTGTACTTATTCATGATATCGCTCACCCCCAAATATTATAAATAAAATGTCAACATATTTTTGGAGAACTTTAAAAAAATTTATATAGCAATAAAGTAATATTTTCAATAATAATAACAATATATAATGGGAAAATAAATATATTTTCTTAATTTTTGAGGCTTTGTACTTTAGTCAATCTATTCAGAAGTAAACTTTGATAAAACATATAAATAAAATTAATAATTTATTAATAATATAAAAGTAAATGTTTTAACATTAGAATATACTGGAATAGAATAAATTTTAAGTTCAAAATGTTTAAATAAAATAAGTTAGTCAGTCTTTGCCAATTCTAAAACTTTCTCTTACAATTGAAAATCGGATCTCACCCCTTAGAAGGTGACACCTGGGGCGGACTCCCCCCCCCCCAGCCCTTCGCCCCTAGCTAGCTACGCCACTGCCCCCAAGAAAAGGAGCACATCTTGACAAAAGAAAATTTCCCAGGGTGAAAAACAGAAAATTGCATGATTTCACTGTAACATGAAACTATAGCACTTAGCTCTGCATGCAGGAGTAAAAACGTACATAAAAGCGTAAAAACCTTAAGGCTCCTGTCCCTGGACGACAAAGCAATCGCGAGCTAATGCTTTTTCTATGGGGAGGTTCTGAATCGAATGACACCTCTCGTAAGTCGGCATGATTATTCTTTACAAAGTCATGATCTGCTTTATGAATAGAAAGTTGAAAATTAAACTTTATTGTTGAGAACAGTTTTGTCACATTTATTTTCATTCAAAACATGTTCTTTATATCATATTAAAGGATCTCAAATGTATTAAATGTCTTCGGAATATCGTTAAACAAAATCAGGATCATCTTAATTTTCAACAAAGTTCTTAAAATTGACAAAATATGTATATTCATAATTTTGTCTTCATAAAAACCATTCATGACTCTGTATTCATAAAATCTGTTAAACTTTGCAATGATCATCGTATCGACTTGCGGAAGGTATCTTTCGATTCAGAATTAAAAATTACGTGATAAATGATACACCTCTTGATCTAGAGTAAAAATGTTGAAGATATTCATTTAAGTACATAAATAATTTAAATAAATGAAAATAATAAAGGTTAATATAACAGATTCTATGAAATCGTTTTGAATGTTTCTAAAAGAATGAAATTATCTATATTACCTATGAGTTTTAATAGTAAAGTGTCCTGAATTCATTTCTGAGCAATATATATTAAAATGAATACTAACAATGTGTTTTAACTTTGCTGCATCATTTTTTCCGGCTACAAATTTCAACAAGTAAGAAAAATCATGCGTTAAGCATAGATTATGAAGCACTTTCCAACACTTCTTGAAATCTTTAACAAAACTTCATTATCAGAAAAATAACATATTTATTATCCATAACCAAATATGTATTAGAATTCATTTGAGAAGCCCTGCATTTGATCTGTCAGTTAATGTATAGACTATATAATGGTAAAATTTAGTTTAGCTAGAAAACGCCTAACTATTTGAAATTTTCCATTCATCAATTTATGCTAATAGATGGAAACATACTTGAATACTTTTGTTTAGCTCTGTAAAATACATAGTACCTTTAATGCACGAAAGTATTTTGCTAAAGTTCAGTTTAAAAAAATTATCTTTAAAGTACTTAAATGAAATTTCCAGAAATTACCATCCAAAGGCGACCATGTTTCCAGTTCTTTGTGTGACCCTGTATATAATTTTATCTACATTCTACAAACATTTCTTAATAAACTAAATGCAGTTCTATACGTAAACAGGCATGACATATTTAAAAACCACCTTTAAGTAAATCACTCTCATATTCAGTAACCTTTCCGAGATCTTTTGTGTAACCCTGTATATCTAAATTGAGTAACAATTAGCAATTATATAAATCATATAATATGTATACATCTAGTAAAACTTAAAAGCGTATATCATAATAAAAAAAATGCATTTCATCCATCTAACAGCCATCTTCGATAACATTCAGGGCTATGATAGAATATACTATTTGAAATCTTATGTGTGTCCTTGTAAATGCTATGCACTACGTATTAGGCATGAAATAACTCATATTATCAGCAACGTATATCAATTTGCTTATATGTGAAATCGTTTACCATAATTAAAATATGTCGCAACCAATTTCCCTCCCCCCCTTTATTATTATGTGTTGGAATTCTTTTGTGTGGCCCTGTAAATGAATAATAAATATTCTTTTCGCTGCATACTTTACAAAATACATATATTAAAACACTTCGACGATGCATATAAATTTGAAGATGCTTGACAGGGTGTAACACCTTTAAAATTCATTTGAAACGATTTTCCCCCATAGGGTGTAATGTAATGGAAAACTTTTGGCTGTCCCTGTAAATGAACTAATCATGGCAGAAACTTCCTTTTCAATAGGGTTCTTGCTCGGGTAAACGTTATTAACGTCCAAAAATTTCATGACAATCTGAGCATATTTACGAGAGTTAGAGCACGGCCAGACGGCCAGAGAAACCGAATGCATAAGCACTTTTCAACTATGTTGGAAAGTACTAATAACAATACTTTTTTTTTTATTTTTTTAATGAGCTAATCTGTCTTTTAATGGAAAGCTTTAAGGTTGTTCTCAACTGCTCCACTCGACACGCGCAAAACGTTTTGACACATTTACAAATTAATTTTTTTAACAGAAAGATATAAAACTGTAATGTCTGGATGTGGGAGCGATTTTGAATCGAACTTAGTTTTTCATTTTATGATAATTAAATTACCTATCCAGTTCTAAGCTATTTCGATCACATGATCACCCGTTTTTCTCCTGCTTTTCGACCGGTTTTTCTGTTTTCGTCCAGAAATGGGCCCAAAAACGTCAATTTTGAAGGCTTGTTATAAAAGATCTATTACGTTAAAAAAGAAAAAAAAGAAAAAAAGAAAAAAAAAACAGAAAATTGAGTGCAATTAGACAGTTTCTGAATAACAACACCTGCTATTTTTATGCATTTCTGAACAAAAATAAATTAAAGCATATGTCACAAAGTTGCCCTTTTTGATTTAAGAACACCCTTATGGGTGTTCTCATATGCTCTACTCAACAAGTCAAAAATATTTTGACTCATTTACAAATTCATTTTTTTTTTTTTTTTTTTTTTTTTTTTAACACAAAAATATAAAGTTGGAAAGCCTGAAATTTGCAGCGATTTGGAATCAAATTGAATTTTCCCTTTTTTGATCAATAACTTACCTATTGAGTGATTAGGTTTTCGATCATGCGATAAAGAAGTTTTCGCCCTTCGTTGACTAGTTTTTCTGCTTTCGAGCGGAAAGTCGGTTCAAAACGCCCATTTTGACACAATTTTCTGAAAAATCTATTTATTGTGTTTGCAAAAAAGCAGGAAAATTAGTGCGATTAGAAAGTTTCTGAGCAACAACTCTTGCTAGTTTCATGCATTTCTGAAGTAAAATATATTAAAATTTATGTCATAAAGTTGTCCTTTTTGATTTAAGAACAGCCGTAATAAATAAATGCATTTTCAGGAAAAATGATATCCTACAGCATAAATTTCTATGATGGCAATCAGAACAAGTTATTAGAAAAGGATGATACCTTTTCAACAGTAGAAGAATGTTCCACATCAGACGTCGAAATTTCTACAAAATCAAGTCTAAGTAATGTTTATACGAAGAAAGGCATTAATACGGATGTACAGCAGTGTGTTGAGCTTTTCCACTCTACAACAGGTTTAGATCTTCAAGGTCCTTACATAATGCACACAGCAACCTTCGAAGAAGTGCAAGACTATTTGGATCACTGTTTGCAAAATGCTTGCTGGAATGCGCAGAACGGCCCTTTCAAGTGAGTATATTTCTTGCACTTGTATTTAACTTTGTTGAATCGCTTTTTCATTAGTTTAATTTGTCAGTGACTGAGAATGGAAACTAATAAAAAAGCACCAATTCCTTTTTTTAGATAGACTAGGGGGGCCCCGCCCCCCTGCTCGCTATGCTCGCCAACCCCCCCCCCGCGTAATCGCTTCGCGATTCCAAATTATTGTCTACCCCTGCTTGCTGCGCTCGCCAATAACCCATGGTATGAATAAGCAGTTGCAGACCTTTCAAATGATGTGTCACACGACTGGTGTTGTAAAGAAATTAAAAATGTGCCCCCTGGGGGGCAGAGTGGGAGGCGACACAAAAGACATCCATAATATGAATAAGCAGCTGCAGACCTCTCAAATGATGTCACACGACTGGTGTTGTAAAGAAATTAAAAATGTGCCCTCCTGGCGGGCAGAGTGGGGGATGACACACAACACATCCATAATATGAACAAGTTGGAAATTGCACGTGAAGCGTAGCAAACGAGGTGCGTTCGTACGATAACGAAGTTTTAAAAATATTACTCTTATATCTCAATCTCATAAAATTGTAAATAGTGAATTACAATTAAAACGCTCATCAAGCAATGTTCTCTCTATACCATTATGTAATGGAATACTTTTGTGTGGCCTTGTAAATCAATAACAAATGTTCTTTGCATCACACATTATGTAAAATGTATATTATAATATGTACTTTATAGTTGCATATAAATTTTATTAAGTTCGAATGAGTGCAACACCATTAAAATGCATTTGAAACATTTTCCCCCATTGACCGTAATGTAACGGAATACTTTTGATTGTCCCTGTAATTGATCTATGCATCCGATTTTCATAAAATTTGAAATAACTCGACAAAATTATTTAATAACTATGTATTTTAAATTTCAAACGTATAAAATACATTTGAAACTTTTTCCCCATTGACTATAATGTAATTGAATACTTTTGATTGCCCCTGTAATTGATCTATGCACCCGATTATCAAAAAATTTGAAATAACTCGACAAAATTATGTAATAACTATGTATTTTAAATTTCAAACGATTAAAATGCATTTGAAACATTTCCCCCCATTGACCGTAATGTAACGGAATACTTTTGATTGTCCCTGTAATTGTTCTATGCATCCGATTTTCATAAAATTTGAAGTAACTCGACAAAATTATGTAATAACTATGTATTTTAAATTTCAAACGTATAAAATACATTTGAAACTTTTTCCCCATTGACTATAATGTAATTGAATACTTTTGATTGCCCCTGTAATTGATCTATGCACCCGATTATCAAAAAATTTGAAATAACTCGACAAAATTATGTAATAACTATGTATTTTAAATTTCAAACGATTAAAATGCATTTGAAACTTTTTTCCCCATTGACCGTAATGTAACGGAATACTTTTGATTGCCCCTGTAATTGATCTATGCATCCGATTTTCATAAAATTTGAAATGACTCGACAAAATTATGTAATAATTATGTATTTTAAATTTCAAACGATTCGGTTGGGTAGTTTTTGCGCTGTTATATGCGGACGGACAGACAGACAGACAGACGGACAGACAGACAGACAGACGGACAGACAGACAGACGGACGGACTGAGCGACAACAATAGGTGCTACGTATTTACATAATTACGAACGCACCTAATAAGCAGTTGCAGACCTTTCAAATGATGTGTCACTCAACTGGTGTTGTAAAGAAATTAAAAATGTGACCCCCCCCCCTAGGGAGAGCAGAGTGTGGGGGTGACACACAAGACATCCATAATATGAATAAGCAGTTGCAGACCTTTCAAATCTTGTGTAACACGACTGGTGTTGTAAAGAAAATAAAAATGTGTCCCCCCTGGGGAGCAGAATGGGGATAACACAGAAGACATCCATTATATGAATAAGCAGTTGCAAACCTCTCAAATGATGTATCAAACGACTGGTGTTGTAAAGATATTAAAATTGGCGAAATATTACAGTTATCGCCAAGTTGGCGTCACTTTTGACAACTAATTTTGGTCGCCAAATTCGGCGATATATCGCCAAGTTGGCGACAAACTTGGCGATTGTTAGCGATGGTAACCTTTCCTCTCTTTATGGTAACCCATATGGCGATGCATAGACGGAGCCCTTTCCTGATGGTCTATTTGACTCATGGAAGGAGTGGACAACCCGGATTCGTTAGTTCCGGAAATCTTTTACATCAGCATCATTCCAGGAGTCATTCCTTTTAAGGCTAGTTTTTAGCACTTTCCAACAAAGTTGAAAAGTGCTTATGCATTCGGTTTGTCTGTCCGTCTGTCCGGATGGCCGTCTGTCCGCGCTCTAACTCCTGTAAATATACTCGGATTGGTATGAAATTTTTATACGTTATTGAGGTTTACCCTAGCACGAACCCTATTGAAAATGAAGTTTCTACCATGATTAGTTTATCTACAGGGCGAATCAAAAGTTTCCCGTTACATTACGGCCTATGGGGAAAAATCGTTAATGTACTCGGATTGACATGAAATTTTAGGATGTTATTGAGGTTTACCCTAGCACGAACCCTACTGAAAATGAAGTATCTACCATGATTAGTTTATCTACAGAGAGAATCAAAAGTTTCCCATTACATTACGGCCTGTGGGGAAAAATCGTTAATATACTCGGATTGCTATGAAATTTTAGGACGTTATTGACGTGTACCCTAGCACGAACCCTATTGAAAATGAAGTTTCTATTATGATTAGTTTATCTACAGGGCAAATCAAAAGTTTTCCATTATAGTCCGGGAGCCGACCGTCGATTTTCCTATGTATCGAGTACAAGGACCGGACACACATTAAAATGTAGGTTTCAATGTGCACATTAAGAATATCACTGGCTGCCAGGTCCTATCCTGCAGGAACCCAAGGCAGCCGCACTTTTATGACGTCAATTTTGAGTGTTTACCTATGTATCGAGTACAAGGACTGGACATACATCAAAATGTAGGTTTCAGTGTGCACATTAAGAATATCACTCGCTGCCACATACATCAAAATGTAGATTTCAATGTGCATATTAATAATATCACTGTCTGACAGGTCCGATACATAGGTAAACACTCAAAATTGGCGAAAAAAAATGAGTCTGCCACCTGGTTCCAGCAGAATTGGACATGGCAGACCGTGATATTATTAATGTGCCCTTTTAAACCTTCATATTTATTTATATATGGTCCTTAAATTCGATACATAGGTAGACATTCAAAATTGATGTCATAAAAGTGTTGCTGCCACCTGATTCCGGTAAAATTGGACAAAGTAGACCCTTATATTATTAATATGCATTTTCAAACCTACATTTTGATGTATGTCCGGACCTTGTACTCGATACATAGGTAAACACTCAAAATTGACGTCATAAAAGTGCGACTGCCTTGGTTTCCGGCAGGATAGGACCTGGCAGCCAGTGATATTCTTAATTTGCACATTGAAACCTACATTTTGATGTATGTCCGGTCCTTGTACTCGATACATAGGTAAACACTCAAAATTGACGTCATAAAAGTGCGACTGCCTTGGTTTCCGGCAGGATAGGACCTGGCAGCCAGTGATATTCTTAATGTGCACATTGAAACCTACATTTTGATGTCTGTGGCAGCCAGTAATATTCTTAATGTGCACATTGAGACCTACATTTTGATGTATGTCCGGTCCTTGTACTTGATACATAGGCAAACACTCAAAATTGACGTCATAAAAGTGCGGCTGCCACCGGGTTCCGGCAGGATAGGACCTGGCAGCCAGTGATATTCTTAATGTGCACATTGAAATCTACATTTTTATGTATGTGTCAGCCAGTGATATTCTTAATGTATACATTGAGACCCACATTTTGATGTATGTCCGGTCTTTGTATTCGATATATAGGTAAACACTTAAAATTGACGTGATGAAAGTGCGGCTTTCACCGGGTTCCTGCAGGATAGGACCTGGCAGCGAGTGACATTCTTAATGTGCACATTGAAATCTACAATTTGATGTATGTGTCAGCCAGTGATATTCTTAATATGCACATTGAGACCTGCATTTTGATGTATGTCTGGTCCTTGTACTCGATACATAGGTAAACATTCAAAATTGACGTCATAAAAGTGCGGCTGCCTTGGGTTCCGGCAGGATAGGACCTGGCAGCTAGTGATATTCTTAATGTGCACATTGAAACCTACATTTTGATGTATGTCCGGTCCTTGTACTCGATACATAGGAAAATCGACGGTCGGCTCCCGGACTATTACATTATGGCCCATGAGGAAAAATCGTTAATATACTCGGATTGCCATGAAATTTTAGGACGTTATTGACGTTTACCCTAGCACAACTCCTATCGAAAATGAAGTTTCTACCATGATTAGTTTATCTACAGGGCGAATCAAAAGTTTCCTATTACATTACGGCCTATGGGGAAAAATCGTTTCAAAGGAATTTTAAAAAACGTTACACCCTGTCAAACATATTTATATATGCATTCTATAAAATATAAGGTGAAAATGTAGCTATTACTCATTTACAGGGCCACACAAAAGAATTCCATTAGATAATGATAAAAGGGGGAATTGTGTGTGACATAGTCTCAATATATTAAGCTTTTTCATGTATAATAAAATTGATATATGTCACTGAACTTAATATAAATTATACGCTACTGTCTTGCATAATATGAAGTGCATAGCATTTACAGGGCCATACAAAAGATTTCAAACAGTATATTCTTTCCGAAGTACCGTATATGTGTCCGATGATGGCTGATGGAGGGATGAAATGCATTTTAATTATGATATTCGCGTTTAAATTTCACTAAATATATGCACATT
The DNA here is from genome assembly GCA_964019185.1 of Maratus speculifer. NCBI lineage: Eukaryota > Metazoa > Arthropoda > Arachnida > Araneae > Salticidae > Maratus > Maratus speculifer. The sequence continues at coordinate 246,921,929 of OZ025289.1, forward strand.
AAATGGTGTGTATAAATGTTATAGTTGATATATAGGGCTACCCAAAAGAGCTCACCAACATTACTGAATATGAGCGTAAATTATTTAAACGTGGTTCTTAAATAAGCTATGCATTTTTACGCCGAGCTGCATTCAATTTACTGAAAAATGTTTGCAGAATATAGACAAAGGGATATACAGAGCCACGCAAAGAATTTGGTACATGGACGCCTATGAATGATGATTTATGAGAATGTGATTTCAGTTGTTTTAAAAGTGTTTTAGTTTACAATAAATTTTAGCCTAATGCTGACGTGTAATAAAGGTACAATGTAAACTACAGGGCTGAACAAAAATATTCAAGTATGTTTCCATCTAATAGTATGAATTGCTGAAAAAGAAATTTCAAGCTACTGGGTATTTTCTTGCTAAGCTAAATTTTCCAATTATATGAACTGACATATGAAATACAGGGCTGTTCTAATGTACTGGAATACATATTTGGGTATATTTGGCTATACGCTATTATTTCCCTAAATAACAAAGTTTTGTTAAAGATTTCATTAAGTGTTGGAAAGTGCTTCATAATCTATGCTTAACGCATGATTTTTCTTACTTGTTTTTTACTATAGAAGGATTTCGCAAGAAATTAAATACTACCTATTGCAATCGTTTCCATGAAGCGATTTTTGAAAAGTAGGTAGATTTCGTAAAAACATACCAGTTGCAATCATTACCATGGTACGATTTTTGAAAAAAAAAAATTTAATAACTTTTCACTATATGACCCCAGGAACCCCAAACCACCCCCCTTTAAAAAGTTTATAGATGTATATGTGTGTACTAAATTTTGTTCGCAAGATAAAAGTAACAATTATGCATGGATCGTCTTCAAATTCGCCAAAAACATTGATACGGTTAATATCTCAGCGGGGATTACAAATGAACAAAATCGGTCTCCGGGGATGGAAATAGGGAGAGTTAAAATTTTGAATATCGCCTTAACATGGCTCTGATAAAACCGGCTCTTATAGAAAAATGACTGGAAAAAATAAGCATTCTTCATTATAGCATAGTTGCCGACAATAAAACATAAATAAATAAATAAAAATCTTATTGCAACAATTATTTTTCTAATTGCAAGATTTCAATTTGAAAAATGAAAATAAAATAAATAGTTAGATGAATTAAAAGAAAAAAACAAATTAACATCGTCATAACTTTTCTACAGCATTTCCAAGTGAAAGCTGAAAATGCAATAAGTAGTTTAACAGATTTTAAAAAATGAGAATATTACGTCATATTGGAAATGTAATAGATATCCCTAAGTGAATATATAACGTCATGTGAATTTGGAAAAAATGTAATAAAACATGATAAAATCTCATTATGGAAATATCAGCATATTTTAACATCTTGAGGCTCTCTGAATTTCTTTTCGCTATTTTAAAATCTATTCCATAAATGTGTGTGCATGCGTGTACATTAGAATTTTCACAAAAAGTTTAGATCTCTATTGCTCATTCTTAGTGAAGAAACTGGATTTATCTCTAATCTTGATTTAGTTTTTATTGGTAAAATTAGTGCTTAACTTCGAAATCTACCTCCGCCTGTAGGCCTAGCTGGCAGGGATTTTTTTTTTTTTCAATTACATTTATTAAATTCAAGATTCAGTATTTAGTCACGCACATTAATTTTCCCAAGGGTGAATCTTTTAGATGAGCTTTAATGTAATATTTATTTTATCTCAGATATTTTGTCGAATATGACAAACCCCATTATGGCGAGGACCACATTAGAATGATTGCCGTTGCCGTTTTACCGATTTGTGGCTTGCGAAGCACACAAAATCTCGTAGTGATTTCTGTATCAACTATTTATTCTCATGCAGCACACACGTTCTAGTTGTGAGAGGGGGAGGGGGGGGGACATTGATACAATGATTTCCATGTTTTCAGTTTGTGGGTGGATAGCACACAAAAGCTAGTTACATCTATCCCGCTGTATTTTTTAGCCCCATTTTTGATTGCGTTATCCAACAGGCCGTCAAAATTAGCATGAGTAACACTGTACAAGTCTGCTAATATTTGTAATAGTTGTATAATATTTCATAAGCTATTTTCATTCCATACTAGTCATTACCATTTTTAGTTTACTAACTAGAATGTTTATTTTATTTCCTAATCGTACTGGATTAAATATTTTAATGTCTTACTTTTTTTATACCTTCTCATGCCCTTAAAATTCACTTTGGAAACACCGTGCAAGCCTGCTAGTCGTATTACATTTCATAAGTATTTTCATCGTACACTACTAATTAAGAATGTTTGTTTTCTTGCTCAACTTTATTGCAGTAACTATTTTAGCTTCTAATATATTTTGTTTGAATCTTAATTTTAGAGTTATTTATGGGTCGACAGACAATATATTGAATGAAGACGGTTCCAATGCAGTCTTGAAAATACAAGGTCGATGCCTTTTCTTTCGCGAAACATTCACAAATTCTGCAGTGGCTATCGAAAAAGCACGTTTCTACTTCAGCAACTGGCATATTTTTCAACAAACTAGGTAAGAAATTTTATATACAGTAAAGCATCGTTTATACGACGATCACTTATACGACGATCACTTATACGACGTTTACATTTATACGACGTTTGAGAGTGGTCCCGACTCATTCCTATTCATTTTAATGTAAAAATATATTTTTTAAACGACGCCCAAAATCGTTTATACGTCGATTTTTCGATTTTGTATAGGTTTATTTTTGTTTATTTTTCTTGTGTATTTTACGAATGAACGGAAGTTGACAGCTATAAATGACACTATGAATGACATACAGTTGGCAAAAAAAGTATTTGTACACTCTAAAATTTTTAATTTTTAACTAAATAAAAACAGATATTTTGTCAAAAATAGTTTTAATACAGTCTGTTTACCCTGCGTTTTAAATTACACAACAGAAAATTTTGATAACGATATAAAATAATTTTCTAATAGGAAAAGTTTAAAAATTTCTTGCAAAAAAAGTATTTGTACATTTCTCCATCCTGAAATGTACTGTGTTTTATAGTGTTTATGGTTCAAAGGACTACTTTTACAGAAGCTGTTAATAATTTTTAACTTCATATTATATTTGTCTGACATTTAATTTAATTTGCTCTTGAAGTAATTGAGTATGGAACCTAAAACTAGAGAGGCACCTCTAGATATATGAAATCCTATGATTGAGAATAATAAAAATTTAAATTCGCAACAAGAATTTGTAAAAGCTATTAAATTATCATTTACAACTATTGGGTGTATAGTGAGAAACTATGAATAAATTAAAAGCATCGAAATTCAATGAAAACCAGGATTTCTCAGCAAACTAACAATGAGGGAAAAAGGGAGTGTTGTTAAAAAAGCTTTAAAAAATCCTATGCGTTCGGTTCAAAAATTTGCTGGAGACTTGCAACATCTTCTCGCATCAGAGTAATACCTCAAACAATAAAAAATATTCTTCTCAATGCAGATTTAAAAGGAAGAACCTCAAGGAAAAATCCATTCATCAGCAAAACAAATAGGCGAAAACGCATAGTATTGGCTTTCGCATACAGAAGTAAATCATTCGATTTTTGGAAAACAGTAATTTTTTCTGATGAGGAAAAATTAGGAATTTTCTTACCACCAAGCATTCGAAAAAATTGGCGTAAAAATAAAACTGTTCTAGATCCAAAACGTATACTTCAAACTATCAAGCATGTTGGAGGGAATGTTATGGTTTTGGGGTGTATAGCTTCTAATGGAGCAGGACATTTAAAATTTATTGACATGGAAGGACAGGTTTAACATACATTGATGTGTCGCGGTATAATTTATTAAACCGTGCCAAGAAATTATGCGTAGAGGAAGCTTTTCACTTTCTGCAGGATAACGACCAAAGCATACTGCTGTGATCACCAGCACATGGTTACGACAATACTCGAAGACGACTGATAACTCCTCTAAAATCTCTAGACTTGAATCCAATAGAAAATTTGCGGATGCTATTGGATGCAAAAATCCGGGGAAAAAAAAAATATGTATCAGTAAAAAACAGTTTTAAAGAAGCTCTTATTGTGTCATGGAATAACATTAACCCAACCGCTACAAAAAAGTTGGTGGAATCTATGTCACACCATCTAGAAGTAATGATAAACACTAAATTAACTCACACAAAATATTAATTTGTATCATTTTACTAAATTTTCATTAATTATATTACATTAATATAGTGTACAAATACTTTTTTTGCATTATATTTTTGTATATTTGTTTATTATAATGTAAAAAATCGATTCGTTTAATTTTGTTTTTGCTTCTATAATATTATAATGCATTAAATTAATGTATTACAGTATTTTTTGCTTAAATCTTTTGTTTAATTTCATTATAATTTAAAAAAATAAAGTGTACAAATACTTTTTTTGCCAACTGTACGTGTTTAAATGCACTCCACATTATAAAAATGTGGGCTGGTGTTCGATTAGTCTGAAAAATCAGCTTACGTGTAACAGATTACACTGGGAGGGATAATTCTTTTTTCGGGGATGATCAGCTTTCCCGACCTGTTTTAAATTGCAAATAGACTATCCTTCTAACTGTTATCAGTATTGGCGACTTTTAGTTGTCCACGCGGGGTTTTTGATCTTTAACTTTAAATGGAAAGGAAATGATGTATTGCAAATGAGGAACCTTTCGGTGAAACATAAATAAAGGTACGCATATTTAAATTGCTTAATAATCCCCCCCCCCCCCCGTTTTTAAGATTATTATTAATATTATTATTATTATTATTTTTGGTTTGTTTAAATTAAAAATTCATGCAAATCATCACGTTAAACATTAAAGTTAAGTGAAAACAAAATTAATTCTAGTTTTGGAAGTTAAAATCGATTATAGGTCGTTATCGTTTATACGACGTTTTTCGGTAGTCCCTTCCGCGCCGTATAAACGATGCTCCACTGTACTTTTATTTATTTTCTAGTTGACAGTGGTCACATTTACTCAGAAAGATCTGGAGAACTCAAAAACGGATTTTGGAGCAGAAAAAAATAGGGGGGGGGGGGGAGCAGAAAAATTAGTTTTTGGAGGAAGTAAAGGAAAAAAAATTGTAGCAACAAAATCAGTTTCTGTAACAGAAAAATCTTCTCCCAACAATAACTTTTCTTTTCGCGCCCTTTTCACGAAAATTGCCATTTTTCGCGATCTTTCGACGAAATTTACCGTTTTTGCGAGGTATTTTGATGAAATCTATTTTTTTTTCAATCTTTTGACGAAATCTGCTGTCTTTTCGAGATCTTTTGATAAAATTTGAGGTTTTTTTCGGAATCTTTTGATTAGTCTGACTTTTTTACGATCTTTTGACGAACTCTACCGTTATTTCGCGATCTTTCGATGAAATCTGACTATTTTTCGAGATCGTTTGAAAAAAATTGCTATTTTCTCGAGATTTTTTAGAGAAATCTGCCGCTTTTTTCTTGCACTTTTGACGAAATTTGCCGTTTTTCCGTGATCTTTTGAAGAAATTTGTGGTGTTTTTTGAGATTTTTTGACGAAATATCCGCTCTTTACAGTCGTTTGTCGAAATCTCCGGGTTTTTTTCGATTTTTTGCTGCAATTTGCAGGTTTTCGTGATCTTTCGACGGAATTTGATTTTTCCCGAGATGTTACGAAATTAGCATTTTCCTTGGACAGACTCTTACATTTTTTCTCAATCCTCTGACTAAATTTTTATTTTCCCCGCGATCTTTTGATGAAATTACTTTCTTTTCCGGCGACCATTTGTCGAAACTCGCGATATATTTTATTTTAGGGTTAACGACATTAAAAAAAAAAGAAAAAAAAAATTGGAAACAACTGTCTTAATTTTTGGAGAAATTCGGAACAGAATCGCTTTTAAAAGCTGAAAGAAGAAAAAGAAAATTTTTTGAGGGAAAGAAATGACGCTAAGAAATTAAATTTCAGCGCAGAAGGAAAAAACAAAAAGGCTGTTTTGGCGCAGAAACAACCGAAATAATTCATTTGCACAGATATTTTCGTTTGGCGCAATCGGCGCAGGTCTGTGACCCCTGACTGAGCTGAAAAAAAAAATCAGTTTTGCAAATAGATAGAATTGATAAAATGAAATTTCACCAACTGAGAGGTTTGTGTAGAGAGAAGAGAAGCCAATTCAGGAAAAATTTGATACCTGTACACACACCTGTTTCACAAAAATCCCTTTACTAAAAATGCTTCTTCATAAAATTACTTTTAATAAAACAAGCCTTTTCATAAAATTCCAATAAATAAAATAAACCTCTTCACCTAATTCCATTCTGTAAAAACATACTTTTCATTAACTATTTGTTCTCTGTTGAGTTTTTAAAATGCGTAATTTGCAAGGAAGACGGGTTTTCAGAAAGGAAAACTTCAGCCTGAACGCCTTAAAGAAGTTGTTATTAATATTTGCTTGGTCTGAATTTGAGTTAATGGATTTTATCTCTCCTATTTTTTCACAAAAGTATAAAAAAATTCACATAAGCAAATTTTAGAACATATTATAATATACGTATATATATATATTTATGAAGCCTTGAAATAGAGTTGTATATGAAATTTATTCTAGATATTTGCTCTTTATGTTGGTTCTACACAAACGAACGCAATTATCTATGCATTGACAAAATTTTATGATTTATTTTGAATTTTAATATATATGGGATAAAATATGCTGTTTTGTTATGCACTATACTTCTTAATAGATAAAGTAATAATAATAATAATAATAATAATAATAATAATAATAATAATAATAATAATAATAATAATAATAATAATAATAATAATAACAATAATAATAATTTTTTACTCGTTGACTTTTTATTTTCAGAGATTTTTTGCCATTTGAATCTTCTAGTGGAGTTTTACTTCATGCGAATAATGGATTACCAGCTCTCCGAAGTAACAAAAATTACATGACAATAATATTTTTAAATGAAAGACCGGATAATGCTCGTCATCATGTCATACACGGGGATTGCATTATATTCTCAACTGAGTGTTTAGAACAATTACATCCAGTTTTCTCAGGTATGAGTTACCATCCAGGTATGAATGATTTCAGCTGGATTTTACGCCCCCGCGTACAAAAAAAGACAGTATCTTCCCAAACCATCCATTCAAATATGACTGAAGAAAATCGAGAGCATCGGATAGAGGAAAGGTAAATAGAAATGATTTTTCTTTTCAATTTTATTTTTATACAGGGTAATTCAAAGGTGATTTTAAAAGTTAATAACTCTTGATTTTCTGTGGTTCCCAAAATTCGCTATACACCATTCACTATTTTCTTTAAAGATTTAAAAGGATAATATTAAAAATATCATTTAGGCCATTTTCACTATTCGCTTACATTTCATGGTAACGGATTTGACAAGTAACAGACTTGACATTTTAAATAAAATTATTAAAATGAACGAGCTTGTATATTTTCTAACTTAGATAATAATTTACATACTTCTAAAACTATTTAGTAAACTTATTTAGCAATTTACATTTCATCGCTTACAAATATGGTAACAGACTTGACAAGTAACGGACTTGAGGACTTGACATTTCAAATAAAACTATTAGAAAAGAACTAGCTTGTATAATTTCTAACTTAGATAATAATACGCATACCTTCTAAAACTATTTAGTAAACAACATTTAATTACAAAAGTGCAAAAATCATTATTTTAATATTAAAATTTACGGTAACAGACTTTACAATGAAAAAAAAATACCAACTTTGATGAAAGCTTATTCTAGCCACTATTACATTGCTTCACAATCGAAGAGTAAAAAAGGGCAAGTAATAGTTGCGTGAATAGTTTAACTATATCGTCGAATATTTGCTTCTAACTTTAGGCAGAATTAGAAACCTATTTTGACTAAAATAATCACAAGGTAACGGACTTGACGCAAAGTGAGGGACAAAAAATTTCTGTGAATTTCTTAAAGAAAATATCTCTTGTAAACAATTTTTTTTTTCATTATTATAGAACACTAATAATTTATATTTAAAATAATTGAATCTCTTTATTTAAAAAAGTTAAATTAGGTTTAAAAAAATAACAATTAATTACACAAAACTTGGAATGGGACAGGCATATTTTGCTTAGAATCACAATTTTAAAGATTTATATCTCCAAAATTTTTATTGATTTTTTAAATTTTTCATGTTAGAAATGTTCACTATAGTCTTCTTTAGCTAATGCATAGCTGAAATCAAACATTAAATATTAATTTATGTTTGAATTTTCTTCTTTTTACTCTTGGACAGCATATGTAAGCGAAATTTGAAAATGGCCCATTTAACTTGATACTCACAGGAACGTACGACAAAACACGTGCAGTCGTGCGAAAAAAACAAAAAAACAAAACAAAAAAAAAAAAAAAAAGTCACATTAAGTTTCTTTGCATTGTGTATCCAAATTTCTTTGAAACTTAGATTTAAAAAAATAAACTAAAATAAAAAGTAAAATAAATACTAGAAATTGAGAAAGAATGGATTTCTTTTTATGGGCTATCGACTCATGTAGGACTCTATGTGATTGACTCAAGGGCATATTTTACTAAGAAACCCGGCTACACCCTTTTTACAAAAAAGACATATACTTATAAACATAGACATACACTTATATACATATAAAGTCGTCATTATTCTACAATTAAACTTTAGAATTCATTCTTTTTAAAGAATCGTAGGTTTCTAGGCTTATTAAAATAGATTTAAATGCATGAAAAAAAAAAAAAAAAAAACCCTGTCACTGATGGAATTTTCTTTTAAACTGAAAACTGGAAATTTCTTTTAAACTTCTTTGGAAAAATTCATCCATGCAAAATGAATACAATAATACGCGAGAAGAAATATATTAAACATTTACGCCTGCTAAGAAGGGAACGTATTTTTTTTCTTTCCAATGCGATTCCGACTTAGAAGATTTTATTTTTACCATATACTATTTTTTGGATTTTTGTCTCCATTACTTGGAATATGGATTAATAATACTAAAGATAACTGAAACATTTAGATACAAACAAAGGCTCATAAAAAGCATAAATATCGCAGCGTATTTCACTTCTGAATAAATGAAGATTACAAGTTGAATGTAGATTCTGCCACTGCAGAATTCAGTTTCGCCTCCGATTAGAAAAAAAATAAAATAAATAAAATCGATAGGGTCTTTTAGAAGGGCGACCCCGTTTAGAATGCAATGAACTAACTTCATTTTTCTTGTGTTTATCAATATAATAGCAAACAGAACGGCGTAAAATACCCAACTGATTAGCAATTTCTCTCTGAGTCATTGGAATTGCGGAATAATAAAAAGATACAATTTGACGTGATACTTCTTCATTGACTAGATTCATCAAAAAAGGAATTTTTCTTTAATTTAAACGCTTTTTTATAGACGCTGAGAAAAAGGAAGTGCATTTTAACAATAAAACGAGTGAAATCCCATCGAATTCGACGAATGAAATATTTAAAAGACCCAATCGATTGGGTTTAAAAAAAACAAGCAAAAGTAATTACATTATTGAATCTATATATAATAAATAAATTTCCAAACTTAATGTCAAGTTTGCCAGCTACAATTTTGCATGCAAATATTCGCACATCTTCAGTTAAAATTGTAATCTGAGTGCCGGCGAAATCCAGAAATTTTATTTTATATGCACTCACAGAAAAATAGTTTCATTAAAAAAAAAAAAAAAAAAAAAAAAAAAAAAAACTAATTTCATTTTTACTGTGACATTATTTTCACTAACTGAAGTCACCTGAAAGTAAAATCTCAATCTCAGTGTCCATAATGAAAAGAAATATTGAAATGTAATATCGTTATGAGTAAAAATGCGATGTTTTAAATAGTGACGTCATTTTATCTTCAATTTTTTTTTTTTTTTTAAATTACTGTTATTAGTAATATGAAAAAGGCATCCGTAATATTGTAATTCCCATTTCTGGTTGCTGAATGACATCATTTTCCTCATTTGAAATTTTTCTTTAGACATTAATTTTTATCATAAATTATTTTCTGTTATTTTATTTACATTATTATTTCTCAGTATATATATATATATATATATATATATATTTACCTCAATTAGTGCATAATTATACGCAATCATTTTATTGTGGTTAAATGTTACGAAAACAATTAACTTTTTCTTTTAAATGCAAGGACACTTTCACTGATGAAATAAAGCTTCTGACTCGTGGAAAGTGATAATGGAAAATAAATTTTTATTATTGAGAGAAAAGCTGAACTGAGTTGCCACCATATTTAAGAAATATCGTAAAAAACATTTAAAATTAAAAATAAAATATAAAAATGGAAATAAATCAAGAAATAGCTAAAATGGGCACAACTACAAATAAATAGCTTTCATTTAAAAAAATAATTATCAAAATCGGTTGAGTAGAAAATTCAGGGCTGACGACACGACATTTTTTAGCTTGTCTGAAAGAAATAGCATCGGAGGCTAAAAAAAAAAAAAAAAAAAAAAAAAAAATGTAAACACCCAATATTAAATCCTCAACAAATTATCGTAAAAGAAAGTTACTGGTACTGAACGATTGGAAATAAAGTCGGCTTTTGAATGAAGTACATAAAATTTGCTCAGGGGGCTATCTACAGATTAAAACGATAACGAATCCAAAGTTTTTTTTTTTTTTTCAATAGCAATAACCAATTTTAACACTATATTTCAAATCTTAGATTCAAACTATGCCTAGACACCGAATTTCAAGTCATTTGAATGATAAGTTTTTGAATTATAAACATTGAAAATTTAGTGCTTCTAATATTAGATTGCATTTTCATATTTTTATTCATATCTCTTGAAATTATACTCCTAATGGGCTAAATTTTATGTAGCAATAATATTAAAACATCCAAACATAAATACGGTGAATTTGAAGTTTTTATAATTTTATGATATTAAAAATGAATTACGACATTAATATTCGAAATTGTTATGAATTGTAACCTTCAACTTTTTGTTAGATTAAAATTTGGGTCGACCATCGGCTAAAGCATTTTCTGCTTTGGTATGCCCAAACAAAGAAAAGTGTCTTTAGTTGCTAAAGGACAAAGCTATGATAATGATAAACATTATCTTTAGTTTTTAAGTTCTCAAGGAAGTTTTATGTGCAACCTCATGTGGGGCTTGTATGCAGAAATGTTACATTTGTTACAGTTGTAACAAATGTAACATTTCTGCATAGAAGCCTCATATGAGGTTGCACATAATATTTCCTTAATAATTAAAAAAACCTAAAAATAAAGTTTCTTGTTAATATTGTCATCTATTCCAAGATAATTTGCCAGTGAATTTTTTTTTTTTTTTTTTTTTTTTTTTTTTTTTTTTTGACAATTGCAAAACAATTCATGCATGAGAGGGTTAAGTCCTACTTTATAGAAATCCCAAATTTTATTTTTTTTCTCGCCAGTAGTTTTCAAGTTATGCTTAAAAAAGTGGCAAAATGATTATTTAAAAAGCAGTCTACGATAAAAGTGATTATATATTTTAAAACTTCTTATACTGTGCCATAATCTAGCAGTCTTCAATGACTGCTTAAGGCCCCTGTCCCTGCCCGCGAAGACCTGATTTTTTAAGTGAAAGTAAGTATATAGAAAATATCTGCGACCAAAATCGAAAAAGTAATCAAGGAGCGATCTTGAGAGGGATCTCAGCTATCCAATGCAAAAAAAGAAAAAAAAATTAAAAAATATCAAAATGCGAAAGAGTTATTACCAAAATTCCACCCCATAGGAATAGCATTAGTTCGCGAGTGTCTTCGCGGGCAGGGACAGGGGCCTTAAGTGGCGCAAAAAAAAAAAAAAAAAAAAAAAAAAAAAAAAACTTATCTAGAAGGGGACTCTCTCGGTCAATAATCGAGTACCAAACTCCGATTTAGATATAGCCCCTAAAATATGGTCATTTTAAAATAAGTTCTCGGAAACTTGTCGTACGAATAGCATGAAAATTATTTGCTTTTAGGATAATTGAAGGGTTTAAAATTCATTTATGCTATCAGAATTGGGTACTTCTATTTAAAAAAAAAAAAAAAAAAAAAGTTAGGATTCAATGTGATATTTAGATGGTTCTCTAAGCAATTTTTTATATATCATTTAAAAGTAGACTTTATTTACAATCGTTTAGTAGCAGTAACTTTATTCTAGGATAATTTGTTGCAGATTTAATAGGGGATGTTTACATTTTACTCCCCACGACTGTACTTGTTAAGAAATACGCTGAAAAATAAAAGTGATGAGTGAATAGTATTTCAGTTGGCATAACTGTTATGTAGAAATTCGGAATTTCAAATTCATCTAACTGACAATACACTTTATAAAAATTGCGATTTTTCTGCCATAATTTTTTTAATTCTTTGATCTTGAATTTTGAATACAAACATTGCCTCACTTGAATCTTTATATATATAAATCTTCTGTGCGTGTGTATGTCACTGAACTCCTCCTAAACGACTGGACCGATTTTAATGAAATTTTGTGTGTGTGTTCAGGGAATTCGAGAATGGTTTAGATTCACATTTCATCGAAATTGATTCAGTACTTTTTTAGTAATTAGGCAAAAACTAATAGTTAGTGATTTTTCACTAATTAAAAGTGCTATATATATAAAAGAAAGTCGTGATTTCGTATTAATCACAGCACAAAAAAACCTACCGAACCAAAAATCTTGAAAATTGGGGTAAAAATACTTCTTATAACATCGAGTGCCGCTAAGAAGGGATTTTCGAAAATTCCCCTCCCCCCCCTTAAGGAGGGTAAAAAAAAGAACGAACTTTTAAAAAAATTCTTTTAAAATCGGCTTTTGTAGATATTTTTCAACTGATAAACATATTTTAGTGTATTTTTTCATTCTGAATCGAATGGTACTAAGCAAATTCGTTTAAATCCAGTAGTTCGTGAGATAATTCACATTTTCCTAATTTGGCGATGTCTTCGGCGCAAAAACCTGAAATTTTCAATGCTTATCTATCTATATTATAAAGGCCAAACGTATGTGTGCGTAACGCATGCGTCATTTTGCGAATGGCAACATTTTCCTATGCAATTCGGTTTTGAAATTTTTGCTACTGCAATTTTTATACATCTAAACATCGCACATTCTCAATTTTTATATTGGAATATAGAGAAAAAAATGTCCTTTTATATGCAATCTGTTTGGAAGCTGTATCTCAATTTATTTTTGAAATATTAATTTTTTTATAGTTTTTGTGCGAAATTTGTAATTGTGGCAACAAAAATGCAGTATTTTCTTTTAAAATTAAAAAAAAAATGAAATTAAAATTTCGCAAGTAAATTTTGAGAAGATGAAAATAATGATGTGTTTAGATTTCACGTAAAATTTTATGATCGTGTCAATTTCATTTTTTTTTTCATTCTTACCAAGCATAAGAGACTCAATCGATAATTTTATCATATTAACTTATCTTTATCATGTTTTACTTATTACATATGCGATTAAAGTTTAATTTTAATAATTTGGAGAGCTGACTTTCATGGAAAAGGTATTTTGTTAATTTTAGCCTAAAACAATGTTTCTTTTTGAGTTAAACTGACCAATATAGGATGCACTTTTTACTGAAGCTAATTTTGTACGTTGTTATAACCAATGAAACAGTTCCTTCTAAAACATTTTCTTTCGTCGAAGTTCGACGGGTTCCACCTCGTATATATAAAAGAAAGTCTGGATTTCGTATTAATCACAGCACAAAAAAATATACCGAAGCAAAAATCTTGAAAATTGGGGTAAAAATACTTCTCATAACATCGAGTGCCGCTAAGAAGGGATTTTCGAAAATTCCCCCCTAAGGAGGGTAAAAAAAAGAACGAACTTTTAAAAAAATTCCTAAAATCGGCTTTTGTAGATATTTTTCAACTGATAACATATTTTAGTGCATTTTTTCATTCTCAATCGAATGGTACTAAGCAAATTCGTTTGAATCCAGTAGTTCGTGAGATAATTCACATTTTTCTAATTTGGCGATATCTTCGGCGCAAAAACCTGAAATTTTCAATCCTTATCTATATATATAAAAGAAAGTCTGGATTTCGTATTAATCACAGCACGAAAAAATATACCGAACCAGAAGTCTTGAAAATCGGGGTAAAAATACTTCTTATAACATCGAGTGCCGCTAAGAAGGGATTTTCGAAAATCCCCCCCCCCCCTAAGGAGGGTAAAAAAAAGAACGAACTTTTAAAAAATTCCTTTAAAATCGGCTTTTGTAGATATTTTTCAACTGATAACATATTTTAGTGTATTTTTTCATGCTGAATCGAATATTACAAAGCAAATTCGTTTAAATCCAGTAGTGCGTGAGATAATTAATATTTTCCTAATTTGGCGATGTCTTCGGCGCAAAAATCTGAAAATTTTCAATGCTTATCTTTATTATATATAAATCTTCTGTGCGTATGTATGTCACTGAACTCCTCCTAAACAACTGGACCGATTTTAATGAAATTTTGTGTGAGTTCCAGTGGATTCGAGAATGGTTTAGATTCACATTTCGTCGAAATTGATTCAGTACTTTTTTAGTAATTAGACAAAAACTAATAGTTAGTGATTTTTCGCGAATTAAAAGTGTTGAATAAGTTTGATGAATAGAATGCGGACGGAATGTCCGAGCGGCCTAAAGGCGCCAGATTTAAGCTCAGCTTCTTGAAGAAAGAGATCGCGTGTTCGAACCCCACTCCTGACAAACGTGCAGCTTTACAATAATATTTCCTGTATTATAATTTTGATTAACCGACTTCAGAAAATCGTTAACTTTTAACTAAAAAGAGAAAAATAAACTTTTCTATCAAAAATTGAACTGACTTTAAAAAATACTGAAGAGTGAAAAATAATTTCCTTACATAATTGTAATAAGAAATTAAATTAAGAGCGTAGAGTTTATCGTGCGTATTACCATATTTGCGTACATTTATTTGATTTTCTGGAGTCGGTGCCAAGAAGGAATCCGTCTGTCGGTGACAGGACAACGTCTGTCAGGTCGGCTAGTAATTATATACGTTAATGTTTAACTATTCAGAACAACATACATTATAAAAATTTGATTTTTAGACATTTTTTTAACTAAACACTACAAATTACTGAAACACTTTTGCGACATTAATTGAACATAATAGACCGCGAGGTGGCAGCCACAGATAATCACCTCATCGAGTTTACGGATGAGGAAAAATCTAGGATTAGTTAAATCCCGATTCGCATATGAAAATGCAGTCGGTCTGCCAAGTCATATCTTGGTGGAAGACACCTAAAAACCTGATTTTAGCAGTTGACTCATAGGTTTACCATTATGTTTTCCTGCTCCCAATCAGCCTAGGACTCAACCGTTAAAATATGTGCAAAATTTATACAGATATATCCGATAAAATAAAGTGCATATTTTGTTCAGAAACGTTCATAGTTGAACATTATATTTTATTATGCTTTAGGTAACAGATTAAAAAACTCAGATTAAAAGATTAACTCAAATTGATTGATTCATTCCCAACTAAGAAGCACCAACTTTGCACTAGTCTATGGCCCATACAAACATGTTTATAACAAAACTAACAGCAGGGTACAATGCCGTAATTATTAAGCCATAATAGACAAAAAAAAAATACATTACACAACTTTTAAAAATCAATTTCTGTCCAGCTAGAGTCGGTAAATCACCCACCGTGTAGCGGTACTTTTCCGTTCTAAACATCTCGATTTGTTTAATTACAGAACATTGTAATTAAATGACACAAAATTTATGTAGAAAAAATAAGTATACATATGAACGATGATTAATCTTATAACATATAACATAAATGCGATATGTTTAACAATAATTGTAATTTTTTTTTCTTTTGCAGGTCAGTATGTGACGACTTGGAATACTTTGTCGAATCTACAATTACCGTCACAGTGAAGAGTATTCACATCAGGATTATTAAGAGACTTATTATTTTCTTCATAATTTTGAATTTATTGCATTGTATTTCACCATTATGTGATGATTAACTTTTATCAATTTCTGATTAAGGTGCAATCAAATAATTAATTAATTTATAATGATTAATTCAAAATATTTGTGTGTTTAACACTAGAACCGCGGGAAATTTTACATGAGATTTAGAAAAATATTTCACATCAGAAATTTTATTTTAGACTATGTAACTTAATTACTTTAATTATGTTTGTGGAACGTATGCTTAACTATTTTTATAAAGTAATTTCTGGATCGAATCAGCATGTATTCATTTGGTATGGGTCAAAATCATCCGTCACCGCAGTTCTAGTGTTAAAGCAATCTGCCATACTAATATTCTCATATTATTAGGCGTTAACTCACAACGCACAATTACGCTGTTTGTTTTAATAAAGAAGTTTATTTTAAAATGTAGTCTCTCTGAACCCAAATCATTTGAATTGTTTTTAGTATGTTATTTCAAAAATAAATAAATAAATAAGTGAAGATGTGGATTTTCAGTATTGAAAGCAAAAATCTGACAATTAAAAACAAGTCGGAAATTGTACGTCAAATATGGCAAATGAAGTACTTTCGTACTATAATTAGTTTCATAAATATTTAAATTTTGATGCAATAGTTGTTGCACACTTACACAAAAAATGCATAAATACAAAATTTATTTCTATTATGTGTATTAAATTCAGTAATACGGAAATAATATGACTCGATCTTAAATAGGACGTAATGATCATGACTATCTAGAATCATTACCTATCATGAGATATCGTTGAATTAGTAATAACATATGACTAGATTTAATAGAATGAGGAAAATGTTTAATATCTTTTTAAGTTTTGATTTGTTTTTATAAAATTTGAAATGACTCGGCAAAATTCTGCAACGATTGATTATATTATATCAAACTTTAAACCATTCAATTGGTCAGTTTTTGACTTGTTATATACGGACAAACAGACAAGCTGACCACTGTAGGTGCTACATATTTATATAATTACGAACGCATCTAACTATAGGAGAACTTTTACAAATAAAGTTAAGAAATTGAATTAACAAATACTTAATAAAATGTTTATGATATCAATTAATCGTTAAAAATTATTATTATTAAAGTCATTATCTCGTACAAACGATATTTTAATTACTCTAGCTCGAATATTTAAGATGCTGAATTTTAGAGAGTTACGATTGTTAAATTAATGAGGTAACGTTATTTTATTTTATTTTATTTTATTTATTTATTTTTATTTTTATTTTTATTATTTTATTTATTTATTCATTTATTTATTTTATTTTATTTTATTTTTATTTATTTATTTATTTATTTATTTTTTTTTGGGGGGGGGAGTATGGCATAATAACTAATTGATCATCCGTGCAGGAAATTCAGAGTTTGAAGAAATAGATAAACAAACAACAAGAAAAAAAGAATTGCTTTAACATATTGAAAATAACTATCACACCACTCGAAATTCATAGAAAAGACATGTTTCATTTATTGTAAAGATGTTTATTTACTAGGAACATGGTGTCTACAGAAATTGCACAGAAAAAGTTTTCAGATTTCCCTGACTATCTTTATCAGATTTTTACAATTTTGATTATTAACAATATGCAAGCAGTATTTTTACTTCCTTCTATCTTTATAAGAAAAAAGTATTGGATTCGTGAAATTTTTTTTTAATCTGGTTTTTGTCGGATTTACATGTTTTAGGGATCAGAGAACCCGAAAAACATGTTTTTACAAAAAGTTTTTCTATGAGTCTGTCAGTCTGTAAGTGACAAAAATTTTATAGACACCCTATCTCAGGAACAAATACACGGGATTTCACAAAACTTTAGATTCTGTTAGACCTTAATATAAACTAAATCTGGTTAGTTTTTGTTGTATATCGCTCAACAGGTCGCGCTACCATGGCTCATTATTCGTGATTATTGCAGTAGCTCTATGATTATTGCAGTAGCTGGAAATTAGACACATAATTCGATACAAGACACCGTTAGTGAATATGATTATTATTTTTTGAGTTATAAGGATGTTTCTTTTATGCAATTCAGTGCTACTTGAATAGTTTGGCGTTTCATACAATTTATCGAAATTGGTTCATCAGAAATTCCTTAATGGAGCATTACTATGTATATTAAGAATATTTAAATATACGTTTAAATTTTGTTTTGGAATTGTAATGCACTATCTCGAGATGAGTTTGTTCATTAAACATTCTAAATATGTCGTTTTTTTTTTTTTTTTTTTTTTTTTTTTTTTTTTTTTGCGAATATCTTTTTGTTTATATAATTGAATTATCTGTTTTTAAATATTACATTGCAATTCTGTTACACTAAAATAAGTTATAAACAGACAAACATAATAAAAAAGATGATTTAAAGGTATGATTATTAAACTTAGATTAATAACTTTTTCCCTCGCAATATAGCGTAACTTAATCGTTTTAGAATTAACGGCTGCATAGCATGATTTTAAAACTTGGCAGATTAGCAATTTTTTTAAAAAAAAAAATCTTTACATTATTGTGTACATTATTTATTTATATTATTTGCATGCATAGGATATGAATATGGCGCAGATATCATATATGCACAAGTTTTGGTACAATTTTCTTCCACCGTCAATTTGGCGATAACCTTATTTTCGAATACTGGTTAAATATACATTTTTAAATTATTTTCTATTATTTTAAAAAATAGCAATAAATAAAACAATTTTTAAATATATTAAATTTTAAAAACTAATAACTATAGAACAAATTTTTTTATATAATTTGAAAAGAGAAAAATCAAGGTAAATAAACAGTTTATCAAAAAATAAACAACAATATCAGGGTTACCATATTAGGCAAAATAACGCCATTTTGGCGACAAATAAATCCTAGGGAGTATATGACATACATATGTTCTGAATATTTAGGTTGTTAGAATTGGCGAATTTCTCGCATAGCCGCCAAGTCAGATGCCAAGCAATCGTTAAAACTGTGTTCTAGCCATAAATATAAATGTTAAAAAGAAGAAGAAAAAAACAGACATACATTTATTAAAATTCACAAAAATGTAGGAGAAAATATAAAGTTTATTCCGAGAACTGTTAGAAAGCACGCAATCTATTTAATTTAAAATAAAATTTTACTCAGAACAAAAAATAGAGAACAATATTATATCATTTCCATGAATACGTAGAAGTAATCTCGGTCTCATAGGTTATTCCCCCTGGTGCGCGGAAAAAAGGTCAATGGAAAAAACGTCAACGGAAAAAAAGGCAACGGAAAAAACGTCAACGGAAAAAAAGGCAACGGAAAAAAGGGCAACGGAAAAAACGTCAACGAAAAAAAGGTCAACGGAAAAAAGGTCAAGATGTAAAAATGGCAATAGTAAGTAGTAGGGATATATGTTAAGTTATAGAAAACCAATTCTTTGTTTCAAGTAAGCTTACACGTGCTAAACACGTGTATCCGTTATTTCAACTCGATTGGTGAATAGCTTATGTATAAATATAACTTTCATATCTTTATGAAAAATTTGGCGAAGAACATTTTTTAGAGTGAGAAAAAAGGGGCAAACATGGGGGGGGGGGGGAAAGGTATAGTACATATATTTTAGTAGGGTAGAAAAAAATGACAAGAAAAAAGAAAAAAATGTCTGGATATTTCGAATGTTAGGGGGATAACAGAAAAAGAGTCAATATTTTGAAATTTAGTACAAGGAAACTCAATTTTGGCAACATGCAGCATAAACTATTTAAATTTAAATTTAAAATATAAAGAAAATTGTTATGTCGGTTCCATTAATAATAACAATTAGAAGAAAAACTAGAAATGAATAAAAAATTATAATATTTAATAATTATTAATATTTAAAAAATAATTAATAATTAATTGTTATTGTTGTTATTTAAGACATCTGATTATCTGTCCGGGGATATATAAGCCCTTGGAGGAGAACCCTCCTTGGAGGTTTTTCTAACCGTATTTACGCAAGGTTACCCAAGGTAGAAAAAAATCATGGAAAACCCCGAACGGTTCGGCCGACGGACGTGATTGGGTTCGAACCCAGCACCTCCCGTCTACAAGTTTCGACAGCACCACCTCTCAGCCACTGGTAGGGCGGAAGTGGTGAGGGGGGGGTCTTATTCAGAAACCGTAAAGTCGAATAATATTTTTCATTTTTCGATAAATGCAAGCGGCTTCCAGAAAAGGTGGTTTTTGATAGAATTTTTGCATGTGACAGCCTGATAAAGGTCATCGCGAGAAAAGACAACCTAATAACTAAAAATGTCGAAAAATGAAATAATATGTATATACATACAATTTTTTATTCATTTATTATTATTATTATTACTATAATCAATAGAACCACCATAACAAATATCCTCATGATTTAAATTTTATTTTAAATGGTTTATGCTGCGTGTAGCCAAAATTGAGTTTTCTTGTACAAAATCTCAACATTTCCACTCATTTTCTGTTATCCCTATTAACATCCTAATAACATGACTAAATATCAAGCCAACATTTTTTTTTTTTTTTTTTTTTTTTTTTTTTTGTTATTTTTCAACCTTATTAAAATATATGTACCTGCATTTTTTTTTTTCATTAACTATTTGGAAAATCGTTGTTGTTCTCGGTAGAGAATTGGGAAATCTGAAGTATATCTGAATCCTTATAGTGGTTGAATTCCGCAACTTATTTTATTTTATTCGTTTCCTGATTGGTCCAATCTTAATGTCTAGAAGTGGAATACTTCTGTTTTTTATTTTATTCGTTTTCTGATTGCTCCATATTTTATGTCCAAAAATGGAATACTTCTGTTGCCACGATCACAAAAAAAGTATTAAAAACAACAAAAACATTAATAACTCAAAAACAAATTTAGATACAGGTTTCAAACAAGCTGCATTTAAAAGTAAATTTTTTTCTTTATACGACGGTGTAAAAATTGAAAATATGCGATGTTTAGAAGTTTAAAAATTTGCAGTACCAAAAATTATCAAACTGAAATTTCATTTAATATTTGTTTATGGTTGGTCGAGGAATATTACGTGACTCAGCATATTAATGTGACTCTGTTATTACGTAAGCTACGTTTTGATCATCATAAGTTGATCATTATGTTGTTATTGTTATTATTATTTTTATTATTTTTAAATATAAAAATTATTTATAAATCTAAAATTATAGTCTTTGAAAGTATTAGTTTCCAAATAGCCGTTGTAATTTTTTAAATTACATTTTTTTAATATTTAGTTTTTAACAGTATGTACGTACATTATTGACCACATATAAATCAGAAGTTTTAATTTCATGCATAAATTAGTTTTCAAGAAAACATTAACTTTCCCCTTTTTTTTTACTATTTGGAAAACAGTTTTGTCCTCGGTAGAGAATTGGGAAATCTGAAGTGTATATCTGAATGCTTCCATTGGTTGAATTCCACAACTTTTTTCATTTTATTCGTTTTCTGATTGGTCTATGTTTAATGTCCAAAAATGTAGGGCGTTCTGTTTTTTATTTTATTCATTTTATGATTGGTCCATGCAATGTCCAGAATTGAAATACTTCTTTTGCCATAATGACAAAAAAATATTAAAAACTACAAAAAAAAAAAAAAAAAAAATAATAATAATAATAATAATAATAATAATAATAATAATAACTGAATGACAAAATTAGATACAAGTTTCAAACAAGCTACATACTACATTTAAAGCAAGCTACATTTTAAAGTACATTTTTTTTCTATATAAGACGGTGTAAAAATTAAAAATGTGCAATGTTTCAAAATTTAAAAATTTACATTGTCGAAAATTGTTAAACTGAAATGTCATTTAATATTTGTTTATAACTGGCCCAGAAATATTAACGTGACTAAATGTCCAGGCAAATTAATATGACTCTGTTATTACGTAAGCTACGTTATGATCATCATAAAAGTGATGTTATTATTGTTTTTTAAAATATAGAAATCATTTATATGTCTAAAATATAGTCTTTGAAAATATTATTTTCCAAATAGTCGTTGTAATTTGTTAAATTATTATTATTATTACTAGACGGTTGCCCGCCCTCAGTAGCCCGAAGACTATCTGAATGCCAGTTCTACAACCCCACACATTCACGTTTCTGTGCCATGTCTCGTCAGTTTCCGGCAGATATGTTTGATCGGTGTTCTGGGGTTTCGTTTGCATATCTTTTTTTATTGTTAATGAAGAGGTCTTCCATTTGTTCTTCCATCTGTTCTTCTTTCTGTTCTTCCATCTGTTCTTCCATTTGTTCTTCCATTTGTTCTTCCATTTGTTCTTCCATTTGTTCTTCAATTATATTCGACGATTCACTGTTTGAGAGCCTATCTGTCCTTTTATTTATAGAAGTTCAAAATGAAAAAAGATTTTCTTAGCAGACGATTTTTTGTGATAAATACATTATCTGTTTTATATTTCTTCTGCTTTATTCCTTTTATTTATAGAAGTTCAAAATGAAAAAAGATTTTCTTAGCAGACGATTTTTTGTGATAAATACATTATCTGTTTTATATTTCTTCTGCGTTTACCTAAGCTGTGTAAAATCTCTATAAATAAAAGGTATAGAGGATGAGAGCCTATCTGTGCCTCAATTATCCTCAGAATTCCTTTTATATATATAGATTATTTAGTTTTATGTTTTTCTTTCTTTTTCACTCCAAAGAATGTCCTTTGTCAAAGTTTGCATAAAGCTTTGAAAGTCGCTGTTTTTATACGTAAGCTATTCATCAATCGAGTTGAAATAACCGATACACGTGTTTAGCACGTGTATGTTTACTTAAAACATAGAATCGGTTTTCTATAACTTAAGATACATCCCTTAATAACTAATATATCTCAACTTTAGATTTATTGAAGAACTGACATTTATTACTATTATTGCCATTTTTATCTGTTGACCTTTCTTCCGTTGCCCTTTTTTCCGTTGACGTTTTTTCCGTTGCCTTTTTTTCCGTTGAAGTTTTTTCCGTTGACGTTTTTTCCGTCGAGTACATTCCTTCAGTGATAATGCTTTCAGCTAATGCATTATTTATTAACAAATTCAGTTTAATGTTTTATTTTTTAAATAATTTTTTTGTGTTTTCTAACTAGTAACTTAATTTGTCTGTATTCTTGTAATTTTTAACGTATTATGAACAAACGTAATATCCTTTTTTACTTTAAATATTGTGTGAATGTTTATAAAAAAGAACAACGGACAAAATTTCTATTGTACATAATTTAATTTTTCTTTAAGTTAACTAATTATTGAATCTATTAAATCATTTGCATTGTGTTTTTCTTTTCCATTGTAATTGTATTTTTTTGTGCAATTGTTTGTAATTTGGATACCGTCTTTAAAAAACAAAATGTAAACAAAGGCAATCCTCTTCCGGTCCTCTTCCAGTAATCCTCTTCCGAATTGTAGACCATCCCGGGACGGTCTATAATTCGCAAAAATGTATAATCCGCTATACTCTTGGTCCTTAAATGTGCGAATTTTACAGAGTTGAATATCTGTCTCATTTTTGGAGAAAAAAACAAGAGAAAAACATAGGGCCTGATTACTGCACAGGCCTACTAGGCCGTGTCCTTGGGACCCACTCATGAGAAGGGCCTAAATTTAATTAAATGATTTAGAAAAAAAAAATTCAATATTGCATTTTCCACAATTATTTTTTCATAAACTAAAAATGATTTTGGTTAATTTGGCAACCGTATATTAATCTAACGAAACCTTTCGAATAGGCCAGAGAGGGGGGGGGGAAAAATCTGAAATCTAGCTTATGTTTTGGTGCGGGGGGGGGGGGCACCGAAAAGGTACTGGGCCCCCTACAACCTTAATCGGGCTCTGGAAAAACATAAAATCTGCCTTATATTACTAAAATATTGGTTGTCAATTTTATAAATCCGAACTCAAAATTTAGTCCAACTTCATACAATGGCCAAGAATGTATGTTGTCCAGTAATTTTCCTCATTTTCTTAAGAAGGCTTAATTCTAACAAGGAAAGTTTCCATACGGGCAAACTACGAAAAATCTGAAAAAAATACAGAATGTTCTTATTATGAAAATAAATACATTTATTAAAAAAAAAAAAAAAAAAAAAAAAAAAAAAAAAATCCGGCGGAACTTTGAGTGAACTTCAGTAAAAAAATAATGAAATTTTCGTTATTTGGTGATTTTTCATCAATTGGCGATGAAAAACAATTTCAAAAAATACTTTTTATGTCAAATATACATCAAGGAAAAAATGTTTCGTCTTGAACTTGTTTCAATAAATTTAAATTAAATTGGCGAGGAAAAGTGCTGATCGCCAAATCGCGAGATGCTTTCGTCTTTTCACGCCAAATATTTAAAAGTTTTTTTTTTTTTTTAACCATTATTACACCGCAAAAATTGACTGATCCTTTATTACATACATGAATAATTTAATTAGTTTTTTTTTCTCCAAAATATTCTGAGTATGCCTAGTATGGAGACTTTTCTTTGTCAGACATATCTACAGCTGATGGAATAGTTAATTGGATTGAGCTGACCATCTGGTCTGATTATCCTATGTCATTTGAAATAATGGGTAAATTGTCCTCAATATGAGCACTATCCCCACAAATTGAGAACATATGATCATCTTGATTTGTGTTAAATATCAAAAATGCCCACCATGGCATCTTTTTGGGAGAGACTAATCATAATAGGAAAAAATATAATATATAAAATAGATGTATCAGTCTCACAAGGCGAAAATAAAAATATTTTTGCAGATAGACAAATTTGCCTGATTTGAATTATTTTTAAAACTTAATCCTGATTTTTACAGATTCATAAACTTCCTTGAGTCTAAAAACACCCTGAGAAGATTTGGCACGTTTGAGTAAATAATTCAAGTTTTTGCTGTATAGTGGAAACAGAGACAGAAATATAACAATTTGTTAAAACATTATTTTATTTTAAAAGTATTTACAAGGAACCAGGACAGTCTCATTTATTTAAAATATCAAATGGCCTCCAACATTTTCCATTATGGAATGAATAAACACAATAGGGCACTTAAAGAAACTGCAAGAACTATAGCTATAAAAACGATGAAGGTTGAAAAGAAAGCTTCATGTTCGATCTTCCCGATGCTCACATATAAAACACTCGACATCAGCATAAGAGCAACAGCAGCCATCACAACACAGCTCAGACTCTTAATAAGGCATAGATTTTCTATGTAAGCTCTGTTGTACCTGGTAATAATGAAAGATAAAATAATATAATATTGTATAATACAAACGTATGTAATCCCCCCAAACACACACACACGCACAAGTAAAATTTGGTTATAAAGATTCTTAAGACTATTTTTCAAGTTCACTGTTAAACAAGAGCAAAATTTTCTGACACGATCACGGAAATCGTGTGACGACGGAAATTGTGATCGACGTTTAAAAATGAGAATTTTTAAACGTCTAGGCAGGCCCGACTATAGTCGGGGTCAATCTATTTCAAGTGGTCCAGAAAATATTTTTTGGTCGCTCGACCATTTTTAAAAAATCTGAATTTTTTTGTGCAACAACCCTAACATGATGGAAGTTCAAAATGACTATTATTTTATTTTTATTAATTTTTGTTTGCGCATGGCAGCCATCTTTGTTTCATCGTTTGCAGCGATTTTCTCACATACTAGGGTATACGAAATTGTAAATATCTCGTCTTTTATTTTCCCAATTGAAATGGGGTTTGCAGCATTTTGTTCAGAATAAAATAGGCTAAAGATATTGTGCATTTTTTAACATTTCTGACCTCCATACTTCAGCTTTTCCTCAAATCTCCTTCTTGAAATTTTTTGTGCATAACACGACCATAAAATACTAACAAAGGCCAGAATTTCAGATTTGTATCTTGTACCACACCAGATATAATCAAAGTCTAAAAAGTGTGATTTTCGAAATTTTTGACAAATTTAAAATTTTTTTCGCAAAGATGAATCAATTTCCACGTCTGGAATTTGGTGTGTCAATACAAGTACTTTCGACCCATTTGAATAACAAATTGTGTTATGTTGACAGTTTTTCTTGCATAAAAAATTTCCTCTTGTAAATGGACAGATTTTGGAAAAAAGAATCACACGATGAAATAAAAATAATCACCATGCAAAAAAAAAAAAAAAAAGAGTAAAATTAAAATAATTATCATTTTGCATTTCCATCATATTAGGACTACTGTACAAAAAGTTTCAGATTTTTTAAAAAAAGGCCAAGCAATCAAAAAATATTTTCCGCACCACTTGAAATGGCTTGACCCAATATCATGTAGTAGATTTTTTTCATATGGTGCATTGGCTTAGCATACATTCCGGATTGTTTAAATCACACGAAAGCATTTGAGAACGATCTTTGTAATTAACATTTAACTTTGCACCATCAATCAATTAAAATTTAATATTTTGGAAGTATGACACATTGTAGGTTACAGTATTTTGGCAGTATTGTTTTCACACATTGTCCACGTCATATCTCAGCTTGTAGTCAAATCTCCTTCTTTAAATTTTTTGTACATAACACTCTCATACAATACTATCAAAGGACAGAATTTCAGATTTTTATCTCGTGCCCCACCAGAGATATTCAAGCCTAAACAGTGCGATTTTTAGAATTTTTGGAATTTTTTTCGCAAGGAAAAATCAACTCCTAGATCTAGAACTCGGTGTGTGAGTACATGTACTTTAGACCTCTTTGTAAAAAAAATTGTGTCATATTGACAGTTTTCCTTGCATGAAAAATTTCCTCTTGTAAACGGACAGATTTTGGAAAAAATCTTAATTTTTGTGCTAAAATTTTACCATTAAAAATTTACTTTTAAAAATTATTCTATCACCATATATTTAGCCTATTTTATTCTGAACAAAATTCTGTAAACCCCATTTCAATTGGGAAAATAAAAGACGAGATATTTACAATTTCGTATACCCTAGTATGTGAGACAATCGCTGCAAACGATGAAACAAAGATGGCTGCCATGCGCAAACAAAAATTAATAAAAATAAAATAATAGTCATTTTTAACCTCCATCATGGTTAGTGTTGTTGCACAAAAAATTTCAGATTTTTTAAAAATGGCCGAGGGACCAAAAAAATATTTTCTGGACCACTTGAAATAAATTGACCCGAAAGCAATATGACTTTTTTTTTTTTTTTTAATACATTACATATTGAGTTATAAGCTATGGATTCTCTCCTTTCATCCGAAAATTAAGCTCGAAACGTCAACTTTGACACAACATTTGCTAAAAAAACTTATCAAAAAAACTTATTTGCGTTTATTAAAAAGAAAAAAAAAGAAAAGAAAGAAAGAAAGAAAAAAGAAAAATACAGTTGGTTGCATACTTTCTGAATAATAACATTTGTCAGCTTCATGCTTTTCCACGTAAAAATGAATTAAAACTTATGTCATAAAGTAGCCGCTTCGAATTTGAGAACAGTCTCAAGCGGCTGCTTCACTCACGCGCAGTTACTCACTCGCCAATGTTAATACTATGGGAGAAATTAAAGACTTTTTATATTGCTAAATAATTTTATTTATTTATTTCGCCGCAGTTAAAAATCACGAAATTGGTCAGAGGATCATCCGAAGAAACTTGTCGATCTGTAGCAGAATAAAACTCACGAATTTCTCCAATCGATTTCAAGAAAAAGACCAGAAATATTTTAATGGTAGGAAAAATATCGCGAAATTTTAAAATCGGCCACAGGTTTAAACTAGTTGGATGTGCCAATTCCAAAACTTTCTTCTATCTCATACGCACATTTTAATATTTTTAAAAAATAGTTACTCATTTTAATGCCCTCTAATAATTTTAATTCAATACCATACCAAATTTTATTTTCATCTTAAATTTCTGCTTCAGTCAATTAATCGGAGTAAAAACGAATACCGTCTCTGCACGAGCCGATGGACAATAGAATGATCGGCAAATTTTTTTTTCAAATTCAGAGTGGACCTACTTGCCTTACCAAAAAATAATCATACAAAAAATTTAATTCAGTTCTAGAACTAACTTCATACACTTTTAGGTGGTGCAATATTAAAAATGGCACAAACATCGCTATTGCAGCGCCCCCTTCCGGCGGATTTTTTTCAAATTCAGGCAGGATCAATTAGCCATCGCCATACATTTACACAAAAAATTTGATTCAATTTGATGCATAACTTCATGTACTTTTGGTCGGTACAATATTGAAAATTGCACAAAAATCGCGATTGCAGCGCCTCCTTCCGGCGGATATTTTTAAAATTCAAGGAGGACTAACTAGCCATAGTCATACACTTACACAAAAAAAATTGGTTCAATTCGATGCATAGCTTCATATACTTTTGGTCGGTACAATATTGAAAATGGCACAAACATCGCGATTGCAGCACCCCCTTCCGACGTATTGTTTTCAAATTCAGGGAGGACCAACTAGCCATAGTCATACACTTACACAAAAAATTTGGTTCAATTCCATGCATAACTTCATATACTTTTGGACGGTACAATATTGAAAATGGCACAAACATCGCGATTGCAGCGCCTCCTTCCGGGGGATTTTTTTTCAAATTCAAGGAGGACTAACTAGCCATAGTCCTACACTTACGCAAAAATGTTTGGTTCAAATCGATGCATAACTTCATATACTTTTGGTCGGTATAATATTAAAAATGGATCAAACATCGCGATTGCAGCGCCCCCTTCCGGCGGAATACTAAAGGAAAGGAACAAAACTAAAGGAGGACCTGCTTGCCACAGCCAAAAATATTCACAAAAAATTTGGTTCAATTCTATGCATAACGTCATACACTTTTTGATGGTAGAATGGCGACATACGGACACACACACACAGAGAGAGAGACACGGACAGACAGACGTTTTGTAAAAGTATGTTTTTTGGAATCCCTGACACTTAAAACGTGTAAATCGTCGAAAACCGGAAGTCGAAAAAATTACGATTACAATACTTTCTTCTATTGAAGATAGATGAAAGTAAAAATTAAAATGCGAAATTTGTCCGTAGATCGTTGGAAAAAATCAGAAATTCGTCGATTAGTCGCTGAATAAAACTCACTAGGGAACTGCAAGAAGTGTAAGTCACCGATTTTGACGAAAGTGGTATCGTTGGAAAGATCTCATCGTAAATAGTAAAAAACTCAATGGAACTACCCGTCGCAAATGATTCATTTTCGAAATATCTGACAATTTATGTCACGTAATTAGTGCATACTTAATGGGGAACCGCAAAAAATTTTAGTCTCGATTTTACCGAAAGTGGTATCGTTGTAAAGATATCGTCATGAGGGAGAAAAAACTCAATAGAACTACCCGTCGGATATGAGCTGTTTTCGAGATATCCGATAATTTATGTCATGTTGCTAGTGCATACTGTTCTAGTGCACACTTAATGGGGGACTGCAAAAAATTGTTTTTTCGATTTTGATAAAAATAGTGTCATTGCAAAGATATCTGTGAGAAGTAAAAAAAACTTAATGGAATAAACCATCTGAAATGAGCCGTTTTCGAGATATCCGACAATTTATGTCACTTAATGCAGTTTACCAGCAGTGTGTATTAGCAATGTGACACATAATGGCGGATATCTCGAAAACGTCTCATTTCCGACGGGTGATTCCATTGAGTTTTTTAATCCTCACGATGATATCTTTACAACGATACCACTTTCGTTAAAATCGAAACTAAAATTTTTTGCGGTCCCCCATTAAGTGTGCACTAGCTACGAGACATAAATTGTCGGATATCTCGAAAATGAATCATTTGCGACGGGTAGTTCCATTGAGTTTTTTACTAGTTACTATGAGATTTTTCTAACGATACCACTTTCGTCAAAATCGGTGACTTACACTTCTTGCAGTTCCCTAGTCAGAGATTTGGGCAATTGTTGCAAATAAGCGACAACAGAAAGAAATTATCCCGAAATTCATCCTTCTGCCGCGGTTAAAAATTTGCAAAGTTTTTTAGTCTCGATTAATAAAAAAAAATTGGAAATTCGTCGATCTAATCTGTCGCAAGAAAAAGGGGAAAAAAATGCCAATCGATAAAAAGAAAATAATGAAATTCACTTATCAGTCGCGTGTAAAAAAAACACTCCCCTAAAATCGTTAGGCGATCGTAGAAAGATCACAAAATTCTTCAGTTCGTCGTTAAAAAAATACACATTTTTTTCCTACCAATCAAATATTTCTGGCCTTTTTCTTTAGACCGATTAAAGAAATTCATAAGGTTTTTTTTTCTGCTACTGATCGACAAGGAAGAGACGACAAAAAAGGGGATTTTCATTTACTCATAGGAGAAAATCATAGAAAGACGAAAGAAAAACGGGATGTTTTATTTTCTCTTAGGAAAAAAATATGATGATGGACATTGCTTTTCTTATAAATTTTGTCATTTTTTTACTAAAAAATATCACGAGGCCCCACTTCTTTTTCTTTTCCATGTTTTTGTACATATGTTTAACTATTGCGTGACATATTTTTTTTCGTCCAACTGAGGCGCTTTTTTGAAATAAACTACTTTAAATATTGCAGATTTTGGAAATTTTGAATATTTAACAGGTTATAGCTACTAACAGCAACAATATCTGCGTGCAGTACTATATTATTTAGTTTGTCCTAGTAGTGCACTTTCATATTCTGTAAGACAAACTTTGGGGTATTATCTTAAATAAAATATTAAGAGCGGAAAATGGACAAAAACGTCATTTTGACTATATACTTTGTGGCAATATAACAATGTAAAATAACAATGCCCCATGGAAACAAGTAAGTTTTAATAAGCAGGTAGTGTTATACTTAAAGTTTATGCCAAAAGAATTTTGGGATGTTGTTGCTTGCCAGAGATATACCACTCCAAACATGGGATTTTATTTTTTATAAAAATGGCATTCACAGCCTCGAACTTTGATATTTTCTATAGGAAAGAGGAAATTTTTTCAGGGCTTCAAGATTGCACACTATTCATTAAATAAGATCTACTTCAACATACAAAAAAAACAAGCAAATCAAAATGTACAACTATCACACTTTGTCTGATTTTCAAAATAAGGGCTGTTAAAAACACGTAAAATTGGCCCCATCAAACATTTTCTGATTTTTTGCTGGCTTCTCTGGCTGATAACGGATCTGGCTCAAGTTAGCAGAAAAAATTAGGGCTCCTATAAGGAGCCTATAAGGAGGAATATTATAGGAGCCTTAGAAAAAATAAAAGTTAGAACCGCACGCGGATCGTCCCATCGAGTCAAATAAGAGAAAATTGTGCGGCGCGGGCCAGTCAGACCTGGGCACATGTAGACATCTAAAACCTACTAGCCCCCTTCAAAGCATAATCCTGGGTACGACACTATTGAAGGGAGGGGGGTATACGAAGATAAATTAGAAAATAAAAATTTTAAATACTTATGTTTTATTTAATTTTAAATTTAACCCTTTCGGGTCCGATTTTTTTTTTTTTTTTTTTTTTTTTTTTTTTAACAATTACTTTTACGTTAATGACATTATCAATGGTTATTCAAATAGATTAATTTGTGTTTAACGAATATTTCATTGTCTGAAACATAAGGAATGTTGTTATTTTGGGTACTAATATCCAATTCATATTTATAAGACAATATGTTAAGGAAGAATTTTTGGAGATGTTTAGAAAATATTATATTACAATAAGATTTAATTTATATTACAACTTTGTAATACTTTTTGAGCTTTATTACACATTATTCTTCCGGAAAAGTAACTTTTATTTTGCATTTAAAGAGTGAAATATAGGTTTTAAATAAAAGAATCGCAAACGACGCAAAGAGAATTAAGAAAATAATAATAATTATTATTATTACTAAATGTCTAAACATAAATGAAGTCATATAGTAAATGCATAAACACATACTAACATAACTAGGGTAGATGTGCCAGTAATGGGCCACCTCGCACTTTTTGGTTTATAAAAAAAATAATAAATAATATTTAAGCTTTTATTATTTTTTTTAACTCTACCTTGCATGCTTTATAAGCTGGATTATTTTTTTACACTTTTCGTCAAAACAATTAGGAAGCAGAAAATAAAGTTTCACAGTTTTTCTGTTTTTCACTGAAAATCTTAATGAACATGCTAAGAGCAGACTTTACTTACTTAGTTTATATCTTTTTTATTTTTCCGTAAAAATTGAATGTTTTCGTTTGATTAGCAATATAAAACATTGAATTTAATGTACCAATGGCCATTTACAAAATTTTATTTATTTTTAAGATTTTAGGAGGGGTGGCCCATTACTGGATTGCTTATTTCGTGATTTTCCTGTAATGGACCACCCAAAGGACCAATACAAAAAGTGTTATTTCAGTAGAGATAAAATATTTTGATTTAACTGAAAAGCTAAATAATCAAATTTAATACTTAAATTTTACCAATTAGAATTTAATAAAGGCAATTTCTTTATAAATAGTTGTTTTAACAAAGTCATCCAAAATTGGTACAAAACACAAGCAGAACATTTGACAAAATCTAGATGTGCCGTTACAAAAGAAGTTGTTTTAAGTTGGTTCAGAAATGTAAAGTCAGATTTGGAAGAAGATATTATTAATATTTTCTTCTGAATTCTAAAGCATACAGAGAGAATTTTCAATAAGGTTAAAACAATGTTTCTTTTGTGCTCTTAAAACAAGGAAAATTTTGGAATCAAAATCAGTTAAAGATGTGTATTATGTAGTACCAAATAACGAAAAAGAACAAATCACTGTTACGGGATGTTTTTCAGCAAATAATGAAATTGCTCCATTGGTGATTATATATCCATATAAGCATCTCTGAAGGGAAATTGTGGAATCAATCTGTGCCAAATTGATGGGCTATATGATTATCTGAAAATGGTTGGATAGTGCAAGAACATTTATCATTTTAAATGCATTCTAAAATTCCCTATTGAATAATTTGGTCTATCGGAAAGGGATGATAAAATTGAAGATTTGTTATTTATATTTCACAGTTGCACAGCACATCATTTAGATAATGATATGAATTAAGATTGGAGACTTTTTTTAATGCCTTATTTCATCTAAACTTGATTTCAGTAAAACATTGTCTTAATCTTATAAATCCTTTAAATTTAAATATTTTGTTTTATATCTTTACAATATAAATCCTTTAATGTTAGTTAATAATAAACAGTTAATAATATCATTAATATTTTGTTTTATATCCACATTATAAATCCTTGATTATAATAAATTCATAACTTAAATTTAAATATTTTGTTTTATGTTTTTTCATTTTAAATCCTTTAATGTAATGAATTTCTAACTTAAGTTTTAATATTTTGTTTTAGTATGCTTTCATTAAGTTTCGGAGCAAAATACTATTGAAACAAGTTGGAAATTGCACGTGAAGCGTAGCAAATGAGGTGCGTTCGTACGATAACGAAGTTTTAAAAATATACAGATCTTCCTGATATAGTAGACAATACTTCGGATACAGTACAGTGGTTGAACTCTTTGTGTTCCTATAAACATACAGGAAGTAATTTTCATTACACCTCAGCAACGTATATCATATTCATAAAATGGGGCTCAGTTTAATATAATTAAAACATGTCCCAAACAATGTTTCCCCGTATAGCATTATGTAGTGGAATACTTTTGTGTGGCCCTGTAATTTATTAATAAATATTCTTTGCATCTCAGATTATAGAGAATTTTTATTTTAGTATATAGGTTCATATATACGTCATAGGTTCATGTCAATTTTATTATGTCCGAATGAGTGTAATACCATTGAAATGCATTTGCCACTTTTTATTCATTGACTGTAATGTAACGGAATACTTTTGATAGTCCCTGTAATTGATCCATGCATCTGATTATCATAAGATCTGAAATGACTCGACAAAGTTATGTAATAATTATGTTTTAAATTTCAAACAATGAAAATGCATTTTAATCTTTTTTCTCCATTGACCATAATGTAACGGAATCCTTTTGATTTTCTCTGTAATTGATCTATTCATCCGATTTTCATAAAATTTGAAATGACTTGACAAATTTATGTAATAATCGTGTATTTTAAATTTCAAACGATTCGGTTGGATAGTTTTTGCGTTGTTATATGCGGACAGACAGACAGACGGTCAGACAAACGGACAGACAGACGAACAGACTGAACGACAACTATAGGTGCTATGTATTTACATAATTACGAACGCACCTAAAAACAATTATCTGTTACTTTTGTAGGGCCCATTACTGGAACATAGGCGGTCCATTACTGGAACATAGGTGGTCCATTACTGGGCTTTTGGGTGTTTAGACATATTTCTATTATTTAAAATTAAATTTTTATTTCTAATGGGAAATGTAACTGTGGGATTAGTTAAATATTGTTGAAAGATTAATCTAATATGAAAAAAATCGGAATACAATAATTATAACTATTAATAAAAAATTATTTTTTAGAGAAATTCCTTAAGGGGGCCCATTACTGGCACATCTACCCTATATATAAATAGTAGCAAAAGTATTTCTTAAAACAAAATAATACTCTATTAAAAGACATGTACTATTAATAGTACACTAGACCCGAAAGGGTTAAGCCAGAATAAATTAAAAGTCTTACCAAGGATCCTCGGTACATATATTCTCAATAGTTATTGTCTCGTCGTGCTTGTTATTATTTCCAGTAGGTTGATTTAATTCTTGAAATATACTTATGGGATCTGCAAGTCTAAATTGATGCACATTTATGTTGTTCTCGACATCGACCACATCTGGAAGGTTTCTGCTTACAGCCTGTCCGTTGGAATTCATGTCTCACTTCTTGCGTTATTCAGCTTGTATCCAGAAAAATAAAGTATCGCTATTTTTAAAATACCGAAACTTCAATGATGCAACTTTTCTGCAATGAAACATTAAAAGAATATTTAATACATTGGATATGTAGACAGTGGTGTAGTTAGGATGGTTGACACCCGGGGCGGATGTAAATGGTGACACCCCTCCCCAGCATGTTGTCACCTTCCCCCAATCTGTCATATTTTTTTAATCACAATTCTACATTATTATAACAAATGTCCATATTATTCCTTATTTACCTTTCTTCCTCCAACAAAAGAAAAAACACAAGTGCGGCTCATCACTCATCCCATAAATCAGCATTATTCTATGCGGTGTCTATATCTAGAAGAAAAGCCTTTCGTTTAGAGTTTGCATCTCGCTGCCCACTCGTTGTATAGATTGGCTTTTGTTCCCTGGTGTATATCTTATGCTATCAAAAACATGAATGTGAAAAAATGCCAAGTTCGTTAAAGGTTTCGCGCATAAAAGAAGTGATTTGACAAAAAATAATGATATCCTGTCAAAAACATGAATGTGAAAGAATGCCAAGTTCGTTAAAGGTTTCGCTAATAAAAGAAGTGAGATCTAACTGCAAACCAAGTTCTTTCGGAGCTCCTTAAATCATAACTCCTGTCATGGATAATATTATTCAATTGCTTAAAATGATTTGTTATGTTACTTGTTATTCAATTGAGCGACTTAGCAAGTTTTCTCTTATTAAATTTTTTCTATTTAGTTGATCAGAAATTAAAGTTGATCCCTTCCTTAACTTATCAGTACCTTAACTTCAATATACTTATTCGAACACTCGATTGACTAGATCTTTGCCAATCAGATTCTAGATTAAATTGTACTCCGACTCAAAGATTAAAGTTGGTAGCTGAAAACTTGCCAAGTCGCTCAATTGAATAACAAGTAACATAACAAATCATTTTAAGCAATTGAATAATATTATGCATGACAGGAGTTATGATTTAAGGAGCTCCGAAAGAACTTGGTTTGCAGTTAGATCTCACTTCTTTTATTAGCGAAACCTTTAAAGAACTTGGCATTCTTTCACATTCATGTTTTTGACAGGATATCATTATTTTTTGTCAAATCACTTCTTTTATGCGCGAAACCTTTAACGAACTTGGCATTTTTTCACATTCATGTTTTTGATAGCATATTATTATTTTTTGTCAGATAAGTAGGTATTTGTTTCCTTTTTGAAATAAATAGGTTAAATTAGTTAAATTAGTTTTATTTAATATTAATTAATCTTTCAGCTTTTTCCTGCATTTATTCACTGTTTTTTTTTTTTTTTTTTTTTTTTTTTTTTTTTTTTTTTTTCAGTCAAATTTAAAAATTTAACATTAGGAATGCTTATGTTCCTTTAAATTCCACTAATAATTCTTTTACTTGACTGGGTACTACTTGGTTATTTCGTCGACCAAAAATGTTTGTAGCCAATTTGGCGAAATATCGCTATATTGACGACAAAAATTACGCACCAAAAGTCATGCTAACATGGCGCTATTTCTGGTATTTTGCCAAATTCCCACAGATTCCCATTGTAATCTGATAATTTATCCAATAATTTTGTTAGAGCAAGGACTGTCGCCATCATTTTGGCATTTTTTTTTTCTTTATATCGGTTCGCTAACTACCCAAGATTGCTTAAATATTGTTATTTAGAAAGTTTTTAGAACTCTTTTCGCGCATTTTTACCTCTTTTAAATTTTGTATTTGTTAACAAATGTTCTTAGTAATCATTTATTTCTTATAATTAATGAACATGCCAAATTTTATGTTTTTAGGACCTTAACATACACACATCGCATTTTTAGAACGCTTTTTGCTATTTTACCCGCTTTGGATTAGTGGAATCGACATAAGATATAACCTATATTGGAGCAAGGACTATCACCATCATTTTGATATCATTACTTTTAAGATCGGTTTGTTGTTTGCTGAAACTGCTTAAAAATCCTAATTTAGAGCATTTTTAGAACGCTTTTCGCACATTTTCATCCCTTTTGAATTCCGTATTTTTTATCAAATGCCCTTAGAGATCATTTATATCTTATAAATAATTAACATGCCAAATCTTATAGTTCTAGGTCCTTCAGTAACACAAAAGTTGCAGTTTTAGAATGTTTTTTGCTTCTTCACCCTCTTTTGATTAATGGTATACGCATAAAATATAGCCTATGTTTGAACCGGAGCGAATACCATCATTTTGGTATCATTAATTTTGAAAACGGTTCGGTGGTTTCAGAGATTAGCCCCGATACTCGCCAAAAGTGTCGCCAACTTAGCACTATTTCTGATATTTTGCGAAACTCCCATAAACTCTAAAATGCCAAACTTTATGTTTCCAGTCCAGTCCCTTAATATACAGACATCGCATTTTTAGAATGTTTTTATGCTCTTTTACCTCCTTTGGGTTAGTGTAATCGACATAAGATATATCCTATGTTGGAGCAAAGACTGTCATCATCATTTTGATATCATTACTTTTAAGATCGGCTTGTTGTTTGCTGAGATTGTTTTAAAATTGGTATTTCGAACATTTTTAGAACGCTCTTCGCGGATTTTCACACATTTAAATTTGATATTTTTTAGCAAATGTCATTAGTGATCATTTATATCTTATAAATAATCAACATGCCAAATTTTGTGCTTCTAGGCCCTTCAGTAAAACAAAATCACATTTTTAGAATGTTTTTCGCTTCTGAACCCTCTTTTGGTTAGTGGTACAGACATAAGATATAGTCTATGTTTGAACCGGTGCGAATACCATCATTTTGGTACCATTACTTTTGAAATCAGTTCGGTAGTTTCAGAGATTAGCCCTGATACTCGCCAAAAGTGACGCCAACTTGGCACTATTTCTGGTATTTTGTGAAATTCTCATAAACTTCCATTGCAATCCTATAATTTATCCTCTAACCAACCATTAAGGCCCTACATCAGTAACGCTCCGAGATAGAACGGCTAATGTTATTTCAATGGAAGAAATTTATCGCTTTCATTCTTTTGCATTTTGCTCAAATTTAATAATTTTTGTTGTTTTGAAAACCTGTAGGTTTAAAGTATGCACGTCATTCTGAAATTTTATTTCTTTTTTGAATTTTAAGGCGATACAAGCGCGTTATTTTATAGTCTTTAAAATTCATCTTTAATGTCTTATTACGAAAAATCTGTTTGACATTTTAAAATTTGGTAAAACAGCATGCAGAGTTTAATTATTTAGCTTTCAGAAAATGTTTTTTATTTTGATTTTTAAAAAAATTTAATCTATGCTATTTGTATAAAAAGTTGAAGCACTTTGATTTAAAAGAGTCGAAAATGGTGTTTAACTCCGCCTTTAAAAGGGAGACGCCTTAAGAGTAATTAGGGTGAAAGACGATATGGGTTTACCCTGTAGGGAGTCTTACAGGGACGAAGGTGTAAAATCTCGCCTGTGGCTATTAGTAAAATGTTGTTTGCTGCTTTAGGATGAAAAAATAAAAACATCCTTTTCTGAATGCATGATATCTCACGCAAGAAGTTCGATCAGAAATGAATTTCAGAAATGATGTAAATACATGTTGATTTCAAAAAGTTTGTTTAACTAGGCATCTAATCTCAAATGTACTTTAAAAGCATTATTGATTTCGAATAAAAACAGATTTACCATTTTTATTATTTTTCTTCCATATATTTGAAGTTTAATTTCTAAAAAAGATTCTTTAATTGCGTACAACATCAAAGTGATATATTCGTTAATTCATAAAACATTACAGAATTAACTTTTTGTCATCTGCAGTCAACAAAGGGAAAAGAAGAAAGGGCAGAAAGAAAATAACAATGGTTCTGACATTAAAAATGAATAGATATATTCGCGAATAAATACATTTGTATTAAAATTTTCTATATCTTTTTTTTTTTTTTTTTTTTTTTTTTGTATCATTCTTTTAGACAATTCTTAATGAATTACTTTAAATGTTCCTTTTCATAAATATTTCATAAATATTTCTATTTTAATCAATAAAAGTTTGCAGTATACCCACTCTAAAATATAAAGTAATTATTATGCAATTCATGATTAAATTGGATAACACTAATTTAAAAGATAGAAATATATTTATTTTGACACTTCTATCGAAAATTATGACTAATTTACAATACTTTAGCAAATATATTCTGTTGCGGTAAAATTCACATCCGTAAATGATACATTTATGCTTTATTGTATATAAATTGACTTTCCTTTCTTTTTCCCTTTCAGAAAGATAAAGGAATGATTTTTAAAGCTCTTATACTATTTTAACTAAATAATACGTATATATTCCAAAGCCTGTCATAGTCTAACTGATCTAAATTTTAGAATAACGGTTTTTTCAGTCACGCGAAAAGACAAACTCAATTATACTAAACCTACGGAAGATTTTTATAAAGATGCCATATTTCCGTTCCAATTTTTAATTATTTTTTTTTCTGCATAGTATAGGTGACGATGGTTAGTATAGAGGCCGCTTTTTACTTTTTTCGATACTGATTGTAGATTTTAAATATGAGGATAATATCACTTTTGAAAACGGTTCCGAAAATGAAACTGTCCTGTAAAGAAAATTAAAAAAGTAGAAAAAGGCCTTTGAAGAGATCGCTCTGAACTCTTAAAGGGGGTAAAAAATATTAAAATGCAGACGAGATTTATTTATAAATTTCGACCGTTGGATTATCGTCGAAAGAATTATTATAAGCTAGTAAATTGTTTCGCTTGATTAAAGTTTTTTTTTTTTTTTTTTTTTTTTTTTTTTTTTTTTTTTTTTTTTTTTTTTAATACCCGTAAAATAAATCGAAAAATAGAAAATGGCCTTTGTGCAAATCGATATCAACTAGGCAAAGTAAGAAAAAAAAAATACTTAAAACTATTAAAACACAGACGATAAACTTTTATAAATTTCTTTCATAGCATTAGCTTTAAAGCGAAGGCATTGTTTCGTTTAACTGCAGTAGCCTCTTTAAAATAAATGAAATCGTAAAGGCTATTCAATGTAAGAAAAAAAAATAATTTTTTTAAATGTAGGCGAGATATTTTTATAAATTTCTACAATGGGATTTCGCTTGACTGAAGTAAGTCACTTTAAAATACCTGTATCGAAATCAAAAATTGTAATACGGTCTTTGTACAGAAAGATCTCAGCTGTTCAATATAAAAAAAATTATTAAAATATAGACGAGATATTTCTATAAATTTCTGTCATAGGATTTCGCTTCATTGAAGTAAACACCTTTAAAATACCCGTAAAAAAATCGAAAAAAATATAAAGAGGTATTTGTACAGAAATATCTCAGAAATTCAATGCTAAAAAAATCATTTAAAAAATTAAAATGTTGACGAGATATCTTTATAAATTTCTATAATGGGATTCCTCTCTATTCAAGTAATCCACTTTAAAATACCCGTAAAAAATCTAAAAAATGTAAAAAGATCTTTGTACAGAGAAATCTCCGATATCTAATGCCCCCCCCCCCCCGAAAAAAAAGTTTAAAGACAATTAAAATAC
This sequence comes from Maratus speculifer, assembly GCA_964019185.1. NCBI lineage: Eukaryota > Metazoa > Arthropoda > Arachnida > Araneae > Salticidae > Maratus > Maratus speculifer. The sequence goes on from OZ025289.1 coordinate 246,962,356, forward strand.
AAACGAGATACCTTTAAAAATTTCTAAAATGTGATTTAGCTCTATTGAAGTAAGTAATTATAAAATACCCGTGACAAAGTCGAAAAGATATAAAACGTTCTTTGTAAAGAAAGATATCAGTTATATAATGAAACAAAAATTACAAGTATTAAAATGATCTTTAGAAATGACTTTTAAATGATCTTAAAGATATCTTTATAAATTTCTACCATGGGATTTTACTTGATTGAGGTAATCATCAGTTTATATTTACTTGTAGACGAGATATCTTTATAAATTTCTAACATTCAATGCTAAAAAAATCATTTAAAAATATTAAAATGTAGAAGAGAAAAATATATATTTATATGAACTTCAAAACTTCATAGGATTTCGCTTGATTGAAGTAAGCCCCTTTAAAACCCCCATAGCAAACTCGAAAAAATATAAAACGGTCTTTGACCCGCAAGCTCTCAGATATCCAATGCCAAAAAATCATTTAAAAAGATTTAAATGTAGAAAAGATACATTTATAAATTTCTACTACAGGATTTCGCTTGACTGAAGTAGCCTCTTTAAACACCTGTAAACAACACCAAAAAAGTACAAAACTGTCTTCACACCGAAAGATCTCAGCTATCCAATGACAGAAAAATTATTTAAAAATATTAAAATGTAGAAGAGATATTTTTATAAATTTATGCAATTGAATTTCACTTGACTGAAATAGCTTTTTTAAAATTCCCCTAAACAAAGACGAAAAAGTACAAAATGGTCTTTGTACCGAAAGATCTGAGATATCGAATGCCAAAAAATAATTTAAAAATATTAAAATGCAGAAGAGATATTTTTATAAATTTCTACCATTGGATTTCACTTGACAGAAGTAGCTTTTTTAAAATGCCCCTAATAAAAGTCTAAAAAGTACAAAACGGTCTTTGTACCGAAAGATCTTTGCTATCCCATGACAAAAGAATCATATAAAAATATTAAAATGTAGACGAGATATTTTTATAAATTTCTACCATTGGAATTCACTTGACTGAAGTAGCCTCTTTAAAACACCTGTAAACAAAGTCGAAAAATAACAAAACGGTCTTTGTACCGACAGATCTTAGCTATCCCATGACAACAGAATCATTTAAAAATATTAAAATGTAGACGAGATATTTTTATAAATTTCTACCATTGTAATTCACTTGACTGAAGTAGCTTTTTTAAAATTCCCCTAAACAATGTCGTAAAAGTACAAAACGGTCTTTGTAACGAAAGATCTTAGCTATCCAATGACAAAAAAATCATTTAAAAATATTAAAATGTAGAAGAGATATTTTAATAAATTTCTACCAATGGATTTAACTTGACTGAAGTAGCCTCTTTAAAACACCTCTAAACAAAATCGAAAAAAGTAGAAAACGGTCTTTGTACCGAAAGATCTCAACTATCAAATGAGAAAAAATCATTTAAAAATATTAAAATGTAGAAGAGATATTTTTATAAATTTCTACCATTGGATTTCACTTGACTGAAGTAGCTTTTTTAAAATTCCCCTAATAAAAGTCTAAAAAGTACAGAATGGTCTTTGTTCTACCGAAAGATCTTAGCTATCCCATGACAGAAGAATCATTTAAAAATATTAAAATGTAGACGAGATATTTTTATAAATTTCTACCATTGGAATTCACTTGGCTGAAGTAGCCTCTTTAAAACACCTGTAAAAAAATTTTAAAAAAAAAGTACAAAACGGTCTTTGTACCAAAATATCTCAGCTATCCAATGACAACAGAATCATTTAAAAATATTAAAATGTAGACGAGATATTTTTATAAATTTCTACTATTGGAATTCTCTTGACTGAAGTAGCTTTTTTAAAATTCCCCTAACAAAGTCGTACAAGTACAAAACGGTCTTTGTACCGGAAGATCTTAGTTGTCCAATGACAAAACAATCAATTAAAAATATTAAAATGTAGAAGAGATATTATTATAAATTTCTACCATTGGATTTCACTTGACAGAAGTAGCTTTTTTAAAATTCCCCTAATAAAAGTCTAAAAAGTACAAAACGGTCTTTGTACCGAAAGATCTTAGCTATCCCGTGACAAAAGAATCATATAAAAATATTAAAATGTAGAAGAGATATTTTAACAAATTTCTACCAATGGATTTAACTTGACTGAAGTAGCCTCTTTAAAACACCTGTAAACAGAATCGAAAAAAGTAGAAAACGGTCTTTGTACCGAAAGATCTCAACTATCAAATGAGAAAAAATCATTTAAAAATATTAGTAGAAGAGATATTTTTATAAATTTCTACCATTGGATTTCACTTGACAGAAGTAGCATTTTTAAAATTCCCTTAATAAAAGTCTAAAAAATACAAAACGGTCTTTGTACCGAAAGATCTTAGCTATCCCATGACAAAAGAACTATTTTAAAATATTAAAATGTAGACGAGATACTTTTATAAATATCTACCATTGGAATTCACTTGACTGAAGTAGCCTCACTAAAACATCTGTAAACAAAACCAAAAAAGTACAAAACGGTCTTTGTACCGAAAGATCTTAGCTATCCAATGACAAAAAAATCATTAAAAATATTAAAATGTAGACGAGATATTTTTATAAATTTCTACCATTGGATTTCACTTGACAGAAGTAGCATTTTTAAAATTCCCCTAAAAAAAGTCTAAAAAATACAAAACGGTCTTTGTACCGAAAGATCTCAGCTATCCCATGACAACAGAATCATTTAAAAATAATAAAATGTAGACGAGATATTTTTATAAATTTCTACTATTGGAATTCACTATTGGAATTCACTATTATTCACTATTTCTGCTATTGGAATTCTGAAGTAGCTTTTTTAAAATGCCCCTAAACAAAGTCGTATAAGTACAAAACAGTCTTTGTACCGAAAGATCTTAGATAACCAATGACGAAAAAATCATTTAAAAATATTAAAATGTAGAAGAGAGAATTTTATAAATTTCTACCATTGGATTTCACTTGCCAGAAGTAGCTTTTTTAAAATTCCCCTAAACAAAGACGAAAAAGTACAAAATGGTCTTTGTACCGAAAGATCTGAGATATCGAATGCCAAAAAATAATTTAAAAATATTAAAATGTAGAAGAGATATTTTTATAAATTTCTACCATTGGAATTCACTTGACTGAAGTAGCCTCTTTAAAACACCTGTAAACAAAATCAAAAATGTAAAAACGGTCTTTGTACCGAAAGATCTCAGCTATCCAATGACAAAAAATCATTTAAAAATATTAAAATGTAGAAGGGAGAATTTTATAAATTTCTACCATTTGATTTCACTTTACTGAAGTAGCTTTTTTAAAATTCCCCTAATGAAAGTCTAAAATGTACAAAACGGTCTTTGTACCGAAAGATCTTAGCTATCCCATGACAAAAGAATCATTTAAAAATATTAAAATGTAGACGAGATATTTTTATAAATTTCTACCATTGGAATTCACTTGGCTGAAGTAGCCTGTTTAAAACACCTGTAAACAAAATTAAAAAAAAGTGCAAAACGGTCCTTGTACCGAAAGTTCTCAGCTATCCAATGACAAAAAAATCATTTAAAAATATTAAAATGTAGAAGAGATATTTTTATAAATTTCTACCAATGGATTTCACTTGACTGAAGTAGCCTCTTTAAAACACCTGTAAACAAAGTCGAAAAAGTACAAAACGGCCTTTGTACCGAAATATCTTAGCTATCCCATGACAACAGAATCATTTAAAAATATTAAAATGTAGACGAGATATTTTTATAAATTTCTACTATTGGAATTCTCTTGACTGAAGTAGCTTTTTTAAAATTCCCCTAAACAAAGTCGTACAAGTACAAAACGGTCTTTATACCGGAAGAACTTAGTTGTCCAATGACAAAACAATCATTTAAAAATATTAAAATGTAGAAGAGATATTTTTATAAATTTCTACCATTCGATTTCACTTGACAGAAGTAGCTTTTTTAAAATTCCCCTAATAAAAGTCTAAAAAGTACAAAACGGTCTTTGTACCGAAAGATCTTAGCTATCACATGACAAAAGAATCATTTAAAAATATTAAAATGTAGACGAAATATTTTTATAAATTTCTACCATTGGAATTCACTTGGCTGAAGTAGCCTCTTTAAAACACCTGTAAACAAAATAAAAAAAAAAGTACAAAACGGTCTTTGTACCGAAAGTTCTCAGCTATCCAATGACAAAAAAATCATTTAAAAATATTAAAATGTAGAAGAGATATTTTTATAAATTTCTACCAATGGATTTCACTTGACTGAAGTAGCCTCTTTAAAACACCTGTAAACAAAGTCGAAAAAGTACAAAACGGCCTTTGTACCGAAATATCTTAGCTATCCCATGACAACAGAATCATTTAAAAATATTAAAATGTAGACGAGATATTTTTATAAATTTCTACTATTGGAATTCTCTTGACTGAAGTAGCTTTTTTAAAATTCCCCTAAACAAAGTCGTACAAGTACAAAACGGTCTTTATACCGGAAGAACTTAGTTGTCCAATGACAAAACAATCATTTTAAAAATATTAAAATGTAGAAGAGATATTTTTATAAATTTCTACCATTCGATTTCACTTGACAGAAGTAGCTTTTTTAAAATTCCCCCAATAAAAGTCTAAAAAGTACAAAACGGTCTTTGTACCGAAAGATCTTAGCTATCACATGACAAAAGAATCATTTAAAAATATTAAAATGTAGACGAGATATTTTTATAAATTTCTACCATTGGAATTCACTTGGCTGAAGTAGCCTCTTTAAAACACCTGTAAACAAAATTAAAAAAAAGTACAAAACGGTCTTTGTACCGAAAGTTCTCAGCTATCCAATGACAAAAAAATCATTTAAAAATATTAAAATGTAGAAGAGATATTTTTATAAATTTCTACCAATGGATTTCACTTGACTGAAGTAGCCTCTTTAAAAGATCTGTAAACAAAGTCGAAAAAGTACAAAACGGTCTTTGTACCGAAAGATCTTAGCTATCCCATGACAACGGAATCATTTAAAACTATTAAAATGTAGACGAGATATTCTTATAAATTTCTACTATTGGAATTCACTTGACTGAAGTAGCTTTTTTAAAATTCCCCTAAACAAAATCGTAAAAGTACAAAACGGTCTTTGTACCGAAAGATTTTAGCTATCCAATGACAAAAAAATCATTTAAAAATATTAAAATATAGAAGAGATATTTTTATAAATTTCTACCATTGGATTTCACTTGTAGGAAGTAAATTTTTTAAAATTCCCCTAATAAAAGTCAAAAAAGTACAAAACGGTGTTTGTACCGAACGAACTCAGCTATCCCATGACAAAAAATCATTTAAAAATATTAAAATGTACAACTGATATTTTTATAAATTTCTACCATTGGAATTCACTTGACTGAAGTAGCCTCTTTGAAACACCTGTAAACAAAATCAAAAAAGTAAAAACATTCTTCGTACAGAAAGATCTCAACTATCAAATGAGAAAAAATCATTTAAAAATATTGAAATGTAGAGGAGATATTTTTATAAATTTCTACCATTGGAATTCACTTGGCTGAAGTAGCCTCTTTAAAACACCTGTAAACAAAATAAAAATAAAGTGCAAAACGGTCTTTGTACCGAAAGATCTCAGCTATCCAATGACAAAAAAATCATTTAAAAATATTAAAATGTAGAAGAGATATTTTTATAAATTTCTACCAATGGATTTCACTTGACTGAAGTAGCCTCTTTAAAACACCTGTAAACAAAGTCGAAAAAGTACAAAACGGTCTTTGTACCGAAAGATTTTAGCTATCCCATGACAAGAGAATCATTTAAAACTATTAAAATGTAGATGAGATATTTTTATAAATTTCTACTATTGGAATTCACTTGACTGAAGTAGCTTTTTTAAAATTCCCCTAATCAAAGTCGTAAAAGTACAAAACGGTCTTTGTACCGAAAGATCTTAGCTATCCAATGACAAAAAAATCATTTAAAAATATTAAAATGTAGAAGAGATATTTTTATAAATTTCTACCATTGGATTTCACTTGACAGAAGTAGCTTTTTTAAAATTCCCCTAAACAAAGTCGAAAAAGTACAAAACGGTCTTTGTAGAGAAAGATCTAAGCTATCCAATGACAAAAAAATCATTTAAAAATATTAAAATGTAGAAGAGATATTTTTATAAATTTCTACCACTGGATTTCACTTGACTGAAGTAGATTTTTTAAAATTTCCCTAAACAAAGTCGAAAAAGTACAAAACGATCTTTGTACCGAAAGATCTCAGCTATTCAATGACAAAAATTCATTTAAAAATATTAAAATGTAGAAGAGATATTTTTATAAATTTCTTCCATTGGATTTCATTTGACTGAAGTAGCTTTTTAAAATTCCCCTAAAGAAGGTCGAAAAAGTACAAAACGGTCTTTGTACCGAAATATCTGAGATATCGAATGCCAAAAAATAATTTAAAAATATAAAAATGTAGAAGAGATATTTTTATAAATTTCTTCCATTGGATTTCACTTGACTGAAGTAGCCTCTTTAAAACACCTGTAAACAAAATCAAAAAAGTACAAAACGGTCTTTATACCGAAAAATCTCAGCTGTTCAATGCTAAAAAAATCATTTAAAAATATTAAAATACAAACGAGATATCTTAAAAATTTCTATCTTGGGATTTCGCTCTATTGATGTAAGCCACTATAAAATACTCGTAACAAAATCGAAAAAATATAAAACGGTCTTTGTACAGTTCAATGATCTCAGCTATTCAATGCTAAAAAAATCATTTAAAAATATTAAAATGTAGAGGAGATTCTTTGGAAAATGTTTAATGTGCAATCTCTGACATAATAATCACGATCTGTATGTTGTCTTTTAAAATTACATATAAATGATTCAATTTCACTTGTAACTATCTAACAAAAAAGGTCAATGTCGACTTGTTTTAAAACGGATCCGAGTGTTTTGGTCAGAAATTATCTCGAAGAAACTATCCAAATGCACATATCCCTCGGGCTATCAGTATTGAAAAGGTGCGAGAGTTTTTAGCATTTGCTAATGACTTTTTTCTTCCTGGGGTACCTTATCCCCTTTTTATCGCCTGGAGGTAAAGGGTGGTGTGAGATGACCATTTTCTTATTAATTACAAGCTTGGAAAATATCATTGGTCTTTTAAAGTGTCAATCTTTGGGTTCGGGATCAGGAAGGCGTATCCCGAACCCAAAGATTGACAATTTAAAAGACCAATGATATTTTCCACGCTTGTAATTAATAAGAAAATGGTCATCTCTCATCTCACGCCACCCTTTACCTCCAGGCGATAAAAAGGGTATAAGATACCCCAGGAAGAAAAAAGTCATTAGCAAACGCTAAAAACTCTCGCACCTTTTCAATACTGATAGCCCGAGGGATATGTGCATTTGGATAGTTTCTTCGAGATAATTTCTGACCAAAACACTCGGATCCGTTTTAAAACAAGTCGACATTGACCTTTTTTGTTAGATAGTTTCAAGTGAAATTGAATCATTTATATGTAATTTTAAATGACAACATACAGATCGTGATTATTATGTCAGAGATTGCACATTAAACATTTTCCAAAGAATATCCTCTACATTTTAATATTTTAAAAGGATTTTAATAGCATTGAATAGCTGAGATCATTGAACTGTACAAAGACCGTTTTATATTTTTTCGATTTTGTTACGAGTATTTTATAGTGGCTTACATCAATAGAGCGAAATTCCAAGATAGAAATTTTTAAGATATCTCGTTTGTATTTTAATATTTTTAAATGATTTTTTTATCATTGAACAGCTGAGATTTTTCGGTATAAAGACCGTTTTGTACTTTTTTTGATTTTGTTTACAGGTGTTTTAAAGAGGCTACTTCAGTCAAGTGAAATCCAATGGAAGAAATTTATAAAAATATCTCTTCTACATTTTTATATTTTTAAATTATTTTTTGAAATTCGATATCTCAGATATTTCGGTACAAAGACCGTTTTGTACTTTTTCGACCTTCTTCAGGGGAATTTTAAAAAAGCTACTTCAGTCAAATGAAATCCAGTGGTAGGAATTTATAAAAATATCCCTTCTACATTTTAATATTTTTAAATGAATTTTTGTCATTGGATAGCTGAGATCTTTCGGTACAAAGATCGTTTTGTACTTTTTCGACTTTGTTTAGGGAAATTTTAAAAAATCTACTTCAGTCAAGTGAAATCCAGTGGTAGAAATTTATAAAAATATCTCTTCTGCATTTTAATATTTTTAAATTATTTTTTGGCATTCGATATCTCAGATCTATCGGTACAAAGACCGTTTTGTACTTTTTCGACTTTGTTTAGGGGAATTTAAAAAAATCTACTTCAGTCAAGTGAAATCCAGTGGTAGGAATTTATAAAAATATCCCTTCTACATTTTAATATTTTTAAATTATTTTTTGGCATTCGATATCTCAGATCTTTCGGTACAAAGACCGTTTTGTACTTTTTCGACTTCGTTTAGGGGAATTTTAAAAAAGCTATTTCAGTCAAGTGAAATCCAATGGTAGAAATTTATAAAAATATCTCTTCTACATTTTAATATTTTTAAATGATTTTTTTTGTCATTGAATAGCTTAGATCTTTCTCTACAAAGACCGTTTTGTACTTTTTCGACTTTGTTTAGGGGAATTTTAAAAAAGCTACTTCAGTCAAGTGAAATCCAATGGTAGGAATTTATAAAAATATGTCTTCTACATTTTAATATTTTAAAATGATTTTTATGTCATGGGATGGCTGAGGTCTTTCTGTACAAAGACCGTTTTTTATATTTTCGACTTTCTCTAGGGGAATTTTAAAAAAGCTACTTCAGTGAAGTGAAATCCAATGGTAGAAATTTATAAAAATATCTCTTCTACATTTTACTATTTGTAAATCATTATTTGGCATTCGATATCTCAGATCTTTTGATACAAAGACCGTTTTGTACTTTTTTGATTTTGTTTACAGTTGTTTTAAAGAGGCTACTTCAGTCAAATGAAATCCAATGGTAGAAATTTATAAAAATATCTCTTCTACATTTTACTATTTGTAAATCATTATTTGGCATTCGATATCTCAGATCTTTTGGTACAAAGACCGTTTTGTACTTTTTTGATTTTGTTTACAGTTGTTTTAAAGAGGCTACTTCAGTCAAATGAAATCCAATGGTAGAAATTTATAAAAATATCTCTTCTACATTTTAATATTTTTAAATGATTTTTTTGTCATTGAATAGCTCAGATCTTTCGGTACAAAGACCTTTTTTGTTTACAGCTGTTTTAAAGAGGCTACTTCAGTCAAGCGAAATCCTATAGTAAAATTTTATAAATATGTCTTTTCGACATTTAAAGATTTTTAAATGATTTTTTTTTTTTTTTTTTTTTTGTCATGGGATAGCTGAGATCTTTAGGTACAAATACCGTTTTGTATTTTTTTTATTTTGTTTACAGGTATTTTAAAGAGGCTACATCAGTCAAGTGAAATCCAATGGTAGAAATTTATAAAAATATATCTTCTACATTTTAATACTTTTAAATGACTTTTTTTTTTTTTTTTTTTTTTTGTCATTGGATAGCTTAGATCTTTTGGTACAAATACCGTTTTGTACTTTTTTAATTTTGTTTACAGATGTTTTAAAAAAGATACTTCAGGCAAGTGAAATCGAATGGTAGGAATTTATAAAAATATTTCTTCTACATTTTAATATTTTTAAATTATTTTTTGGCATTCGATATCTCAGATCTTTCGGTACAAAGACCGTTTTGTACTTTTTCGACTTTATTTAAGGGAATTTTAAAAAAGCTACTTCAGTCAAGTGAAATCCAATGGTAGGAATTTATAAAAATATCTCTTCTACATTTTAATATTTTTAAATGATTTTTTTGGCATTGGATAGCTGTGATCTTTCGGAACAAAGACAGTTTTGTACTTTTTTGATTTTGTTTACAGGTGTTTTAAAGAAGCTACTTCATTCAAGCAAAATCCTATAGTAGAATTTTATAAATATGTCTTTTTACTTTTAAAGATTTTTAAATGATTTTTTGGCATTCGATGTCTCAGATCTTTTGGTACAAAGACCGTTTTGTACTTTTTCGTCTTTGTTTAGGGGAATTTTAAAAAAGCTATTACAGTCAAGTGAAATACAATTGTAGAATTTATAAAAATATCTCTTCTACATTTTAATATTTTTAAATGATTTTTTGTCATGGAATAGCTGATATTTTTCGGTACAAAGATCGTTTTGTACTTTTTCGACTTTGTTCAGGGGAATTTTAAAAAAGCTACTTCAGTAGAGTGAAATCCAATGGTAGAAATTCATAAAAATATCTCTCCTACATTTTAATATTTTTAAATGATTTTTCTTATCATTGGAAAGCTGATATCTTTCGGTACAAAGATTGTTTTGTACTTTTTCGACTTTGTTCAGGGGAATTTTAAAAAAGCTACTTCAGTCAAGTGAAGTCCAATGGTAGCAATTTATAAAAAATATCTCTCCTACATTTTAATATTTTTTCGTCATGGAATAGCTGATATCTTTCGGTACAAAGATCGTTTCGTACTTTTTCGACTTTGTTTAGGGAAATTTTAAAAAAGCTACTTCAGTCAAGTGAAGTCCAATGGTAGAAATTTATAAAAAATATCTCTCCTACATTTTAATATTTTTAAATGATTTTTTTGTCATGGAATATCTGATATATTTCGGTACAAAGATCGTTTTGTACTTTTTCGACTTTGTTCAGGGGAATTTTAAAAAAGCTACTTCAGTCAAGTGAAATCCAATGGTAGAAATTTATAAAAATATCTCCTCTATATTTTAATATTTTTAAATGATTTTTTTGTCGAGAGCTGAGATCTTTCGATACAAAGATTGTTTTGTACTTTTTCAACTTTGTTTAGGGAAATTTTAAAAAAGCTATTTCAGTCAAGTGAAATCCATTGGTAGAAATTTATAAAAATATCTCTTCTACATTTTAATATTTTTAAATGATTTTTTGATCATTGGATAGCTGATATCTTTCGGTACAAAGATCGTTTTGTACTTTTTCGACTTCGTTTAGGGAAATTTTAAAAAAGCTACTTCAGTCAAGTGAAATCCAATGGTAGATATTTATAAAAAAAAATCTCTCCTACATTTTAATATTTTTAAATGATTTTTTTGTCATGGAATATCTGATATATTTCGGTACAAAGATCGTTTTGTACTTTTTCGACTTTGTTCAGGGGAATTTTAAAAAAGCTACTTCAGTCAAGTGAAATCCAATGGTAGAAATTTATAAAAATATCTCCTCTACATTTTAATATTTTAAAATGATTTTTTTTTGTCATGGAATAGCTGAGATCTTTCGATACAAAGATTGTTTTGTACTTTTTCAACTTTGTTTAAGGAAATTTTAAAAAAGCTACTTCAGTCAAGTGAAATCCATTGGTAGAAATTTATAAAAATATCTCTTCTACATTTTAATATTTTTATTTTTATTTTATTTTATTTTATTTTATTTTATTTTATTTTATTTATTTTTTTTTTTGTCATGGGATAGCTGAGATCTTTTGGTACAAAGACCGTTTTGTACTTTTTCGACTTTGTTCAGGGGAATTTTTAAAAAGCTACTTCAGTCAAGTGAAATCCAATGGTAGAAATTTATAAAAATATCTCCTCTACATTTTAATATTTTTAAATGATTTTTTTGTCATGGAATAGCTGAGATCTTTCGATACAAAGATTGTTTTGTACTTTTTCAACTTTGTTTAGGGGAATTTTTAAAAAGCTACTTCAGTCAAGTGAAATCCAATGGTAGAAATTTATAAAAATATCTCTTCTACATTTTAATATCTTTATTTTTATTTTATTTTTTTTTATTTTTTATTTATTTTTTATTTTTTATTTTTATTTTTTTATTTTTTTTTTTATTATTTATTTATTTATTTATTTATTTATTTTTATTTTTTTTTTTTTTTGTAATTCGATAGCTGAGATCTTTCGGTACAAAGACCGTTTTGTTCTTTTTCGTCTTTGTTTAGGGAAATTTTAAAAAAGCTACTTCAGTCAAGTGAAATCCATTGGTAGAAATTTATAAAAATATCTCTTCTACATTTTAATATTTTTAAATGATTTTTTGGCATTGGATAGCTGAGATCTATCGGTGAAAAGACCGTTTTATACTTTTTTTTTATTTTATTTTTTTACAGGTGTTTTGATGAGGCTACTTCAGTCAAGTGAAATCCATTGCTAGAAATTTATAAAAATATCTCTTCCACATTTCAAAATTTTTAAATGTTTTTATTGTCTTGGGATAGCTGTGATCTTTTGGTACAAAGACCGTTTTGTACTTTTTCGACTTTTTTTAGGGGAATTTTAAAAAAGCTACTTCAGTCAAGTGAAATCCAATGGTAGAAATTTATATAAGTATCTCTCCTACATTTTAATATTTTTAAATGTTTTTTTGGCTTTGGATAGCTGAGATCTTTCGGTGCAAAGACCGTTTTGTACTTTTATGATTTTGTTTAAATGTGTTTTGATGAGGCTACTTCAGTCAAGTGAAATCCATTGGTAGAAATTTATAAAAATATCTCTTCTACATTTTAATATTTTATTTTATTTTATTTATTTTTTATTTATTTATTTATTTATTTATTTTTTGTCATGGGATAGTTGAGATTTTTTGGTACAAAGACCGTTTTGTCCTTTTTCGACCTTGTTTAGGGGAATTTTTAAAAAGCTACTTCAGTCAAGTGAAATCCAAAAGTATAAATTTATAAAAATATCTCTTCTACATTTTAATATTTTTAAATGATTTTTTTTTCATGGTATAGCTGAGATCTTTCGGTGCAATTAAAGAATCTTTTTAGAAATTAAACTTCAAATATATGAAAGAAAAATAATAAAAATTGTAAATGTGTTTTTATTCGAAATGAATAATGCTTTTAAAGTACATTTGAGATTGCATGGCTAGTTAAACAAACTTTTTGAAATCAACATCTATTTACATCATTTCTGATCCAATTTCTTGCTTGAAATATCATGAAGGATTTTTTTTTATTTTGCTTCTTAGCCTACAAGTAACAAACAGCGTTTTACTAATAGCCAGAGGCAAGAAATTTCACCCACTTCCCTGCAAGATCCCCCGTAGAGTAAACTCTTATCACCTTACACGCTAATGGGTTTTAGGGTGCTTCCCTTTTGGAGGTGGAGTTTTACGGCCTTTTCAACTTTTTAAATCAAAATGTTTCAACTTTTTATACAAATAGCATAGAATAAATTTTCTTAAAAATCAAAATAAAAAACATTTTCTGAAAGCTAAATAATTAAACTCTGCATGCTGTTTTACCAAATTTTAAAAGGTCAAACAGATTTTTCGTATTAAGACATTAAAGGTGAATTTTAAAGATTATAAAATAACGTACTTGTATCGCCTTAAAATTGAAAAAAGAAATAAAAATTCAAAATGTCGTGCATAGTTGAAACCTACAGGTTTTCAAAACAACAAAAATTATTAAATTTGAGTAAAATGCAAAGGAAGGAAAATGATAAATTTCTTCCATTGAAATAACATTAGCCGTTCTATCTCGGAGCGTTACTGATGTAGGGCCTTAATTAATGGTGATTTCTGATTTTATCCTATTTATATATCCAATAATCTACCTCCACACCAAATTTCAACTTCCTAAGTCACCTGGAAGTAGTCAAACATTTCTATGAGTGAGTCAGTGGTAAAAACAGTGGTTTTCAGGCGTCAATTTCTCGTGAACGGTAAAAGATTAAAAAAAAAAAAATAGGATTCGGAAATTAGAAGATGGTCTTACACGACATAAAAAATTGCAAGTGTGTAGGTCAAATAGGATTTAAGTTATTGAGGGGTCAAAAGTGGCTCGAAATGGTTCGGGTAATATAATCCACGGCCGGTGTGTCGCCTTTTACTTTGTGAACTTGGCTGACACACTGCCGTGTGTCTAGATTAAGACGTCCCATTTTGCATAAAATTTCACTTTCTCAAAGAAAGGAAAATTAACTCTAATGCGTCGAACGACAAAAATTTAATTTTATTCCAGATTTTTTTTTTTTTTTTTTTTTTTTTTTTCAAAATTTTATAATATGTGTATATATTTGCAAATAAAGATTGGGTGTCACCCTTTAGAGGATGACACCCGGGAAGGATCGCCCCTTCCCCCCCCCCCCCCCCCCCGCTAACTACGCCACTGTATATAGATGAATACTATCAGACCAAAATCTTTCATAATTTTTTTTTTTTTTTTTTTTTTTTTTTTTGTGAAATCAGATTTTTTAAAACCAAGTTCGGCATCGAAAATTCCCGAGTTTGATCACTGTTAATGTACAACATTTTTAAATGAATAGCAACGATAGTTATTGTTATTATCTTCGATAATATGCCATCGATATGCTTCGATAATGATATGCAGTTTTATTTAAAAAGACTATAGTTATTTGTAATCTGTATTTAGATTATGACTATATTTTCTTTTTTTTTTTAACCTATTACTTTTTTATTTGTTATAAATAATTTTTAAGGGGAAAAATGAAACAAAATTCAAGTGATTGTTCTTTAACTTATACTTATTACAAGCGAATTGGCGGAGTTCTCTTGTATTAACTTTTTATTGTTATCCATGCTTATTTTTAATCCTCCGACTCAAGACTAGTAAGCGAATGAAAATAATTTTAGAAACGCAGCCAGAGTTGGGTTTTAGGTGTATGTGTGTGTGTGGTTGGTGGGGAGGGGGGGGGGGAGTTTTTGATAAAAGTGTTTGCCGATTATTTGAATCGCCGGTTTATAGAATCCGTATTTTTAATGAATCAAATCATAAAGCATTTTTTCCGCAGTTACATTGGACATGTTTCATTTAAACAGCGTTTACAATATTAGAGTTAGAAAAATAAAAGCCATGAAAAGACAATAATAAACCTTCATGTCAACCACTGAAATCGGGATTTCAGGTGATTTCACCACATGACATCGAGTTTGGCATTAAGTAATGTAAATTTGTTGAAAAAATTGAAGTATTTTTATTATTGTTAAAGTTCTTAAAAATATTCAACAAACGAATAGAGCTCATACCTGTACTAATATTATATAAAAAAAAAACAGTGGTTTTTTTTTTCTTTGTAGGAGTTAAATTTGGAACTACCGAACGGATTTAAAAATATAATCAGTCATGCGCGAATTTTACTCGCATATACAAAGTGTTCCATACAAAATATCAGAAGTGTTCCAAGATTACATACTTTTTTATATATAACAAAGCAGAAGTTAATTCTCTTGGAATGAAAACTGATGAATATTTTTCACTATAAAACAAAAGGCCTTGTACAAAGTTTAAACTTAACCGAGAACCAACCATGTTTCGGAAAGAGATCGCAGAGATTCTCACAAAAGTCACTTGTCAATTATATATCACGTCATGTTACACCCGTTATGTGACATATCAATTTAAACCCTTTGACTACTCTTTCAGACTGTAGATATTTCTTCCCTCCACCCCAATTCGGCACCCCCGGACGTTTTCGAGCTTTTTTGAAATCGCCGTGTTTTTATCATTTGAAATCGATTTTTTTGCGGAGCCTCCCGATAACTATTATTTATAATTTATAAAAAAATTAAACAGAGTGAGAGCGAGGATGTTTTCCGGGAAGGAGGGGGGGGGGGGCACGGAAGTTAAAAAATTGAGGTGCTCTTTTTCAACTTTTGCCGACATCAGTCATGTGACATATCATTGGAAGACTCCGTGACTACTATTTCATGTTATACATCTCCCGATCCCTCCCTCCGCTTTGAACCCACGGGGTGGGAGAGGGCATTTTTCAAAATTTAGCCGACACCCATCATGTGATATATCGTTGGTAAAACCCTGTGGCCACTTATTCATATTCTGCACTCCCTTGCCACTTCCCCCATTTTGCCCCGCCTTGGGGGTACGTTTAACGTATTCCAGCAAAACGTCTTCTAATAAAGAGAAAATTACAGAACTGATCTTAAATGATATAGGAAAAATCAATAAGAAATATTGATCTTAACCACTATCCTTTTAGTTCCTGTTTTTGCCACAAGGTGTGCCTTTAATTTTTATTTCTCTGGCAATTTTGTTGCTAATTGCCAAAATAATTCTAATTTTTACTACCTAAACTCCTTTATTATTTTATGCTTACTCGCGACTTTTCTACTTTTTGCAACCATGGGACGCCATCACATGTACCTTTTTTTTTTACTATTGTGGTCCCCATATAGCCTCCCATTGGTTTGCTGTTTTTTAATTCTTTCTGTTTCTAGTTTTCACGTAGTATTCACTAAAATCCTCTACATAAGCATGTAAAAACAATGATTTTTATAAACACTTGTAGAACATCTCGATTCTAGATTCCCGGAAGTAATCAATGATTGTATCGACTGTGTTTTTTTACGATGACAATTTTTTTTAGTAGTACATTTTCGAGAATCGTTCATCACTATACCATATCCCAGTAGCAACTTTAAGTAGAAACGCGAAATTAACGATAACAAACCTTTTTAAAAATATATTAAAACAAATTTAAATATGTATTTCATCTATTTTAGAAATTCCCACTTAAGATTGTTTAATTGGGTGGTCATACTTTTAGTAAATTTCGCCATATCTCAGAAGCAGTTTTAGGTAGAAGCAAGAAATTCAAGATGGCAGATGTACTAAAAAATAGTTAAGCATAGTGATTTTAGAGCATATTTTTCTATTATGTCGTTAACATCGATTATGAACCGGATAATGTGAGATTACACGAACAAGACTACAATTATGGCTGTTTGATTAGGTATTATTATTTTTTTTTTCTAATTTTTACTAGATACATTTCGTTTTATTCAAGATTCTTTTAAAGAAACCAACAAGCGTAGCAGGCGAAGGCTGCTAGTTGTGAATACATTCTTTTTTAAATCCTATTTTATTTTTTATTTTTACATATTTTTATTTTATTTTATTTATTTATTTTATTTTATTTATTTTTTTTTTTTTGAGGGGGTGGGGACTCGGAGTGAATCCGTTTATGCAAATACTATAAATAATTCTGAAATGAAAGTTTCTATTTTAAGTTCATACTTCTGATGAATGTTTTACGCAGTAATCTTAGCCAGTTGTCCAATTCAAATTTAAATATTTCTTTAAAAAGGGGCTCAAATCTCTATAAATAAAAGGAATTCTGAGGATAATTAATTAATTAATTGAGGCACAGGGGAAAGCAAATCTTGGCAATGCGCCAACTCGGTCCAGAGGAAGCAAATCTTGGCAATGCGCCAACTCGGTCCAGAGGAAGCAAATCTTGGCAATGCGCCAACTCGGTCCAGAGGTATAAAAGCAAGATAGAAAAAAACGCGCAGGTCTGTGCATTCAAGTACAACCACCCATATGTATATGCTGAAAGTTTGTTCTGACGCTCACCCGACGCACGTGGAGTGCCGATGGTCCGGGGAGAGTCACCGGGGGATCCGTCGCCAGCTGAGAGAGAAGCGTAGAGTCACCGGGGGATCCGTCGCCAGCTGAGAGAGAAGCGTACCATACACATAAATTATTAAATAAACTTTCAAATTAAGCCCGGCGAAGCGGGCTGCGTATGCTAGTATATATAAAAAATAATGTTTCTAATCTGTTCATTTTAATTTGGAAGTCCTAAAATGTAAGTTCCGAACCCCCGGTAGCTCATGAAGTAATTATGTGATCATGAAGTAATTATGTATACAACTGTTAAAATGTTCTCTAAGTCGGCAATAGATACAATTAAATATATTTCAGCATTGTTTGCTCTAGGCTTTGTTTCGTGAAGTGTTCGTTGTCCGAACATAAAAATTCCTCGCGAAAAAATTTTCGTTAACCTTTCTGTTCGTGCACCGAACAGTTCGTTAACCAACCACCCACTATAACTATTTTCCACTAGCCATGACGCAATTTCCAACATGGATAATTTTGCGGCGTATGTTATATTGACAAAAATATAGATATAAATAATATCTATATTTTTGCAACACCTTTTAAGTATTTATTTGTATATTTTGATTTAATAACAAGGTGTAAATTTCCATGAAAGACACTGGTAATACAGTGGTTTGACTCATTGTTATATTGACATTTACTATCTATTTTTTCTATTATTATTTTTAAATTTTTTAACTTATTTCAATTTTAAATTAAAAATTCAATATTTTTGTTAACCGCGCTCAGACGATAAAACGTCAAGTTAAATAATAAAAATTAACCATAATTTTCTTTCTGTATTTACTCATATCAATTTTTCTACATTATCAGGGCCTGACTTAGACAGCGTGTATGTGTGTGTGTGGGGGGGGGGGGCAAACATTATTCAGGGGCCCTCTTCCGTCTTTTGAAATTTTTTGCGAACTATGCTGAACTGATTAAAACTAAACTCCATGCCTATTGTATGTATACATAAATTTTATATAACCTACTATTCACATCTATATATGAAATAAAACACACATACACATACACAAAAAAAAAAAAAAAAAAAAAAAAAAACTTTAATTTTTTTTTTTTTTTTTTTTTTGTTATAGAAATGTAAGGATAAATGTGAGCCATTGAAATGTAAATGCAGTTCTTTTAAGGATCTTTATAAGGGATAAGGATTTTAGCTGTTCTTATTATCTACTTCTGTTAATACTTTAGTTCAACTTAATAGAACGGGAAGCGGCAACACAGACAATCACCTCATCGAGTTCACGGCCGAAAATCTAGGATTAGTCAAATCTTTATTCGCATATGATAACTCAATCAGTTTGCCAAGTGAAGTCATATCTTGGTCGAAAACACCTAAAACAGCGATTTTAGTAGTTGATTTATAGGTTTATCATTGTGTTTTCCTACTCCCAATCTTCTATATTTTCGTGTAAATGGGAAGCACAGTGCTAAACCTACGAGTAAAGCTCTAAAATCGGGTTTTTAGGTGTTTTCCGCCAAGATATGATTTAGCAGACCGATTGCGTTTTAATATGCGGATCGAAAGGTAACTAATCCTAGATTTTCATCCTTGAACTCGATGAGGTGATTATCTGTGCTGCCGCCTGCCGGTCTATAATTCGTATTCAGTCAATATGAATTTGGGTGATTGCATCATATGGAAAAGCAAGTGCTGGCTGGCATGCATTTAATAAAAATAATAACAGTACTTGTTACATGTTTCAATACTTGTTATGTTGTTACTGCATTTCTCATGATGTCCTAAAGTACTTTAGTATAAAATTTTATATTAGGACAAACTCTTTTAACCCTTCACTACACGATTTCTTTTATTTTTATAGATTTTTTTTTTTTTTTTTTTTTTTTGGGGGGGGGGGGGAGGGGGAATCTATGTAACGGTCTAATAAAGTGAAAAATAGTGATAAAAATTAAATTTCAGATCTTCAGCAAAAATTTGAAATTTTAAGGCGTGTACCCTATATACACAATTGGGGTTTTTAAATACTGTATTACTATATTTTTTAATAAAAAAGGCTTAAATTTAATAATTTTATCTGCTTAAGAGTCTGCAACTTTCTTTAAATTAGTATCTTTAAGTATTTAATAAAATTACTAAAGTAAATTTTGCCTTGATAACTTGATCTTTTTATTTTTTTCCCCCAAAGAACAAATTTTAATTTTTGTCAAATGCAGCCCTCTGACATGGACAAAAAAAGTGTTATTCCATTCTTTGGCCTGTTCTTGGCCAGGGATAGACAGCATATTGACCAAATTCATGGCACATAATGAGAATTATAGTATTTTTAGGTATGTGCCAGGTATGACACACAGTGCAGTGAAAGGCAGGGACCGATTTACAAATTCGGGGGCCCTGGGCACAGATGGCTACTGGGCCCCCCTAGAACCGATGCTTGCAGGATGATTGAGTAAAAAAGAGAAAAAGAAATAAAAATGCACTTATTAATATAATAACTATTGAATTTAATAATTACTTTAAAATGCAATAGAACCTCGATTTAACATACTTTGATTTAACGAATTCTCCGATTTAACGAATACTTTTTCTGTCCCGACAAAAAGGATGCTAAAATGCTCTGATTTAACGAATTTTTAGCTTTGATTTAACGAGCAGCAATCGCCGATAAAAAATTCGCATTCGCAGATAAAATTAAAACTTGAAGTTTTTTGCATATAAAACTTTAAATCTTTGACATCCTAATCCAAGTGTTACTTTTTTTTTTTTTTTTTTTTTTTTTTTTTTAAGTAGTCAAGATGATGAAGAAACGGAAATTCAATTAAAATAAGTGACATTCTAAGAATGAATTTGCAGATTGAACACTTTAAAAAAATATTTTTTGTCTCACGAGGTTAATGATGTTGTTATTACGGAATTAGAAAATATCGACAAAGAACTTAGGAAAGTCAAAAAACTTTCACCATACCAAGCTATAATAATTTTAAAAAATTTGGGGGTTGTTCCACTTACCAGTTACGCTCACAAACCCAAAACAATCTGACAAAAACAAGAACTGGATTAAATAAGAACTAAAAATGCAATAAATTACTTAAGTGATAAAGGCAAAAGAAAATATTCATTATAATAAAGTAAATAGATATGGATGTTTCAGACAAAATATACAATGTTGTTCAACTACAATACGAGTACAATAGAATCTAGAATAAAATGTAAAATTCCTTTTAGATAATAAAATAACATCATATTTTAGACAAAATTTGAGAAACCTTTAGAAGCATTTGGCGATCCCTAAAATTCAGGGGTCCTGGGCCTGTGCCCCGAATGTCCTGCTATAAATCAGGCACTGGGTACAACAAATAACAGATAACAGATCGGATATTACAGTAATATTTTAATTAAATTTATTTATTAAACATTCTTAATGAAATCAGTAAGTGTTTATGTATGTATGATAAGGGCTTTGGCGCCAATGTATATGACTCATACGAAGGTTTTCCTTTCGTATTCTATTTTCTTCGTTCTATGTTTTATCAGTCCGTCCTGTGCCGTCATGGAATAAAGACATAAAATGCAATCGTGTGTTTAACTTCTCTCCAATCAGCGGAACATTTTGGTGTCAGTGCGTGGGTTATAGTTTTGTGTATAAGATGTTATTCCGCTGTTGGGAGGTTTAATATGCGTATGTGTTTCGGTTTTGAAAGGGGATAACAAGGATAGCAGTTCCAAAGGATAGCAGCTAGAAATGGAAAGTTTGAGATTGATAGAGGTGAGTTTTGGTTTCGATTTGTTTGTTTATGGTATTGTAGCAGTGAATATAGAATTAAATATAGGTAGAGATGCTTTTATTTGTCTGTTTGTACAGAGATGTTAGATTTTGGGGTAATTTAAGTTTGAGAAGAGGGAATTGTTATCTAATTGCTGTGTAGTAGAGAAGGTTTTTCTGTGTTATTTTGTTGATTTTTTGTGTATTGTATTTTATGTTGTATGTTGAAAGAAAATTTGTTTATTCTGTAATTATTGTTGTGTAACTAGTATTGTTGAATTTAGCATAATGTCTGATCTAGAAAAAAGTAAGGGCAAGCGAAAAGCAATTAGAACCGCAACCACAAAATTGTTAAACAGCATCGAAGAATTGTTTAAAGAGATAGATTCTGTTTGTCTAGATACTTTAAATGAAAAATTAATGTTAATTTTAGACAAGGAAAATGCGTTAAATGAAATAAATAAAGAAATTGAAACTTTGCTCCCCGCTAAAGATATCGAAAGTGATGTAACAACTTCGATTGAATACAATGAAAATATTTGTTTGTGGAAACAAAGAATAAAAATACAAATTGGAAAGTTGAAAGGTCCCGAAGTAATTGAGTTGAAACACGCAATAAATGAAATAACTGTTAAATTGCCAAAATTGAATATTAGACCATTTTATGGCGATTCTGCTCATTGGTTGGAATTTTATGGCCAATTTGAATCCGCTATTGATAAAAATCCAAATCTTACGAAAATAGATAAACTGAACTATCTGAAATCTTATTTAAATGGTCAGGCTGCGAGTTCGATTGCTGGGTTGGCAATTACAGAGCAAAATTATGACGCGGCACTCAACATTCTTAAAACTAGGTTTGGTAACACTAATACATTAATACAAACACATATGAACGGGTTATTGAAAATTCCTGCTGTTCATAATTCGCAAGATACGATTGGCTTAAGAAAATTATTTGATAGAATTGAGAATCAAATTAGAAATTTGGAGGCCTTGGGTGTTCAAAAGGAAACTTTTAGCAGTTTGTTAGCGCCTATAATTTTGGATAGGATTCCAAAAGACCTTGTTTTAGAGTTTAATAGGAAATATCCGATTAGCTATACATTTCAGGATATACATAATTATCTCGAAAATGAAATTCAATCAAGAGAAAAAACATATTTAGCTCCAGCGAAACCGGATTCTTTTAAAATAAAATATGAGAGTAATAATAACAATGAATACAAAAGCAATTTTAGAAAGTTTAATAATAGAAGATTTGATCAGACACGACCAATCGCAATTGGGAATTATGTATCAAATGTAAAAAAGAATTGTGTGTTTTGTGACAGCACCGAACATGAATTTTGTGAGTATAAAACAGTAGAAGATAGGAAAAACAAATTAAAATCGGAAAACAGATGCTTTAAATGTTTTTCTAAAGCTCATTATAGCCGCTCGTGTAGATTAAAAATTGAATGCAAATACTGTAAAAGCAAATTTCATAATTATATTTTGTGTAGTAAGAATAATGTTCAAAATGAAACGCCAAATGTAGATAATAGTAATACTGAATCGGATAGCTCTGTTATATTGCAATGTAATTCTTCTGTTTCAAAGTCTAAAATTTTGTTATTAACATGCTCAGTGATAGTTAGCCCCATTAATGAATCAAAAAATGTTAAAATCGCCCGCCTTTTAATGGATAATGGGTCGGAGCGTTCATGGTGCACCAGGTCCCTAGCGAATTTTTTAAAGTTAAAACCAATTCGAAAAGAAAGATTATCAGTTTATTGCTTTGGTTCGGAAAGGGCGAAAGAAAAAATTTATGACGTCGTTAAATTGAAATTAACGAGCAGAACTGACAGTCAGCAATTTATTGAGATAGAAACACTAATTACTGATACAATAACGGCTGCCCCAGTCGCCATACCAGACGTAGAAATTCAAGATGTTTTGAAAAGCAATGGGATAGTTTTAGCTGATCAATGTGAAAAAACGGATGAGTCAATAAGCGTCTTAATTGGAGGGGATATGTTCTGGAATATTATTGAGAATTGCGGCTTTCAGAAAATAAACAAAACGCTCACTTGCGTACCGACAATATTCGGATATACTCTTCAAGGCTGTCAGCAGAGTGATAATAAATCTAGTTGCGTAAATATAGTATCTGCTAACTTGAGTTTGGGAACAGATGTTCAGGTATTATGGGATTTAGAGAGTTTGGGTATAAAAGATAAGGAAGAATTATCTATCACCGAGAAATGTTTTATTGAGCAGTTTGAAAATAACTTAAAGTTTAATGACGGTCGTTATGAAACACGGTTGTTATGGAAAGATTCGCCTGTTGCGTTGCAGAATAATTTCACGTTAGCGAAAAGGAGATTTGATGATTTAAGGAAATGTTTTGATAAGAATGAGTGGATCGCAAATGAGTATAAAGAAATAATAAATGACCAGATGGGTAAGGAAATAATTGAAGAATGTGGCAGGGATAATATTGAATATTTCATGCCGCATAGAGCAGTTGTAAATACAAATAAAGAAACTACGAAAGTTCGCGTTGTGTATAATTGTAGCTCTAAATCGAAAGAAAATCTGTCATTAAATGATTGTTTGGAAACTTGTCCGAATTTAAATCCAAATGTATTAGATATTATATTGAATTTTAGAAAATTTAAGATCGCATTTAACGGTGATATTGAAAAGGCATTTTTAATGATAAAAATAGCAGAAGAGGATCGCAAATTCTTAAAATTTCTTTGGTTTGCTGATAATAATGAAACAGATTATAAAATTATGCACATGAATAGATTGCCATTCGGGTGTAAAATCTCATCTTTTATTTTGAGTGGAACTATTAAGAATCACATTCGAAAATATGAAATGACTAAACCTAGGTCGGTGCATATGTTAAATACCTCTTTATATGTTGACGATTTATTTTACGGTGCTCAAAAAATACATGATGCGTATAATTTATCTCATGATGCTGTTTCAATTTTGAGGGAAGGTGGATTCAACTTGCGAAAATTAAGGTCAAACTCTTCTGATTTGGAAAAGTTATGGGAACAAAATGGATTAAATGTTGGTATAAAGGGTCATTTAAAGGTATTAGGCTTGAATTGGAATCCTGAGGATGATGTTTTATCGTTAGAGGTTAGATTATTGATAGATAGTTTGGGGGCAATAAAAAATACAAAACGAGGTGTGTTAAGAGTAGCTGCAATGATTTTTGATCCGATTGGTGTTGCCGCTCCTTTTATTGTGAGAATAAAGCGTTTGTTGCAGCAAATTTGGGAAAGGGGTATTAGTTGGGACCAGGAGTTGCCTGATGAATTGAAGGAGAAGTGGTTAGCGTGGTGTTCGGAAATTGCGGGCCTAGAGGAATTAAAAATTGGTAGAAATTGTTTGTTAGGTCATAATAAGGATAAAGTTACGGGTATTGAGTTGCACGTGTTTTGCGATGCTTCGCTAATTGCTTACGGAGCTGTTGCTTATTTTCGCTATCAGGATGACTTTGGTAAAAATAATGTGTCGTTTGTCATGTCTAAAAACAGGGTTGCTCCTCTGAAGAAATTAACGTTGCCCCGATTAGAGTTAATGGCGGTTTTAATTGGTGCTCGGATTGGAAAATATATTTGTAATATTTTTCAAGATCTGATAACTAAAACGATGTATTGGTCGGATTCAGAAATAGCTTTGCATTGGGTCAAGGGATGTGCGAAGCGTTGGAAACAGTTTGTATCCAACAGAGTTATGGAAATACAGGAGAAAACGGACCCGAATTGTTGGTTTTACTGTAGGTCTGAAGATAACCCCGCAGATTTAGTAACTAGAGGGGTATCTGTTGTAAATTTAATTAACAATGAAAAGTGGTTTTACGGACCGCATTGGTTGCAGGAAAGTGAGGAAAATTGGCCTAAACAGTTAAAAGGCAAACAGGTGGATAAAAGCTCTATAGAAATTGAGGAGAAGGCAATTTTGGTCACAAGTATGGTTGTCAAATCGAATGTAGTTGAAGAACTATGGAGTAAATTTTCTAGTTGGAATAAATTGCTCAGAGTGGTTGCTTGGTGTTTAAGGTTTGTTGGCAATTGTAAAAAATTAAGGGTTCTGACACCATATCTGGAAGTGAAGGAATTAGAGAAGGCACATAACGTAATTATCCGATCAGTTCAAAGTAACGAGTTCTATAACGAGATAGAACAATTAAAAGGCCAGAAGTGTCTGCAACCTTCAAATAAGTTAAGCCAGTTAAGCTTATTTTTGGACAATGAAGGACTCATTAGAATAGGTGGCCGAATAAAACATTCGAATTTGAGTGTTACTGTGAAACATCCGATTCTGCTGCCAAAAGACCACCTAGTTACTAAACTTTTGATCACCTACTTCCATTTAAAATACCTACATTGTGGACTGCAATTGACCCATTCATTTTTGCGGCAGAAGTACTGGATTATTAGAGCCCGTGTCACTATTCGTCAAATAATCCGAAGTTGTGTTATATGTATACGCCATCGCGCAGAACTTTCGAAACAAATGATGGCAGACTTACCATGTTCAAGAGTGAATCCAGGCAAACCATTTTCGAAAACCGGAACTGACTACGCTGGTCCTTTTAGTGTTAGTGCTAGACGTGGCAGAGGTGTGCGACCAACAAAGATTTATGTGTGTATTTTTGTTTGCTTTATTACCAAAGCTGTGCACCTGGAATGTGTTTATGATTTGACTGCGTACTCTTTTATTTCTACGTTAAAACGGTTTATTGCACGCAGAGGAAAACCCGAAGAATTATACAGTGACTGTGGCAAAAACTATATTGGATCACGACACATATTGAATGCATGGGTATCTCAAGATGTTGGACAATATCTCGCTAATGAAGGTATCAAATGGAGAACAAACCCTCCTTCCGCACCTCATTTCGGTGGACTTTGGGAGGCCGCCGTCAAAACTATGAAATATCATATGAGAAGGGTCATCGGTCAACAAATACTTAGCTATGAAGAATTTAATACGTATTTGACCGAAATTGAAGCGGTTATGAATTCTCGTCCGTTAATTCCAGTCTCAGACGATCCATCTGATTTGTCAGCCCTTACTCCAGGACATTTCCTAATAGGAACCGAACTCAAAGCATTGCCAGAGCCTGACATTCAGTCGGAAAAGATTACTCTTAGAGAACGCTATAAACTGAATACCCAATTATCGCAATCCTTTTGGAAAAGGTGGCAAAAGGACTACCTAACTCAATTACAATCGCGAAATAAATGGAGAAAAGACTATCGAACTATGCAAATGAACGATTTGGTTATTATAAAAGAGGAAAATTTACCCCCATTAAAATGGAAAATGGGACGAATTCTGCAAGTGTACCCAGGCAGTGATGACAGAGTTCGAGTTGTAAAACTAAGAACTGCTCTTGGTGAAATTACTAGACCCATTCACAAACTGGTACTTTTAATGAGTGAAAATTCAAAAGAGTAATTTATTTATTTTCATATTATCTCCATTATCATCTGTTATTGTGTTAAGGTAAAATTTAAACAAGCTTTTTTTTTTTTTCCTTTTCTTCTTTCATGTGTAAGTATTATGGGTAATAACTTCTGTGCATTTGTAAATTATGTGTTATGTTGCATTTATATGATATTCTGTGTATATAACTTTTGTTGTATTTTGAAAAAGAAATGGTATTTAATTGATGTCTTAAAAGCCATCGGGGCCCAGTATGTTTATGTATGTATGATAAGGGCTTTGGCGCCAATGTATATGACTCATACGAAGGTTTTCCTTTCGTATTCTATTTTCTTCGTTCTATGTTTTATCAGTCCGTCCTGTGCCGTCATGGAATAAAGACATAAAATGCAATCGTGTGTTTAACTTCTCTCCAATCAGCGGAACAGTAAGGAAGAAACTAAATGTCTTAAAACGAAAAACACTTTAAATTACATGAAAAAAAAAATAATAATAATAATAATGTATGCGAGAAAAAGTTTCAATTTTACAAAACAAAATTACTAATGTTTTTCTATCCCGACTTCTGCATAAATTTTGAACAGGGTAAAAATTGCACGGTAAGTGTGTTTTAAAAATAAAAATAACTAAAAAATTCTAGAGCCTCTATGTTATTATAATTATTTCTATAATACAAAAACATCTTGAAAATTTTTAATACTTAAAATTTCAATAGGTAACAATGTTTTTCAATAAGTAAATGTTTCTGTAAAAGTAATGCTCTTCTGTGTTTCTGTTTTTTTTTTTTTTTTTTTTTTTTTTTTTTTTTTTTTTTTTTCCCTAAACATTTGAATTTGACTCCAGGAACAATATTAGCTAGCCTAAATGTTTTTCAACGTGCAAAATAATTTCGAATGAATGTTTACTCATAAGGCGGGGAGCAGCGTCCCTGATAGGCGCGTTGTTAAGGAAGGCCTAGTTTAGATTGTCTCAGAAGTCGTTTAGCATTTTACTTAATTTATTATCAATATAATAATAAGGCTTTTGGAAACAATTTCAAATTTTCTCTTTCTGTACTTCCTAATTAAGAGTGTATTCGAAAAAACGCTTTCCCACTTTCCAACAGCTCGAAATTTTCTGATACAATTTCAGACACATTTTTAAAAGTAGAGACATGAAACTTGCTGAGGGGATTTTTGAAGAGAGGTATAAGGTGCCGTGTGATGTCATTTTACGCTCAATACATTAGAATTTGATTTATAAACAATTATCTTCTCAGTATGATCCTTTTTTTCGTTCACTAATCTCCTGCGTTGGGAAAATAGATTCAAAATGCCGTTTTTGATTGCTTTTTTTTGGGGGGGGGGGGAGGGGCCACATTTTCTGCATTTATCAAAGAATCGACAATCACGGCACCTTGTATACTTTCTAAATAAGACAATTTGCCAGTTTGGTGCATATGAGAGCAAAAATGAATTTAAAAATAAATCGGAAAATAAGCAGTTTGAATCGAAATACACCCTTAAGGCCATGAATCATAGTTTGAGCGTGAGAACTGAGTTAATTAGGTGTTAATGATGATTTTAAAGCAAATGCCTGTTAGGCGCACTGCACCCGAATGCGAGAATGCATTACAGTACATCTCTTAATAGACGGTTAAAAATAATATTTTCTTAAACATAAGTTAATCCCTTAACAGTCTTTTTTTTTTTTTTTTTTTTTTTCTTTTCAATGAACTAAAATTAAAGAATAAACATCACTTTTCCGAAGTAAAATATTTGCCTTGCATAATCGAAAGTTACCCATCGATGATTAAGCAAAACTTACAGTTAAAATTTTGTGGTGTCCAAAATTTCTTAGTAACGAATCAAATTCTTTTTATCCGAGCGGTATTCCAGCCAAACTGTTAAGGGACTGTGCGCATATAACGTTATCATTTTAGGGGGAAAGGGGGGTGGGTCTGGCAGATGATATCATAAGATATCTCTAGAGGGAGGGGGGGGTTGTCTGTTGATATCGATATCATTTTTGATCCAACCAAAATTTTCTCTTTTCATTTGTAACATGGTTTTTGATACAAAATAGTATGTTTTTTTTAATCTGTTGCCTGTTTTTATGAAAATACAAAACTATTATTGAAATTACTAAATTATTATAAAATTAATTAATTCTAAAACATGGTATTCCTTAAAGTTTGACATTCCTATTCATCTTCATATGTGTATGCATGTATAATCGCTGTTTGAGAAATCATAGGCGAAGTATATTTGAAATGAAACTTCTGTTTACTAATAAATAAAAGGAGAAAGAGAAAAAATATTGTTCATTTGTTTCGTTGTTAAAAATTTCTGTCTACCCCCCTCCCCATCCGCGCAGGGGAAGTGCAGGAACACTTTTACTGTTAAATACATTATGTAACAAAAGGCTATTACAAAATTATTTTAAATAGTAACTATTTCTTTTACATATATTTCATATATATAAAGTGATTTATATCTTATATATAAAGTAATATTTTATTAACTTCCCTTCATTTGAATCAATAAAACATTCAATAAACCAATGTAACCAGTGTTTTATATATCACTCCAAACAAAATAAATAAATTCTAAAAGTTAAAAAAAATTTTAGACATTGATAACGATATCATTATTGGGAAGGAGGGGGGGGGGGGGGTTCAAGGGATGATAACGTTTGATTTTTGAAGGGGTTCCAAAATTTCCAAAAAGTTGATGATGTCATATATGCACAGTTCCTAAAGACTGATATTTTAAAAAAAAGCTGTTCTTAAGTATAATGTTTATGTTTGATATGCAAATTAGTTCATTCGTTTCCATCAGAATTATTTAAAATAGAAAATAATTAATTTAATATTATTCAATATTCAATAATTAATTTAATATGTAAAAACTTACGCGTTCCAGTTGAAACTTTTCTCCGGAAAGTACTTCAGAATCCTTTATTCCACTTTTAAAGCAAACAAAATGTGAAAGTAGGACTTGTATGTAGTTGAAGTGCCTTGAATTGCTGCATTTCTTGGAAAAAAAAATTATTTCACTCCCTTGGGAGAAATTTCTTCTTATTAGCTACTTACTGTCATCGCTGAAAAGTTCACCAGCTTTTTGATGGTATAATGGTTAGCTGTTAGTTGTCAGATTATGAACATAAGACTTAATTCCATTGTGCAGGAGTGTGTTTCTTTCTTTCTGGCATTTTCTTGTGTGGGGGAAAATGGAATGCATTTCTAGATTTTGTGTAAAAATAAAACTAGTCCCTGGGGGCCATTGCAATACTTACCGATCGCGATCATGGATATAAATAACATAAAATGTGAACATAAAACAGGTGTAAGCTATTTCTAAAATGCATTGCAATTCCGAAATAAAATTTAAACGTATTTTATGTTACATTCATTCTTTAAACGAAATAATTTCGAAAATTTTTATATGCGCTTCACCAAAATGTATATTTCGAAAGTCCGAAAAAATACTTCCGGATAACTATAATAGGTAATCATTAAACACAGTATAACATATATAATAATATTATTATTATTATTATTATTATTATTATTAAACAAATGTAACTTTATATCTTGTGAATAATATAAAAAGTTAGAAACGGAATGGATTTTTAAATCTTGCTTGCTAGTCTCTATATGAAGCTTTTTTGTAAATCCCACTTCTTGTTTATACTTTCTTTGGTTTGTACGACTTCGTTGTTTCTTTTTCATCAACATACATTCGGTCAGAACTTCATATTTTTGTAATCTATGTCATGATCTTTCTTGGAGGAGTTTTTCGAGATCTTGTTCTGCTGAATTCATTAACAGACTTTCTCATTTTTTCTACAACTGTATCTATAACAGATTTTTTGTGTTGGACTGACAAAAGAACCTGCTAAAACATTTTTATCTGAATTTAAACCCTTTGATAAACCTGAAAGTATTTTTAACCATTTGGAAAATAGTTGTTTCTTTCAATCTAGAGGTATCTGAGACATGACAAATTCGAATCCTTGTGATGTCCTGATTTTATTCGTTTTCTGATTGGTCCATGTCTAATGTCCAGAAATGGAATATTTTTGTTGCCACGATGACAGAAAAGTAATAAAATCTACAAAAAAATTTAATAACTCCAAAAAAAAATTAAAAAAAAAAAAAGTTGAGATATATCTGTTAAACAAATTGCATTCAAAAGTATCAGTACAATAAGCTCTGTGTTTAAGACGGTAATCTGTCTAACTCGGAAAGGTTTTTAAGTCCCTGCGAATCCAAATCAAATCAAATCCAATTCAAAACAAATTGAGATATAGCTTTCAAACAAATTGCATTTAAAAGTACCAGTATAATAAGCTCTGCGTTTAAGACGGAAATTTGTCTAACTCAGAAAGATTTTCAAGTCCGAGCGAATCCATAGATATTGAGTAAAATTTGTCTAAGGCGAAATACACTGCTCAAAACAATAAAAGGATATTTGAAGTTTTACATAAAATAAAGATATAAACGAAATTTTTTTGCCGAAAATAGAAGAAGAGAATCACAAATGCAAATTTTTCTGGTTTTCAAACTGTGGAGTATGCAAATTTTGAGTTCGACGTCAAAAACGTCGCTTCAGCGGCAGCGAATGAAATTCGACTTTCAACTGGATAAAAGAGAATGAAGACAAGGATGATCGGCATTCAGTGATTGCTTTGTTTCGATGAGTACGACGCCTCAGCGAAGTCATTTGACAGATTCAGAAGCTTGGAGAATTGTTGGTAGGTTAGAAGGGGGCCAAACTCAAGCCGAAGTAGCGCAAGCCATTGGAGTGTCACAAAGTGGCATTTCCAGGATCTGGAACCGTTTTTTGGAGAGTGGATGTGCAGGCCGAAGACCAGGGCAAGGTCGTAGACGGGCAAGAACGCCCAATGAACATCAGTATTTAGCGTTAACAGCTCGGAGACACCGAAACATGAACGCTACTCTTCTCCAACAACATCTTCGCTCGGCTACAGGCACCACGATTTCAACTCAGACTGTCCGAAACCGGCTCCATGCTGTAGGTCTGTATGCTCGCCGACCGATGGTATGTGTTAGATTAATATCAAGGCATCGTCGCGACCGCAGGGAATGGGCAACCGAGCATGTCAACTGGAGGAGAAATGAATGGAGCAATATTCTGTTTTCTGACGAGTCCCGTTTTTCTGTGCATCCGGATAATAGGCGTATTTTCATCTGGAGGGACAGTGGCAGTAGGAATAATCCTGCGTTCGTGCACGAAAGTGTCAGATTTGGCGATGGAGGAGTGTTGGTGTATGGTGGCATCTCCATTGACGGGCGCACTGACCTCTACATCATTCGAGATGGAGCTCTGACTGGTCGCCGATATAGGGATGAGATCCTCAGACCTATTGTAGTCCCTTACGCTGGAGCAATCGGAGATAACTTCATTTTAATGGACGATAACTGCAGGCCACATCGTGCAAACCTGGTGGAGGATTTCCTTTTCGAGGAAGGAATCGTTCGAATGGAATGGCCAGCGTGTTCTTCAGACATGAATCCAATAGAGCACGTTTGGCACGCTCTAGGAAGACGAGTTTCTGGCCGCCAACATCCCCCACAAACTCTCCAAGAACTGGAAAGAGCTCTTCTGGAAGAGTGGGGCAGAATACCCCAAATCGTCATTGATAGCCTCATTGAGTCCATGCCTCAAAGGTGTTCAACGCGTCTGGCCGCCCGTGGAAACCATACCCCATACTGAAAATGATTTTCTTTGAAGAAAACACTTTTTCTTATTCTTTTTTTCTCACATGCACAAATTGTGTTTTTTTCCTTTTGTACACAAATGCGCAATAAAATGCATTTTTTTCTGCCAAACATGTGTAATTTATTCTCATATAACCTACTATGTCTGTCGACCATGTATCAATCAGCTAAAAAGTTTCCCAGATACAAAATCCACCTAAAACTGCAATATCCTTTAATTGTTTTGAATTTTCTAGGTTCCGATCACTTCCGCTTTAGACAGATTTCATTGTTTTTCCAGAAGTTTTGAGAATTTTTTAGGCAGATAAATTTTAAATTTGTTTATTTTTTTTATGATTCAAATTTTTTTAAATGAAAACAAGATGTTTAAAAAAATCTAAACAAAATTAATAACAATATATAGTAAAAAAGCCAAATTTAGATGAAAATTAGGGAAATATGTTTAATTTGCAGAAATATTAAGAAAGAGAAATTAAAATAGGGTAGCATCCCCAGTAATTGGCATGCACCAATGATTGGCACATCCTACAAACATGTCCTAAAATAAGATTTATATCCAGTCTTTTAAAAATGCAAGACCATACACCAGTTATATGCTCATTTACGTTAAAGATTATAACTTTGATTTATTTTACTAGATGACAATAGAGCCTAGAAAAGAGAAACAATTATGGCTTGTATCTTTTTAGCCATTTTTGTTGCAAATGCTTCTGTTTTGGCTTTTCAATTCATTATTATCTGATTTATAATATATTTTAAATTGTAATTGACAACAGTTTTGCTTAGTTAAAAAGGGTTACTTTAATTGTGTAAAAGTATTTTCGACACAGATATTCGGATTTCTGAATTAATGATAGATGCCAATTAATGGTGCTTCAATTTTGATAGTTCCAAGTAATTGGCACTTATTTCAATTACAAGGAATTCGCAAGGAATTTGAGATTAAACCACTTATTTTGTAAGTACTTTTAAAATTATAGACTAATTTTGTTTATCATTTCTTTTAATTTGAAAATATAAATTTTATCAGTAATTGGAATCCATTAAAGCTTTATATGACAATTACTGGGGACAGCGTGACAATTACTGGGTATTAATATAAGTATATTATATTGTTTTAAAGCGTTACCATTTCAGACAAATATGCTGATTTCTTACTCTCAAAAACCTGAAATATGGCATTTTCATTTACAGTAAATTAATTTAAAGCGATTAAACCAAATGCAAAATGTAAAGTTTTTTCTTAATATAAACATGTGCCAATTACTGGATCACAAGGTGTCATACATTGGTGCTCTAGGTGCCAATTACTGGTGATTTCAGCAAATTTTTATAAATATATTTTTATAAAAATACTTTTTCAATTTTTTTTTTTTTTTTTTTTTTTTTTTTTTTTTTTTTGCTTTTAGTGGGCAAAATAGATGCACAGATGTGCATTCTTTGATTTAAAAATATTTCCAAGTAAATAGCTTATTTCTTTGTAATGGAAATTTAAGTAAGTTTAAAGACAAATTCTTAATGTGCCAATTACTGGGGATGTTCATGTTACCCTTTCATTAGCGATTTGATATTTTAATCGCAAGGCTCCCAAATGGTCCGCCAATTGAAGAACAATAATTTCTTAGAAAAAATTTCTTTTTATATTTTTCTTCCTAACTGCACAAAAATCACCTTCGGATGTTAATTCAAGCGCAAATGCAACAGAAACCTACCATGAAAATTTCCGTTAAAACATATTGGTATCCAGTTTGGGGACCCTTTTGGGAGCCCTGTAATTGTTGATAAATAAAAACTGAGAAAGGCAAATGACAAATTTATCTTGTTTGACATGAATGTAAAATCACTCCTTACTATAAATCTACCCTTGAAAATATAATAATAATAACTAGCTGGATGTGCCAATCCCAAACTTTCTTCTATCTCATACGTACATTTAAATATTTAATAAAATAATTACACATGTTAATGCTTTAATAATTTTATTTCAATACTATATCAACTTTGATTTTCATTTTAAATTTCTGTTTCAGTCAATTAAACGGAGTAAAAACGATTTCTGTCTCTGCACGAGCCGATAAACAATAAAATGACAGGCAAGCCTTTTTTTTTTTTTTTTTTTTAATTTAGGGAGGACCTACTTGTTACCCGAAAATAATCATGCACAAAAATTTTAGTTCAGTTCTATGCTTAACTTACTACACTTTTTATGGCAAAATAATGAAAATGGCACAGGCATCGTGATTATAGCGTCCCCTTCCGGTAGATTTTTTTCAAAATCAGGGAGAACCAACTAGCCATAGCCATATACTTACACAAAAGATTTGGTTTAATTCGATGCATAACCTCATACACTTTTAGTCGGTCTAATGTTGAAATGGCATAAAAATAGCTATTGCAGCACCTCCTTCCGGCGGAATATTTCAAAAATTAACGAGGATCTCCTTTCCACAGCCTTACTTACAGCCTCCTTTCCAAACTCACAAAAAAATTGGTTCAATTCTATGAACATCTTAATACACTTTTTGATGGTAGAATGGCGATATACGGACTGACACATGGATAGGGAGACATTTTGTAAAAACATGTCTTTTGGAATCTCTGACCCCTAAAATGCGTAAATCCGTCGAAAACCGGAAGTTGAAAAAAAAAAAATTCGATTACCATACTTTTTTCTATTGAAGATAGAAGAAAGTAAAAACACAATGCAACTAGCTAGAAAATTAATAAAGAATATGTCTGAGTAATAAACATGCCAGTTATCAGAAATCAAACAGTTTTATTTTTTAAAGAAACATTCAAATCCTTAATAATTCACGCCAGCTATTGTTGTACAACTAATGAGTTTGAATAAATTAGAACTTAAATTACAAAATCAAAAATTTTGTCGATGTATATTAAAAAATATAACTCAAACTTTTCAGAACAGTAACTGAAATTTCTTTAAAGTAAAAATTTCAAATTCAAAAATGAGGGGTGTTGCATGATCTGAAGGTTGCTCTCAAATTTTCTTAGTTTTTTTCTGACACATTTTTCACTTAATTTTAGCTTGGAAAACATATAATTGGTACGAGTTCTTATTTAGAAACTATGTAATCGCATGATGTTTGCCATTTTTCATAAAAGCAAAAATACTTTCAGAAATTACTGTCAAAATAGGAGGAGCGCAAAAAGGGAAAAAACTTGTTCTCACGTGACAAGAATCGCTTATAACTTAATAAGTAATTTATTTATCAAAATATAAAAAAACGGCATTGGATTCCAAAACGCTTTATTAATTAGGCTTACCGATTTTATGCCATTATTTTGAGTCAGAAAGTTTCTCATCGTTGGCTGTTAAGCACAAATTACACATAACTTTCTAATCCTTTGCCTTTATAAGATGGATTTCTTTTGATCCAAGATGTCCGATATTTAAATTTATCCTTTTTTTTTTTTTTTTTTTTTTGACATTTCCAGGTTATTTTCCTCCACTTTCCCATGTGATTTTATCAAACAATTTGCTGCATTTTTTGTACAAATAAAATGGTTTTCGAAAAACTAAATTTAACGTACTATACAACTAAACTTTATTTTTTATTTGATTACCACAAAAATTAAGTTATTAATTACATAGTTTATTTCATTTTTGAAAATATTAATGATGATTATATTGATGAATCATATTTTAAAACAATGTATTTCAAGTTGTAAAATATGCATTTTCTCTTCAATGAAATTCTGCCGCGAGGATATTTTTAACATTGTATTAAAATTTTCAGATTTCATTCAAATTTCTGTTGTCTTCTAGCGTTACTATTTTTTTTTAATTTTCCTGGACGGCTAGCCACCCTGGTAGCTCACAAGAAAGGTCTCTATACTGAGCATACTCAGAATTTTTTGAAAAAATTACTGTTAAAACTACTCATGTATGTAATAAAGGATCTGTCAAATTTAACGGCGGAATTGCAGAAGAAACTGAGTAAAAAATAAAATGCTTTCTGGCATTTGGCGCGAAAAGACGAAAGCGTCACGCGATTTGGCGATCAGCATTTTCCCTCGCCAAAAGCAAACAATTTTAATGCACCTCGAAATTTCTTGTCAACTAAATTTTAGAATGCGTGTAAATAAGTATTTAATGAATTTAAATTTGAACAATGAGAGAATTAGACATATAGATGTGTTTTATATTACATATTTCTGTTACTTTTGCTGCAGTTATTTATTTTTTTCACCTCAAAAATGATTTCTTACATAAAAAATGCTTTTATATTGAAAAGTATTTTTTCATATATTTAAGGCTATGACAAAATAAAGGCCGGATGAAGAATGCTGCAGTAATTTATTTCAATATTGGAGAAGTTTTTGTTTCCATAGCAACAAAATTGATTGAAATGAACAGAGCTCAATTAGACTGGAGTTAATTTTGAGATTGAAACAATTTTAATTTTGTTTTAATTCATAAAATTTAGCAGTTAATTTTCATTCTATATACATTAAGACAAAATATAGTTGTATAAACAAACTAAAGCTGACAAAACTAATGTTATATAAATAAAATTTCTTTAAACAAGTTCAAGATGAAACATTTTTACCTTAAAAAGAATTTGACATAAAAAAGTATTTTTTGAAATTTTATTTTTCGCCAACCGATGATAAATCGCCAAATAAAAGATATGTTCATTATTTTTTTACGAACGTTCTATCGGGGTTCCGCCAAAACATTTTTTACAAACATATATATCCACATCAGAAGAACATTCTGTAATTTTTTCAGAATTTTCTGAGTATGCCCGTATGGAGACCTTCCTTGTCAGTAAGCACTTTGGTGTAATTTACCAAAGTGTCACGCACACCCGTAGAAGTTTTCAGATTTTCTATATATTAATGGTCGAAGCAAAGTCTGATTAACGCCTTGACCCAAGTAATAATAATAATAATAATAATAAATCTTGTAAACATAGTATACAATTAAATGAATGGTACATTTTGAATTTCACAATTTTTTTTTCGCCAAAATTAACCTTATACTATATTAATTTCCTTTTAACAATATTCCGTACTTATTTCAACTTATTTAATTAAAATTCTGTTACTAGATCTAATCTATTAAACTTTATAGAAACGATATAAATTCTTAATTATTCTTTTAAAAAAAATTATTCCAATATGCGTAATTTTTAAAAATGGCTCTAAATTAAAAATATTCTTAATTAAACTTTATTTCTTAAAATTCCCAATAAAATTCCTTTTTCCCCTGTTTTTATCAACCCTTTTTTAAGAAAGTCTTATTAAATTTATTACAAAACCATACCTTTCAAAAATATCATTCTTTTTATTTATTTTTCTTTTTTCTTCGCGCTTGATATTTATTGCGTATCAATAAATTCATTTCTTTTATTTTTGTTTTAAATTATCGTCTGCAGAATATTCGAATTTTGATTTCGATTATAAATTAGTTAAATAATAATCTTTTAAAATAAAAATTATCGTCAGAAAAAGATTCGAGAATGCTATGCTTAATCTCGACGCTAGACATTAAATTCTGTTTACATAAGAAAATCATGGTTAAAGATTATAGAATGTTCTAGAAGCTTTTAGTATTTGATTTAAGTGAGGAAGCCGAGAGATGATAAAATATTCTTTCTTCTTCCTTTTTCTTTTACCCTGTTCGCACTGGGATAGTTGAGTCACTTAACTTTAAGTCACTTACATTTTTTGAAGTGGGATACCCGGAATTAGGCTTCACCTGTTCGCACTTGCTAAATATTTTAAGTGACTTAACTTGGCCAAAATGACATCTGGCATGCGCATAAGTTCGGAAATTTGTAACTGCAACTTCTAACTGCTTTTTTGTTTACATAGAAATTATCGTGCCATATTTCAATTAAAAATTAATTTTGTCATCCTCCAAATTTATTTTGCAGGAGGAAATAACGGGTTAAACATTTTCCATTTTTGATCTTTGATTACAAAAAAAACCCCACAAACACACGTGAAGCAACTGCGGCAAACAAATAACAACTTGAAACAATTTATAATTATTTGTAGGACTCAACTCCAGTTATTTAACAATCAGAATTAAATATTCTAAAATTCAGAAATAATAATTAAATATTCAGAAGGCACATTTCAACTCAACTCATAGTTAACTGAGCATCTCAAAAGTTAAGTGAGTTTCAGAAATTTGCTTAAGTGAGAATCTTGATTCCGGGTACGACCGCTTCAAAAAACTTCAAGTTAAGTGACTTAACTTTCTCAGTGCGAACAGGGTATTTCGATGATTCTTTTAAAGTCATTTGCCTTTGCTGAGATAGTTCAGAGATGCAAAATAGGTGAAATGTGTTTATGTCAACACCAAAGAAATGTATTTTGATGCGTACTTTTCTGAAATACTGAAAAAGCAGTTGGCCCCACCTCTCTATTAACTGGAGAACTTTGCTGTGTGCCCCATGTGCCTCTGGCTCCGAAAGTACAAATATTTTATTGAATTGCATAACTTTGCGGGAAATGCATGTGATGCGAAACTTCCTGACATATTTCTAAATGTAAAAGTATAAAATTAGCAGTCCTGTCTAGTCTATTAAAGTTATTTGAAATTTATTAACGTTTTATATTTTTGATAAATGTATCACTTATCAAGTTATAAGCTATTGTCTTGCGGCAACACATTTTGCCCTTTTCAAGCTGTGCCGTGTCGATAACGTCCACTTTAAGAACCTTTTGCTGAAATATCTTTCGCATTTACAAGAAAATTAAAAACGTGATTCGATTATACAATTTCTGAATAAAACTACCTGCCTGAAACTGAAGGAGAACCTGCTTGCCACAGCCAAAAGCATTCACAAAAAATTTGGTTTAATTCTATGCATAACTCCATACACTTTATGATGGAAGAATGGCGTCATACGGACACACAGACATTTTGTAAAAATATGTTTTTTGGAATCTCTGACCCTTAAAACGTGTAAATCCGTCAAGAACCGGAAGTCGAAAAAAATTTCGATTACAATACTTCCTTTTATTGAAGATCGATGAAAGTACAAAATACAATGCATTTTAATATTTGAAAGCTTTTTTTTTTTTTTTTTTTTGATGTAAATTTTTGGTTCCAGGGTCTTGATCTCTCAATAGAAGTTCTATTTTATAAAAAGATGCTAAAAAGCTACATTAATTTTATTTTTTAATAGGAAACCATCAAAATCAAATGCAATAACTTTATAAATTGAATACTATAATATTATTTTCATCTTAAATTTCTGCTTCAGTCAATTAATCGGAGTAAAAACGAGTTTCCGTCTCTGCACGAGCCGATAGACAATAGAATGATAGGCAGACTTTTTTTCAAATTCAGGGAGGGCCTATTTGCCATACCAAAAAATAATCATACACAAACATTTTTGTTCAGTTTTAGGCATAACTTCATGAACTTTTACTTGGTGCAATATTGAAAATAGCACGAAAATCGCTATTGCAGCGCCCCCTTCCGGCGGATTTTTTTCAAGTTCGGGGAGGACCAACTAACCACAGCCAATCATTTACACAAAAAATTTGGTTCAATTCGATGCTTAACTTCATACACTTTTGGTCGGTACAATATTGAAAATGGAACAAAAATCGCGATTGCAGTGCCCCCTTCCGGCGGATTTTTTTCAAATTCAGGGAGGAGCAACTAGCCATAGTCATACACTTACACAAAAAATTTGTTTCAATTCGCATGCTTAACTTCATACACTTTTGGTCAGTACAATATTGAAAACAGCAGAAAAATCGCGATTGCAGCGCCCCCTTCCGGCGGAATATTTCAAAAATGAAGGAGGACCTGCTTGCCACAGCCAAAAACATTCACAAAAAATTTGGTTCACTATGCATATCTTCATCAGGGATGAGATTTACAAAAAAGTAAAAAATCTGAAAACTGCGCGAACGACATTTGAGCACTAATACTTATGAATTTCAAGCGGAATAAATATTATAATTTCTATTAAAATTTATATATTACATACAGTTTAGCTTTAAGCAAATTAAAAAGAAACTGTTAGAAAGAATTAGGCAGAAATTACTTACTTACTGCAGTGAAAAGTCTATTTTACCAAGATACAGAACACTAATAAAACCAATTGACATGAATTGTTTCTTTAAAAATTGAAGAAAAGTCTGAAATTCAGACTAAAATCTGAAGAATCTCATCCCTACCTCATACACTTTTGCTCGATACAATATTGAAAATGGCACAAAAATCGCGATTCCAGCGCCCTTTTTCGGCGGAATATTTCAAAATTGAAGGAGAACTTGCTTGCCATATCCAAAAACATTCACAAAAAATTTGGTTCAATTCGTTGCATATCTTCATACACTTTTTGATGGTAAAATGGCGACATACGGATACACACACACACGGACAGACATTTTGTAAAAACATGTTTTTTGGAATCTCTGACCCCTAAAATGTGTAAATCCGTCGAAAAAAATTCGATTACAATATTTTCTTCTATTGAAGATAGAAGAAAGTAATAAAATTAAACAAACTAAAAGTAACATTTTAGATTTTGCAATAATACTCCAACTTTACTCCCCCCCCCCCCTCCATTTTTCTGTAAAAATAAATCATTTAATCCTTTCCGGCACGGACAAATTCTGTTAGTAAAATGAGAAATTAACGACCGACACCGGTATTTAAGAGCGATTTTTTTTTTTTTTTTTTTTTTTTTTTTTTAAGAATTATATTGGTGTCATTGGCAAGTTTGGAATTAAAATTAGGTGTGGTCGGACTGGGCATACAGTGGCTGAGAGGTTCTGACCTCAAACTGGTAGACGGTAGGTGCTGGGTTCGAACCCAATCGCGACCGTCGGCCTAACCGTTCGAAGTTTTCCGTGGTTTTCTTCGAACCTTGCGTAAATACGGGTTAGGTTCCCTTAGAAAGACCCCCACGGAGGGCAACCCAACCCATAGGGCCTATATCCCATAGCGCAGATAATTGGCCGACAAAAATACACCACACCATACACCGGACTGGGCATACTGTGCTGAAAAGAGTTTAAAAAAGGGTAAATAATAATCTAAGGTAAATTTTTAAATACAAAATTCCGGGTGCGTCATAAATTCGTGCAAACTTTAAAAATCCATAATAAAAAAAGTAATGCTCGAAAAAAGTTTTGGTTTGCGCGAGTATGATCAGACGGATTTTGGATTTTTTTCCACGTATAATAAAAAATTATTCCAAAAGTGACCAATAGAGGGTGCTACAACATCATTTTGGGGCGTTTTATACAAATCAGGCTAGCAATAAAACACCTAGTTGGAGATGGATTCGTCATTCGACATTGACAGCATGCTATCGTTGCCAGATTGAGCCCTGGTGGTTTAACATTTCTACAAGAATGGTAAGTCCACAAATATTGTATCGCGTAAGTTTCGCATGTTGAGCCTCCTTTACTACCTTATAATAAATACACAATGTCACGTTATTGTTATTTGTTTAATTGTCTATTTGTGTTTGCCTGATTTGCATAAAACGCCCCAATATAGCGTGTGAGCGCCCACAATCGATTGTTTTTGGAATCATTTTTTTTATACATGGAGGGGGAAAAAATCCAAAATCCGTCTGGTCGTACTCCCGCGAACCGAAATTTTTTCCGAGCATTACTTCTTTTATTATGGATTTTAAAGTTTGCACGAAATTATACAGCACCCTGTATATTCCAGGTAACTGAGTTCTCATACCACAAACTATTAGGCTGAACATTGCAATAAAAACCTTAAAAACGAAGTGCAAGATAAATTCCATTTTAGACAGGTTTCCGTCTCAATAGGTGTAATACATACCTTTCATCGGGAATATAAAACTTTTCCTAACAATTCAAGATTCCGATGTAGAAATGGATTTTGCCTTTTGAGACTTTAGAGATTTAAATACTTAGAAAAATACTCTTTAAATACTATAGAAGCTTTATAATTTTAAATATTCAAATTTCCTTTTCTCTTAACAGTCATTGAAA
Organism: Maratus speculifer; assembly: GCA_964019185.1. Classification (NCBI taxonomy): domain Eukaryota; kingdom Metazoa; phylum Arthropoda; class Arachnida; order Araneae; family Salticidae; genus Maratus; species Maratus speculifer. The sequence continues at coordinate 247,004,741 of OZ025289.1, forward strand.
ATAATAATAATAAAAAAAAAAAAAAAATCCTGAAATCACGAGAAATCCTTATGAACAAACACACCTGGATATAAAAAGGTTTTGTTTTTGCAGATCCTACTCTATTATTTCTTTATTGTTTTCAGAATTTATTTATTACCATCTTTTCGTGTAAGTCATTGGAATTAAGTCTCGTGTTCTTTTTTGCATATGATATATTGAATAAATGAGAACACTTTTATCTTTCAAAGCTATTTTTATTTAACAAAATAATTACAATATGATGCATAACCTTATACTGAATTACACAAACAATATATAATTGCTGTCAACACCACGAAAAATCATGAATTATTAGTAAAATAAACTCTCAGGACAAACTTGGGTAATAAGAATTCGTTTCTTCTTTTCGCGAAATAAAATATATTCGTCAAGCATATATTTCATGAAAGGACGAAAAATCAAGTCTTATTAACTTAATAATTTCAATTAAAATCTCTTTAACTTCCAGATATTGATGCAAGTTTCTTATCTTGATCCCCATTTTGTGAAGAGTATCATTTTGTAACGAAAGACGAAATCTAGTTGCTCTAATTCGAACCAAGCAGTTAATAATAAATTTTTAACTTTAAATTCCCTGCTAAAGTTTTCCTTTCGGATGAACTTTTTTGTTTGCAGTTTTAACAAAGTTAAAATAATTAATGACAAATGTGTTTTTATGGGATAAATGCTGTGAAGGGGGCCTGTACTATTAAAAAAAAAAAAAAAAAGTCTGAAGGGGAACAAAATATGTCCCGAATTTAGGCTTGATCGACCCCTGACTTCTAAATTTATTACATAATTTTTTCCACAATTTGTAAAGAATATCTGTAAATTAAAATAAATTACGTCAAGAAATCCATATAAGTTAAACGATACAGGTTATTTAGGTTAACCTTCTAGTGTTTGTAGTTTAAATTAAAAATTTGTGTTATTATTATTATTTGTACAGTTATCTTTTTTATTATTACTTAAAACAATTGTAACAGTGTTAATACATACAAATCCTGTTACCACATTGAACCTCTTCTTTGTAACTGCAAAGAATGTGTATTAACTTTAACATGTATTAATAATGGTTAACATTTGAGGGTATCCATTCATCTTCGAAAATAATAATGAACAGGGATGTAGTGGAGAATGAAGGGTATACATCGTGTACCCTCTGGATGTTTTTAAGAAGCTCCATATACCCCCTGTTTCTCAAGTAAAACATAGCGAATACCCTAGCTACGAAGGTTCATGACATCAGCGTATAGCCTCTTCTTAAACCATATACTCTCTACTTTTTTTTACGACTGCAACACTGATAATGTATGGCAAAGAATATGAAATATCCGATGAGAAAGGGAATAAAAGAGACGAAATGAGATGAGAGAAAGATGATAGTGATGATGATGGTGAGGGAAAGGAATGAAAAAGAGAAATATAAAGAGAATTTATTTAGCAAAGAAGAAAAAACATTAAATAAAAATAAAGTATGACGATTTAATGTTTAATTTCTTTCTTTTTTAAACAATTCTAGGTAAATTAGGACGGTTATATACGACGAGAGGTATATTTGGACGTGGTCTAGTACACGACACTACAACTTTGTTATGAAATTGATGAACAATGAAAAATAGAACTATCATTCCCAATGAAAGACTAGTTATCTTAAGAGTAGAATTTCTGGCAGTACAAATGGTAAAGATCATAAAGCCTATTATCATTAGTACCAGCAGCAAGGAGAACACTGCGTTTTTCAAGGGCTCGGACATATCACTGGGTCTTTCTGGCAGTCTTGCAGGAGTAACATCTTCCCTGTAAATTAGATGAGAAAGTAATTAATTAAATGTGTTTGAAAAGTTTTCAAATGGAACATCATGTAATATTCAGCGTATTTCTAAATATACAATCGAATGTTAAAGTAAAAGGCGCAATTTACCTCAAAATTCACCAAGAAAATCGATTTTTTTTTCTATCGAATGAACATTTGTTGTTGGCGCCATTTTAAATCAAAAAACAGACCGAGTTTGTCCGACATTCTGGGCCATCAGGATAACATAGACCTCTAAAATATGCTCGCCCCCTCCAAAACTTAAATTCTGGGTGCGCCACTGTTTAAAAGTCACAAGGTATTTCCATGAGCACTTGTCGTGTAAGTCACATTTCTAGTAACTAGTAAATTGTTGGACACTGTTATTTTCGAAAGGTTTGCATGGCCTTATTCAATTAATGAAATATCGCTGATAAAATAAACCACATTTTTCCGTTCTAAAATACTGGTATCCAAAATCGTAGTATGTGACTTACACGACATGTGCTCATGGAATTACCCCACACAGAGTGGATCATCTTTATGCTGCGATTGACATGAATGACCTCGTACCAATCACCGCGTAAAGATGATCCACTATGTGTGACACTTTAAACGTCATGAACTGGCCTTGTAACCATTTATCATGATCTATAAATTGAACAGATAATAACCTCTTAAGTCCACCTCTTTTTCCAATGATTAAAATTCAGTAATTAATTTTTTTAACAACGGATACCAATTTATATCATATACATTTATTTATTTAGTAACGTATTTACATAATATATTTAATTTTTTTAATATCATCATTTTTTTAATTTAAATTTCTGAAATTTAATTACATCATCTAAAGTTTAATTTATTAAATACTTGATAATTATCACTATGAAAACAAATAAATCAACTTTAATTTAAAAACACTAAAACAATATTAAAAAATACATTAAACTTACTTATTTTCTATCATAATCAAAGCCATTTTTACAATTCTTTATTAATATTTTTATTGGTGTGGTACTATTTTTATAGCACAAAAAATCCGTGGCTTAAAATTTTATTTATTTTTGCATATAATTGCGGAAAAAATAATAAATGCTCTTGTTTTAGATAGTAAATGAATGTGGAAAAAAAAACAAGATTTTAAAATTCCCTTGCATGAGAATGATAACCACAGATTTCGACATGATGGGACATCTTTGCGCAGTGTAATTGCGAAAAAAATAATAAGTGCTCCTAGTTAATACATGAACTTGGAGAAAACGGGATTTTAAAATTCTCCTGCATTAGAATGTTAACAGATCTCAACATGATGGCAATCCAAAACAAGTCGGAAAATGTACGTCAAACGTGTCGAATAAGGTGCGTTCGTACCATAACTAGCTTTATAAGTATTTAGACATTGATGAAATAGCTTTGCTCTCTTCAGTAACAAAAAAAAAAAAAAAGCAAAATACAAAATATATTACGATTATATATATATATATATATACAGGGGTGGGGAAATACATCATTTTGCTCGCCAGTGGCGAGTGGATTTTCTCATAAGGCGAGTGCATTTTTAGTTTTTGAAAAACTGTAGGCAATAGGCACATTATCAGAAACACTTTTTTAATCTAGATATTTTAACTTTCCAAATTATTGCAGTGTAAGTATGGTACTAAGTTCTATCTAATATTAATCTTACCTTTGTTATATATATTTCTTAATATTATACAAAAAAGAATTATGAAAAAGCATTGTAGTAATAGTAATTTCATTTGTAATCGCGTGAGATTTTGTCATAACTATTTTCAACTGCGTGTGTTGCATCTTGCGGGCTGGCGAAATAAATCCTTGGCTGGTAAGAATTTGGAAAATTTCCCCACCCCTGTATATATATATATATATATTAAATTCAGTAATATTAGAATAATATGATTCCCTCTTAAATAGGACATAATTCCCATGGCAATTTAGGATCATTACCTATTATGAAATATCATTGAATTAATTACGCATGATAAGATTTAGTAGAATGAAGAGAACTTACTTTAATATCTTCTAACCTTTTCATTTGATTTCTATAAAATTTTAAATGATTTGACTAAATTCTGGAATGTAACGTTTATGACGCTAATTAAATTTCAAGTAATTCGGTTGGCAAATTTTTAACTGTCCTTTGCTGGCATACAGACTAGCAAATGGACTGACCAGACGACGATTATAAGTGCTACATAGATTTATATAATTACGAACACAAATGCACCAAATGTTGATAAACACAAATTCCATTGAAGGGCAACGGCCTTCTGTTGCCTATTACTCCTCCCCCTAACAAGGAAGATTTAAATACTGGGCATGCTCAGTATTTTTTGGAAAAAAAATTTCTAATTGAACTACTTATGTATGCAATAAAGGATCAGTCAAATTTAGGGGCGGAGTTACAGTAAAAAAACTGTAAAAAAGTAAAATACTTTTGAATATTTGGCATGAAAAGACGAAAGCTTCACGCGATTTGGCGAGTAGCACTTTTCCTCGCCAAAAGCAAACGATATTTTAATGCAACTTGAAAACAACTGTTGGGTTTTTAAAATGCGTGTAAATGATATTTGATGAATTTAAACATAACCAATGAGAAAGTTTAATATCACACATATATATATATTGCTTGTTGCTGCAATTATTTCATTTATCGCTGGAAAAATTATATTTTCATATATAAAAAGATCATTTTGAGAAAAAAATATTTTCATATTCAAAAATAAAAGCCAGATGTTTCCATAGCAACAAAATTGAATCAATAACGCTCAGTTGGAATTTTAAACAATTTTAATTAAATTATGAATTTCGTTTTAAATCGCGAATTTTGATGGTTAAATTTGAATATAAATGCATATAAATATCGATATAAGAAAATTATACTTAAAACAAACTAAAACTTGCAAAATTAAAGTTATTTAAATTAAATTTATCTAAACAAGTTCAACATGAAATTTTATTTTTCCTTAAAGTGTATTTGACATTTAAAAAAAAGTACTTTTTGAAACTGCATTCCGTCGCCAGTCGATCAAAAACCTCCAAATAACTAAATTTTCATTTTTTTTTTTTTTTTTTTTTTTTTTTTTTTTTGGACGCTCTATGGGGGTTCGGCCAAAATTTTTTTTATAAACGAATATATCCTCATGAGAAGAACATTCTGTAATTTATTTTAGATTTTTCGGAATATGTCCGTATGGAGATCTTCCTTGTAAGTCAACTATTGTGACTACAGAATAAAATAAAGATAGCTGTTTCTTGATATATATTTACCTCAATGGCCTGGGCCAGAAATCATTATTCTGTGCATTTAAAAAAGCATTGAACCCGTAAGCGACACGACTTGGACTCGAATAAGCGGAATCGGCGAATGAACTGAATGAGGATGCCGAAATCACGGAAACCCGATGAGGACCACTGCTTGAAATGGATGCATTTTCTCCTGTAGACATGCTGATACCAGAATCCAACCTGGATGGAACTTCCAAAACTTGTCTTGCATGATGACTGGATTCATTAACCGATGCACCTCCAGAAGTGTTTTTTCGGTCATGATCCGTCTTCGATGTTATTATTGGTGTACTGGTGAACACGGGTATCCACATCAGATCAGGTGCCGGAATTTCGATAACGCAATCATTGCCAGAGCCAGACATCTTGTACCACAGACGAAGATAACTATAAAGAACTGTTTGGAAAAAAAAAAAAGAAAAAAAATTGAAATTTAACAAATTACAGCAACTATTTGGAAAATAATATTTTCAGATACCATACTTTTAGACTTATAAATGGTTTCTATATAAAAAAAAAAAAAAAAAAAAAAAAAAAAAAAAAAAAAAACATCATTTTTATGATGATCAAAACGCAGCTTACGTGATAACAGAGTCATATTAATGTGCCTGGATTTTTAGAGATACGTTTATATTCCTGAACCAATCATAAACAAATATTAAATGAAATTTCAGTAATAACAATTTTCGGGACTGCAAATTTTAAAATTTCTAAACATTGCACATTTTCAATTTTTACACCGACGTATAAAGAAAAAAATTTACTTTTAAATGCAACTTGTTTGAAACTTGTATCTAAATTTGTTTTAGAGTTATTAATTTTTTTGTAGTTTTTAATACATTTTTGTCATTGTGGCAACAGAAGTGTTCTCTTTTTGGACATTAAATGCGGACCAATCAGAAAACGAATTAAAAAAAAAAAAAAAAGAAACAGAAGTATTTTATTTCTGGACATTAAGCATGGACCAATGAGAAAAAGAATATAAGTTGTGGAATTCAACGAATAAAAAGATTCAGATATATTTTAAATTTCCCAATTCTCTACCGCGAATGACAACTATTTTCTCAAATAGTTAATAAATTATTCACGTTTTTTGCATGAAAATCTAAAGATAATGTGAGAATCTGTCTTATATCACTAAGTACAATTTACTTTTTAGATGTATGTAGAGCTTTCTTCTCAATGAAATATCAACAAACTGAAAACTAGAATCTCTATATAATAAAACACAGTGTAACGCATAGCGCGCCCTCCAAAAACTGTCATTCAATTGACGCTCTCACTGAGACCTGTATGTCGACTGTCTGCATCCGAAGCTTGAGAGCAGAAGCAGAAATTTGCGAAGAAAAGGGGAAAATGACAACCTTTTTTTCTTTCTTTCTTTTTTTTTCTTTTTTTTCTGAGGGAAAAGGATTAAAAAAGGGTAAAAAAATACAATTTTAAAATGTTATAAAAATAATAATAATAATTAATTATTAGTATTATTTCAATAGTTGCAGCACTTTTTTAATTGCACAAATTTATCGTATATTGTTAAGTTTTTTTTTTTTTTTTTTTTTTTTTTTTTTCCCAGTAAAAAATCTAAATTTTGTCATGATATATTAGCCGCAAAGCTCGGTTTATCCTGAAGTATTGTAAATGCCAGTAGTGTGTTTATTCGAACATAAACTGACTGGAATTTTCTCATCTAAACGGTTCCATATTGTTATTATTATTATTATTTTAATATACATATATTTTTTAATTTTAAGAGAAAACACAATTTTTACCTACCGTCCAAGGACGGGCATCTACACTAACTACAATATAAAATGTAGATGAAATGGAGTAAAAATTCAGCACGGGTACTTGAACTTTCTCTTTAGTCACATGTGTTTTAATATTTAAATAAATAAATAAATAAATAAATAAATAAATAAAAAATAAAAATAAAATGAAAATTTGTTTTATAACTACCCAAATCGATTTGCATTAATTATGAATAAAATCTTTAGTCTTTAGGGATGTTCTCGAATTCAAAAAATCTACTTTCTGGCATAATTTTTTTATTCTTTTTGTTTGAAACGCATGAAATTAGCAGGTGTTATTCTGAAACTATGTAATGGAAAGACATTCAAAAGATCTGTGAAAAATTATCGCGAAAGTGAGCGTTTTCAACGGAATCTAAGCACACGACAATCGCACATAACTCGATAAGCAGACTTGCTGAGTTCAGGAAGCCAAAATTTGATTTCCTATCAGAAATCAGAAAATATTTTTTTAATGAAAACTTGTTAATTTTTAAATGTAAATATGTTTAGTACAAGTTTAATTTTAAAAAGGGTTTGGTTATTATTGAAGATTAAAAATAAATAAGTTTATCTTACTGAAATAAGGGAAATATAGTCGGCTCTCGTTAATTCGAACTCGTCGGGACCACAAAAAATATTCGAATTATCTAGAGTTCAAATTATGGAAAGTAAAGTATGCGATGAAAACATTTTTAAAGGGGTACAAATACAAAGAAATTAATGCCATAGTATTTTTAAAATATATTTCGGCTGTTATCATTAGAATATGACTTAATATTAAATTAAAATACATAAATATACATAAACTAATTAAGGGACACAAACGAAGATGGGATAGAGCGTGGAGGTGTCATAGATGGACCAGACGAGGCGCTAAAAAGGTGGATATCAAATGCATGGGATTATATGTATACTTGTTCAGAACAATTCTGACAAAAATGAAAGAAAGAAAGTTATTTCAGGGATCTGAAGTTCGGGAGAAAGTAAGGAAAAATGAAAAATCGGAAACTCGTTAATTCGAATTAAACGAAGTCAAGAGAAAAAGAGCACGAATAAATAAAAAAATTTAAACGTTATTCTGCAATTGAAAATTTTGGAACTTCATGTTTAGTTCTAATTAAGGGAAGGTTCGATTTATCCGATTTCAATTTAACGAGAACCAACTATATGTACTTTTTACAAGTAGAATATATTTAAGTTTAAGATGTTTTAACATACTTTTAAATTAACTACATATAACATAATACAGGGGGCGAAGGATTGTTTCCCATAAACATGTACAATACTACAGTGAAGATCTTAATTGAGACAAATTATTAATAATCCAAAACATATCTATAGTAACAGTAAAGAAATCTTAAATATTCATCATTTATAATGAATCTGGATGTAATTTATCACATAAAATATTAGTGATTAACCATATAAAGAATAACTACAACTGTACTGAAATTTTTATCTCTGACAGTAAATATGATTGTAAAATAATATAAAATTAAAAATGTAAAATAATATAAAATTTAAAAATATGCGAAAAATCAGATCAGGAGAAATATATCAAAAATCGGGAGCATTGACTAACATGTAAAAATCAAGAGCCTCCTGCCGAAATCAGGAGATTGGCAAGTATTGATATATTTAACAAAAAGAGAATTTATTTCAATTCCAAATCACTTCATGTCGGTTTTATCCTTTTGGGTTTAAAAATGAATCAGAAAACTTAGCGGTGTTAAGCAAAAGATTTGAGAACCACCATCTTTAAATATCCATGGTTAATATTTCATGAGGATGGGGGGGGGGGGGGGAGCAACAGGGTTCTTGCATATTGTTGTTATCGCATGTTTGAAAGAGTTTAACTTAATTAGTGCTTCTATAACATAAAACAAAGCAAAAAGACAGGTATTTTTAAAAACTAATCAAATTTCAGTATGAGTTATATTGAAAATTTCAGAATTTTTCGCCGTAAAGTAAGGTTTTTAAGAGCTTGTTAAAATTATATACCCCAATCTTACTTTTCGTTAATTTCTAATTAATTAATAATGTTAATTATTTTATTTTTACTATTTAATTAATTTGAATTGTTCCAACGCATTTTCTTATTTAGAAAAAAAGTTAAATAAACAGTTTCGAATGAAATTAAATATAATAATAATAATAAAAGTAATATGTACAAATCGAAAAATGGAAGGTTTTTACAATCTTTAGAGCATACCTGCCAACATATCAATTTTGAAATCCTTACAATTTTCACGATGCATTCTTACATGCTTAAAAATGCATAGCATATGCACATGCGATGCAAAAGTAATAAAATTTCTCAACAATATTTTCTATGCTACTTTTATATTTATTTTTCTACTTATATTTTGAAAAATAAAAAATGAGGGTACACAAGAAAATGTTTTTCCAATTTCATACTTTGGGAATGTGTTTTCAAAAAACTGTCTTGCATGATGATCTGTAATAGATAAGGCAGATTAAATTCACGGCAAATTTCCCGAAAGGTTACAGCAGTTGAGAGTGTGGGAGGGAAAGTATATTTACTGGCATTAATTATGCATATTTACCTGGGTATCTTTGATGAAGTGCACAATTTTTTCAGCGATCTCTCACAAAATTCACGATTTTTTCGCGATCTTTTGTTGAAATCAGCCTTTTTCAACGATCTTTTGACAAATTTGAATTTTTCCAGCAATTCTTTTACAAAATTCACTGTTTTCTGCGATCTTTTCACAAAATAGGCGTTTTATCCGCGATCTTTAGACGAAATCAGCGTTTTTTCGCGATCTTTAAACGAAATCGGCGATTTATCTGCGATATTTTAGCAAAATCGGCGTTTTCCTGTGATTTTTGATGAAATCGGCGGGTTTTTTTCGATGATCTTGACAAAATTTGCATTTTCGCATGTTTTTTTTCTCGAAAACGGCGTTTTATTCCCGCGATCTTTTGACGAAATCGGCGTTTTTTCCGTGATCTCTTAACGAAATCGGCGTTTTTTTCGACGATATTTTGACAAAATTTGCATTTTTACGCGATCTTTTCTCGAAAAAGCTGTTTTATCCCATCGATCTTTTGACGAAATCGGTGTTTTTTCCGTGATCTTTTGATAAATCGGCATTTTTTTCAATGATCTTTTCACAAAACGTTTTTAAGCAATCTTTTATCGAAAACGGAGTTTTTTCCCACGATCTTTTGACGAAATCGCGTTATATCTGCCATCTTTAGATGAAATCGGAGTTTTCCCGCCGTCTTCAGACGAAATGAGCGTTTATCTCCGATATTTTGGTACAAATCGTCGTTTTTTCCGCGACACGCCCAGGAAATTCGCGTTTTTCAGCGATTTTTCGACAAAGTTCGTTGACAAAATCGTCGTTTTCCCACGAAATATTGACGAAATGTGCGCTTTTTTGGCGGTCCTTTCACGAAATTTTCATTTCTCCGCGATTGTTTTTTCCGTGCGCAAAACCGTACAATCGTACTGTTCATCCGTACAGCCGTACACTTAGAGTAAAATCCGTACATTGTACGGCCAAGCCGTACAAGTTGACAACTATTCACCCTGTAAAAAAATCTACACCAGAATATCAAATTTATTTTCATTTCATGACAATCATATCGAATAGCATGTTTCATTTTCCAATGGACCGTACCACATCTTCAGTTATGTATGATAAATGCCTCATGCCGACTTTTTCGGGATTTCGTATTTGAAAACTAAAATAAATCGTTACATTTTCTAGCGATTTCTGGAAGACCGTTAACGATAAATGAAAAAGGCTATTCGATGTTTTAATATCAGAATAAAAATTCCTACACTTTTCGAAGGGTTTTTTTTTTCGATAAAAATTAATTATATTACGAAAACATTTTCAAAACAGAAGAATAAATTCAAATATACATAAATGGTTAAATAGGAAATACTCCAATAAGAAACGGATGAGCAGTTCTCTATACTGCATACATTAGAAATGATGAATGTCCAAAAATATTTTACATTGGTGCCATTTGCATAATATTGTATTTGGATATAGCCAAATTTAAACAGATATCAATTTCAGGAAAACAATAATAACAATTTAATTTGAGTTCTTAAAATACTTTAAGAAGAATCTTGCAAGTTCACTTCATCAGAATTGTTAGAAAATCTTATAACATTTATTTAATTTTAAATTGCATTATGTAGCTACGTAAATAAAAAATATTATACACTGTAAAAAAAAATCTGTAAACCTACAAAACTAGTTTTTGTAAAGCTTCAGAAATCTGCAAGTATACTAAAATTTGATCTGTAACCGGGGTATTTTATTTACCAGCGCATAGTACAAATACATGAAATATCTTAGTTTCACCTGTCAGCCAATCAGAATGGGCTTCAGTAGTGACGTGATCATTGTTTACGCGACCACAGGAGCGTAAAAGACTTCCATCTTGAATCCCTTATTGAGAAGGATTTCTAGTTAGGAAGTAAGTAAATATTTATTCTTAATAAAGTTAAATTTTGTTTTAACCTCTTCAGTCCTGATTTCGTCCCCAGGAGACACTAATGAACACTCTTTAAATTAATTAAAATGCTTCTAGAATTGTTAAGATTACTTTCAGACTTCTTTTAATGAATGCGTGCACATTATAAGCATCGATATATTGACTGATATAGCTTTGGCGATTTTTATAAAAAAAAATTAAAATGGTTTTTGTGGTCCTTCGTAATATTAGTCTCAGGGCTGAGGAGGATATTTCCGTTCTAGTTGATTCATAATAACTAAAAATAGAAAATTCGGATAAGATTGTTTGATTTTTTGTTATAAGGTAGCATGATCTAGCAAGTAAATCTTTCTATTATTTTCTGTTAATTACACATATATCATTGTCCGATAACTATTTTATACGTGGGCGTTTATTACAAGTGCGAAATTTCTAATGTTTAATGTAACAAATCAAACTTCCCTTCTCTTTTTTCTGAAATTTCCCTTATCCTTTTTGCCTCCTTCTCCAAAATACAAGAGATTAAAGTGTTTAAAATTTATTTTCTACTCTATTTGTTACTTTATAGTGAATAATCAATCCTAAATTTCATTAGCAATTGATTACATCACTTTCATTTCATTAAAAATTTCATCTGAATTTCACCCTCAAAATTTTGTTTTTGAATTTTCTCCCTCCCATACGGTAACAGAACTTAAAGTTTAAAAACTGTAAACTCTGTAAAACTTTTAAATTTAAAATAAATAAAATCTGCTCTATGTGTTATTTTATTTTCACAATAAATTGCCAAATAAGATCTTTCTCACCACTCGAAATTTCCATTTCCCCATTCCTCCCTCACCCCTTCATATTGCGCTCTACACTCTCAAAAAAACTTCCGTCTTTTTACAGAAAAAGTACTGGCAGCACTGCTGCCAGAAATTGTCTGTAAATTGACGATTATCCGTTTATTTTTTTCTCCGTCAAAAGAGGTAAAATATCCATCATTTGAAAAAAATTCTTGAAAAGATCAATTTGGCACGGCTGAGGATCGAACTCACGATCCCAGCATTGGCAGACAAACGCGCTACCTCAGCGCCACCGTTGTACGTTCAAGAAGCGCTTTAAAGTAGAACGATTCATTTTATATGGGTGTGATTGGTGTTTTTCGTTACAAATCTTTTAAATTTGAAGTTAATTTGGGAAAGATTTCATCTTTAATGAAACTGTGGCTGGGACTTCTTTTACGTTTAGTATTAATCTATATATATAAAATAAGAGATGTCTGTCTGCCTGATCGCGGATAACGCCGAAATTGTAACACTCAGATCTCTGAAATTTTTGTCATGAGTGGATGCGGCCACCAGAAAGTGCACCTCGCAGCCGAATTTTTAAATTTCAATCTAGAACTTTTTTTAAAAATTAAAACGTACTGGGCAAGAGGATATTTGCAGCTTTCCACTAACCCAACTCAACGAAGCAATCTGGTTTGAGGCTACTTGCTGCTCATCGCCAATACGCAGCAACGAAGAAGCCAGCCAATAAGAGCAAGCGGTAAATACAGGATTGAAGGGCTGCATTATCGCGGCGCGGCTGAATTGAATATTGAATCATTGAATGCTATCAACATCTGTATAAACACGCGTATTTATAAATATTGCTCCTTTTGATGATTTATTTTCTTAGTTTTATTAAATTCTTCATGTTTTTCAAAAAACTTAGTTTTTAACTACGTAAGTTTTTTTTTCCAATTTTTTCTTTTTTCATGTTAAACGTATAATGTCAGGTACATAGCCGGCAAGTTTAGGCCTATTTCAGCGAAGAGAATTTTTCTTTTTTATGAAGAGTTTCATATCAAATTGAAACGGTAAATAGGTTATGAATAAAGTCTTTATTTCTTTTTCAAATTCACATTGTATATGTATAAAAAAAACCTGGCTTGAAATCATATTGTCATTTTTTCGTTTGTTTGTTTTTAGGAGGGGAGCGGGAATTTTCGAATTGACTTCTGATAATCTGACACTTTCTTACAAAACTCATGTCAGAAAACAGTGTTCCCCCCCCCCCCCCCTCATACTAAAAGTTTAATTAAAACATGCATCTTACACTTCATTGAATGTATTCATTTCTGAGCAAACGCATAATATTGAAGAAATATTTACATTGTTATCTGCATTTGGCCAGATAAACATTTTCCTAATTAAAGTTTCAAGTTCATATCTTTTAAAAGAAGGGAAAAAAACCTGGCTGGAAAAAGTATTGATTTTCGTATTTTTAAAAACTACTTTTTTTTGGGGAGAAAGCGATTGGACTTTTTTCCATTTTTTTGACTAAATAGGTATAAGCAGCTTTGCAAATCATTATATATTTAAAGTTTCAATTTTTCTTTATAAAACTCATTTTGTTGACTAAATAGGTATAAGCAGCTTTGCAAATCATTATATATTTAAAGTTTCAATTTTTCTTTATAAAACTCATATGTCATAAAATGATTTTTTCCCCCTCAAACTTAAATTATTTTGATTAAAACCTCCATCGGTACTTATGTATTAAAGCCACCCCAACGGAACTGAATCTATATCGCCCCATTAAGTGTTTTCAATTTTGAAAGTGTTCTTCTTTTTAAATCTATACTTTAAGAGCATGAGTTCAATCATTTAAACAAGAATTAATATATTCAGATATGTACATCTGCCTACCTTGCTTCTGACAGCAGAAGCCCCTTTTCAAAGATTTATTTTTGGATATATTTTTCTATTTTAACATGAATGGAGATTTTAAATATTTGCAATTTTGTTTGAAAACATCAATGGTCCCGAGCAACGCCGGGCGGGTCAGCTAGTATGCTATAAAAATGTAAATTTTAAATATATTACGTAGATTGCTAAAGGAAAAGTGTGGGTATTATATTTTTATTCGATGAGATTTTTATTCGATAAGATTTTTTTTTGAATAACATAAATTTTTTTTCATTTTATTTTTTAATTAAAATATCTTTTAAATGTGTTCACTTAAAGTATATTTTAAATGTGAATATTTATTATATAAATAACTTAGTATATTCAACTTTATTCAACTATCGAACTTTGAATAACAAATTGTGAGAATTTTTGAATGAATAAAGAAAGTAATTGTTATTTATTTTTAAATTCGAAAACATTTTTGTTTTTTTAAAACTAAATTAGACATTATAATCTATAGAATATTTTGTTTTTCATTTTAAAAACAAATTCGAATTTATTACTAACAGACCCAATACGCATGCGTGCTAGAAATAAACGGAAACTCTTCCTCATTTTTCGACGTTCGGAATGAATTCACAGATCAAATACGTTTTCTGTGAGTACGGAAATTATTTGTGAAAAAATGAGGATAACTTAGTGTATATTGACGAATTTTTCTGACAGTGTATGCTATATATTCTAAGCGCTCCTCATAAAAAACGCATAGCATTTTAAAGTGTATAAAACTCTTTAGAGCCCAGTGGTGGAGGGGTGGGAGCTCGAAATTAGAATCAACTAGGGAAAGTTGAAAATTGTTTATATCCCTGTAGGTCTAGAATGAATATGCTAAGTTTTTCCCTTCCTTATTAGGTTAGCTGTAGAAAAATGTATATAGATTTATAATCGAAAAAAAAACCACCTTTATTAATCATCATAAAAATATCTAAATAAACTATTTTTATCAAAAGCATTCTCAATTCAAATGTTATAGAGATTAAAATTCTGAATAAAATGAGTACCGATAGTCAATATTTTTGTTGAATTTTTACAATTCTACTTCAAAGTTTTAGCTAAATTACTGAGCAAGAGCTTTAAACCCCAACAGACGAGGTTATCAGTTCAAAGTGCTTCTGATTTTTATGTACAAGTATTTTTTAAAGATATTGAGTTATTACTTAGAGTGGATGTATTAAGAATTTTTTATGTGTTAACCTCATGATTACGGGTTACAGCCTAATAGCGGGCTATGAAAAAAAGTCCAATGTCGCAACTAATTATGAAAAAGCTAGAATATATTTTAATCTATTCGAGATAAATTTGCAATGAAGTAAGTTTCCTCGTACTGCCAGAAGAGCTTTAGCTTCTACGAATTTATCAATATCTTAAAATTTGCATTTTTCATTATTTTTAAAATATTTCAAAAATGATTCGTAAGTGAGGGTAAACATTGTTTATTATATCCGATATTTGAAATATGTGTATACAGAGTGAATAACAGTGCATATCTATTTATAAGTAAGCAAATAAAAAAAAGTGCGAGATTTTTTTTTTTTTGGGGGGGGGGGGGGGGAGCAAACAAATGAGTGTGCAAAAGCCTTTTCGCTAGAGGAAATTCAAAGTGAATTAGTAGCACGATTCTAACCTTCGATATTTTTTTTAAAGGCCAAAGATGGTTAAAAAAGATTTTCGATTAGTATACGACAACATTTTAAGTTAACCTTTAACTAACGTTACTTATCTCACTCACCGATGACACCCCCCCCCCCCTCCCCCAATTTTCACAGTCTAACTACAAACACTACCGAAGTTTTCTTTCATTTGAAACTTTTATACTATCATCAGAGAATTTTGAATAGATGAATTTTTATTATAAGAGCACAAAATGTTTAGTACAAAAATTCTATCCTATAAGTTTATCGCGCCTTTTTGTCATCTTTCGATGGAGACCGCTTTACAGTAGTTATATGACAATTTATGTCAGGTTAAATTTATAAAATTGTAAAAGCTTCGGAATAGTGAAATAAAGTATTGCAGTATTAACGTAAAATTAAAACGATGGTTTAAGATTGGTGATATCAGTTGGACATGTAAAACAGCTATCATTCATACACCACTTCTTGAATAATTACTAAATTATAATCCTCAAAATAAAGCCCTAGCATAATTACAACAACATCGTAAAGGCTTTAACAACTTAAAACATGTAAAACAAATAGAGGCTGGGCGGATTGATAATTTGGTCTTTCCTTGCATCACTATTTTGTTAGCAATTAAGAAAAAATTTTGAAATAGAATTCGACAAAAATATGAATATGGGTACTCGTTTTATTTTGAATTTCAAATTCTAAGACATCTGTTTTGATAATGTGTGTTGTTGATAGCATCAGTTCTTTTGGGATATTACTAAGATATTTTTTAAGTGGTTTTTCGGCTATAAATGTGTACCTATTTTCTATAACGTTGACCTCGAAGGAGGAGGGGTAATTCTAGACTTAAACTGAAGGGATTAAAACAACTTAGTTTTCTCCTAATTAATTTTGAGTTTAACCTCTGACTACTAAGCTAAAACTTTTAAACAGAACAGTGAGATTCAATGTCCAACAAAAATTTTAATTGTAGGCGCTGATTTTATTCAAAACTCTAACCCTCAACTGCTGTGACAAAACTATTGTGAGTAGTCTGTCAGGCAGATTAATCTAAAGGTGAATAAAATATTAAAGTAACTCTCAGAATACTATTTTTTTTTAAATAAAACTTTATATACAGGACTATTATAAATAAAATTCAGCTATTTAAAACTCTCTAGCATAGTAATAAGATTCCAAACGAAACAAAATTTGATCAGTATGTATAGTTACGCTGAAAATTACGAATTAAACTCTGAAACTTGAAAAACTCAGCGGTCTTTGAGACCGCTACTAGCAATTAAGGAAAAAGCTCTATAACATTTGTTTTAATGTTTTTGATAGTTAGTTGTTTTTGAGGTATTATTATGATATTAAAAAAGAGTTTTATTTTAATTTTTTATTTTAAATAAGAGTTTTAAATTATTTTTTATTTTAAATCTATATGTATTTTCTAACGCTCGCCAAGTAAGAGAAGAAAAATTAATATATTCATTGTAGACATAAATTGAAATCATTTAAACTAATTTCCTGTTTCCCCTTAACACGTTCGCTGCAGCTCACGCGAAAGCGTGTGATATGGCGCCAACGTTAAGCAGCCACTCACGCACCAGCGCGTGATGTGGGGTGTTGTCCAATAGCCAGTCACGCGCTTGCGTGGGAAAATCTTTCACTGATTCTTTTGAAAAGGAAATCTGCTTCTGGGAAAAATCCACTTCTACACCACGGCATTAACTATCATCACATATTCATGTAAGCGGCAGCGAACGTGTTAATAACGAATTCTACCAATTAACCACTGGGCTATTAGTATTTTACGTATATTTATAAATTTTTAGTAATGTAAATAAGTTATCTAATAAATCTCCCCTCTTCTTTAAAAAAAAAGACTTATCTTTTTGGTCTTTAATATCTAAAGTTTAAAATCTTAATAATCTATTGCTTTTTAAAAATCTTTTCTTGATTTATCTGTTACTTTATTGTAAGAAAAAATAATCGACGAAGAACTCTTAACTTGTTTACTTTTTATTTTTGTGCACTATTTGTAAATCTTTAATATTGTAGATTATCAGTCGTTTGGTAACCCTCTCCCCTTCTTTTCAATAGTAAATAAAATATGGTTATCTTTGTCTCCTATTTGTACTCACAAAATTTATTTTTTTTAAATGTCTTCATCTTTTTACTTCTTCATTTAATAATTTATTATAACAGCAGTTAACCACTTGAAATCTTCCCTCAACCCAAGATTTGTATACTTGGTACCAGTGTTGAATTCAGGCGCTGGCCCGGGGTAGACATTCCCCCCAGAGCAATGAAATACCACCCCCCGGAAAATTTGAGATTTTAGGTTTTCATTGGTCAAAAAGTGCAATTCCCCCCCCCCCTGGAACTCTATAATGTCCCCCCCCCATCCACAGAAGTCCCTCTCGGAGAAAAGCGTCCGAATTCAACACTGCTTGGTACATCTTTTATATTCTGATAATTTCATAGATTTAAACGCGTAGCTCAATTATATGTCTGTTAAATTTTGATTTATTTATATTTTTTAATTAATTTTAGAGGAAGTTTTATCTCTTTTTAGGGAGTATTAGCCGTAAGAAAATGATTATGAAACCTTAGTTTAAAGAGTAAGAGATAGCATGGAATATATTTTTTTCAATTTATCTTTTCAAGTTTGTTTTTAAAACCATGTTTAATCAGTGAAATCAAATGAACTTTTCAAACAAATTCCATTTGAATAATTATTTTTCTATTTTGCTGCCTAAAAAAATTAAATTGTTCGATTACAACTGTGTTAAATTTGTGTGTTTTTTATATAATTAATTGAATTATTCATACAGGATACATTAATTTCGTTATGGAAAATTAGTCAGAAATAAATATTGAAGAAATTTTGTTGTTTTATGTACAAAATGTTTATATACTGAAGACGGCACGTGATAAGATAAATTACGTAGAATCGTACTTGAAAATTATTTTTAAAAACATAATATACTGGCTATTTAAAATAGTTTATAAACAAATAATATTTTAAAATGGATTGTTTCCATATGACGTTCTAAAAATTGAAGGTGTGCGATGTTTAGACGTTTAAAAATTAGCAGTAGCAAAAATTGCAAAGCCAGTATTTCATTTCAAATTGTTACCATTCGCAAGAGGATGTCGTGTTATGCACAGATGTTTGTCCTTGATAATAAAGATTTGTTTTTACATCAAAATCTTGAGTTAGTTATTTTGCTTTTCGAAATAGTAGATTTTTTACAGATTATGTTTCGCAAATATAAAGTGGAAAATTTCAGAATAACATTTTTAAACATTTTAACACACTTTAAAATTATAAATATGTTGATTCTAAATAAAATTTTAGACTAATAAATAAATTAATTTAATAAGAAAGTCTCATCCCTCCTTCACGTAAGGGAGGAATGGGAAATGTTTTTATAATGAAAATTCATATTTAATTTTCAATAATGTTGTAGAAAAAAATGGAAGATACCGTGTGATATTATCGTTTCTAGGGTTTATTGTAAATTACAACAATTATTTTATGTTAAATTCTATTTTGTGAAAATTAAATCTAATGAAAAATATTCTTTTATACAGCTAGTGCCGCCAATTGATTTTGGAGGATGTACTATAATGGATAAAGGTACATACAAATAATATACTGACAAAAAAACATTAAATACAATAAACCCAACTGGAGTGAAATATTAGCCAGAGCCAGGAATCGAACCCAGGACCAGAACATTCAAGCTGTTGCTCTATCCACTGAGTCTGCAAGTTGTCCCGTCATCCTAGGCTGTCTAAATTATGGAAGATAACTTTATCAACTTCGTTTATTAGTGAGAAACTGAAGACTCGGCCATCGGCTGAAGTAGCTTAGTGGATAGAGCAACAACCTGGAATGCTTGGTATCGGGTTCGATTCCTGGCTCTGGGTAATTTTTCACTCTAGTTGGGTTTATTGTATTTAACCCTCTCACTGACAAGCCCGTCTATAGACGTTCCCTAAGCTCCAGGCTTCACTGATATGCAAGCAATAATTAAAATGATATAACTCAGTTGATTTAATGGATTTTTAATACATTGTGCAATGATTAACACACTCGAGGATAACATTCATATTCGTAAATAAGAGTTTTCTATAATTTTGAAAGAATCATATTTTTTTAGCAATTAAAACAAAATGCTGAGAAAACAATATTACAATTTTGCCCTTTTGCAAGACTGTCAGAGGGTAATGTTTGTGTGTCAGTATATTATTTGCATGCACCTTTTTTTTTAATAATTTTGAAGTATTTGTAAAATTCATTTATTCAATACGAAGGTGAATGTAGATTTTTTTTATAATATCAAATTCATTATAAATTTTATTAAATGTTTCTTTACTTTTCATGTTAACAAATAACTTTCTTCTGTAGATGAATGAGAAAACAATTTAAATACAGTGCGAGCTTCCCTGACAGTGAAAAAATTTATAAAGTCAGATGAGGAAAAGGAACCATTGTCTATGAGAAAAATTCCTCCCCATACCTCACTCGGACCTTTTAATATGTTCTACAGCCCTGGAATTTTCAAATATTTAAAAATAATATCAGTTTATCAATCATTTTCTAACACTATCTTAACAAGCATGTAAATTTAATTACTGATATTTGAAGAAAATATGTTTCCAAAAATAATATCAATAAGTATGATTTTCATAGGTATTTGTATAAACTCTAGTTATGTAATATTTGTAAAATATGAGTCTTATTAAAAATGTATATGTAAATCATTTTTATTGTGTAGAATGTAATAAATCGCTATTTGGAAATGAAATTTATTCATATTTTCATTGTATTATGTCATTCGCATTTATTGGATGTACATGTATGCATATCACATTTATAATAAAAATGACTATTCATAATATTTTCCAAAGCATTATATACATTTCTATTTGTTTTAACTCTTATTTCCATACATTTTCTGCTTCTAGAAAGTCTTCTTAGCCATCTCTAGTGCTTATAGCATACTGATAAGAACTAAAAAAATGTGAAACCTGCCCATAATGATTGTTGATATGCTTAATATGGATTTTTGCGTACATATGTTAATGTGTGTACATCATCTTTGTTATATGCAATTTTTTGAGTTAGAAATTCTAATTCCAGAGCTGAATTAAACACAGTTGAATCCTACTAAATTCATGCATTTAGATCAATTCTTCCGGATCTTTAAGCCAGTTGAGAGTTTTAAAATTGTGGTCCTATGAATAATTACATTTTCCTTTTCACTATTTCAATATGAAACATAACTCTCTAGCAAAAAAATTATTAGAAAAAGTCTAGTGTATTAAGTGTAGACAGTGCAAGAAATTTGTAAGGAGAAAATCGAGAAAAAAGACAATAAAATAAATAAATAAAAGGAAAAAAAGTTCCTAGTGATTAGTGATAACTATACGGAATATTAAGCAAAAAATAGAATAATAGGTTAAAAAAGATATTTTATTAAATATGGCATTCAGGTAAAGACATTTTTTTTTACAGATTTTACATTTTTTTTAAGCTATTGAACCAGTTATTTTATAGTGTTTCAAACATATGTATACCATAAGACACTCGTTAGTGAAATTCTCATGATCTTGGAATTGAACAAAATAATTTAACAAAATTGAACAAAACAACTGTATTTCCATTTCTACTTTAAAAGCACATTTACATTTAAAAAAACCATTGTTGTTTCTCATGATATACAGGTTTTCAAATCATGAATTGGATTAGATGATGCACAGTGCTTACTTATACAAATAGAATATTGTCTTTAAAAATTGTAAATTTAATTTGTCTCAACTACATCAGTATATATATTTTTTTTAATTTAGGCATATTTTATAAACTTACTCCTTATATTTTATTTACATTGTTTTTATTGACTTTTTTTAGATTAACTGAAAATCGTAAGATCTCCTTCAGATTTATCTGCTCATTTATTAATGTTATTACAATGCTCATGTAATATAAAAAATGAATTTGTATCTATTTAAATATTTACAGTGAAACTTCAGTGAGTTTTCTCATGCCTAACATACAAATACATACGGCAATTGCTGTGATATTATTGAAACACATATCGGACCATGTTGCTTATTTTGCAAAAAAAACTATTTTGATACATGAGGAAAACTCCACTGTGGGTATTTAAAACTATAAAAATTCCACTTCATATTGAAAAAATACTATAACAACTCCAATTAATATAAGTATTAAAATACAAAAAACAATTACTTATGTTTTAGATACAATATACACTGGTGTCTAAAAGTTAAGCATAATTGGTAATTAAGTAAGTAATGAAAGAAATATAAATAGAAATGTGGTGAAACTCCAGGTGTGTAAACAAAATAGTACGCGTCAAATATTTTCGTGAAGAGTTTTCCCTGAAATCGAACAGGGGACCGTCAACAAATTGGAAAAAAAACGAAGATCTTTTGGATAACCTTGTTAAAACTAATGTACCAAAAGCGTTCAAACTGCACATTATGATTAAGTGGCTTATTGTAATGTACTGTGTTTATTTTTATAAGGATAGCATTCATACTCGTAGAGAAATTAAGGTTTTTATAAAAACAGTCCGAAGTTTTTTGCTTATAATTTGCAGAGTTCTTAATATAAAATAATGTTCTTTTCTGAAAATATGACAAACATCATTGTACACAATACCCTGTCATCAGAATTTAAAAATAATAAAAATTGTATGAAAAATGAGTAGGTTTAGTAAATAATTTTTCATTGCGTATGCGTCAATAATATCAAAATTTCATTTGCATATTGTGTTAGCTAAATGTATAGAGTAACTTCTGTAAAAGTTTCAAAAACATAGCTTGAACATTCTGAAAATTATCGTCTATAGAATCAACTCAAAATCCGTTATTCCTAAAAGGAAGCAAAATATCAGGGGTTTTATCCAAATACAGTTGTACGTGCAATATTGTCTAGGCACGAAACAATGGAATATGGATACAGCCCCTCATCTTTTTGCTTCATTAGGGAATAAAATATTTTGATCTCATTCTATCAACGATAATTTTCAGAATTTTTAATCTATGTTTTTGAGATTTTCACAAAAGTTGCTCTATACATTTAACTAATATAATATGCAAATGAAATTTTAATAGCGTTCACGCATGCGCAGTAAAAAATTATTTAGTAAACCTGCTCATTTGTCATATAATTTTTATTATTTTTAAATTCTGATGATAGGGTATTGTGTACCATGATGTTTGTCATATTTTCAGAAAAGAACATTATTTTATATTAAGAACTCTGCAAATTATAAGCAAAAAACTTAGGACTGTTTTTATAAAAACCTTAATTTCTCTACGAGTATGAATGCTATCCTTATAAAAATAAACACAGTACACTACAATAAGCCACTTAATCATAATGTGTAGTTTGAACGTTTTTGCTACATTAGTTTTGATAGGGTTATCCAAAAGATATTCGTTCTTTTTCAATTTGTTGACGGTCTCCTGTTCGATTTCGGGGAAAACTCTTCGCGAAAATATAGTACGCGTACTATTTTGTTTACACACCTGGAGTTTCACCACATTTCGATTTATATTTCTTTCATTACTTACTTAATTACCAATTATGCTTAACTTTTGGACACCAGTGTATAATAATTTTTTTGTAATTTTTTTCTCTGTACCTTAATAAAGTTATATTTCTAATGATTTTTAGTACAGTTACAAGGGATTTTTTAGTATATTTGCTTAGAATGTTTTGTGGATTTGTAAAGGATTTTATAATGCATTTATTATTATTATTATTATTATTTTGAATGCATACTATCTATTTTATCCAAAAAATGCAAATTTTATGAAGGATATTTGATAAAGTACATAAAACGCTTATGGTGCATTACTATATAAAAATAGTAAATGTACTTCAAAGTCCTTCACAAACTCACAAAATTTCTTAGCAACTGTACGAAAAAAAATCCTTTGTAAGTGTACTAAAAATCATTAGAAAACCTACAAAATATTTTTTTTAGAAAACACCCTTAAAAATAGTTAGCACGTTTACTAAATAATCCTTAGTATATTTACAAAAAAGTATTTAGTAAACTCTCTAAAAAATCACTAGTAAGTATACTAAACAATATTTAGTACCTTTATAAAAACTAATTTGAGAATCTACTAAACAATCCGTAGTAAGTTTACAAAGAGTTTTTTGGAAAGCTCTCTAAAAAATCTTTACTACGTTTACAACATAATCATTGGTAAATTTACTAAACATTATTTACTAAACTCCCTAAATGATCGTTAGTAAGTTTACTAAACAGTATTTAGAAAACTTACAGAAGTTTCTTTGGAAACCTCCCTAACAAATCGTTAGTACGTTTACTAAACAATATTTAGTAACAGTTACTAAAGAAACTTTAGTAATTTTACGTGATTTTCTTAGGTTGCGGTTACATAAAAAGTTCTAGGCATCCCAGTTTCCAAGAAAATTCCTAGTAACCTTACAGATTTTTTTTTTTTTACAGTGTATAAAAAATAAAAATAGTTTCCATAAAAATACAAAACATATAACATTTCCTCTTTTAAATAGCAAGTTAATTAAAAAGTATAGAAACAAAACTCTGTTTTTATATTGCATAGTTCATGGTAGTTTCTTGGTAAATAATTTAAAAATTGAACGAAATGATTGCACTGTATCTCGCAAAAGCAGTTTCCTCTTTATACTATTTTATTGAATTTACTTTTAAATCACTTTTAGATATGTAAGCTAACCTTAGCAAAAATCTATATTAAGAATTTCTTCATGCGATCACCGTTTGGTCAGATGTTGTTTTATAGTGTTAAACTCTAAATAATTTTCCCATTTTTATTTATTTATTTTTATTATCATTAGTTTTGCATAAATCTTTCTAAATCACAATTAAAATATTTTTATGATACATACCCTTTTTAATAAGAAGAAACATAAATATTATTTGAAATAATATAGTATAAATAATAATAAATAATTTAATTCATGAAAGTCATGCTTTGTTACTATTGACATTAAAATGTCAATCTGCTAAAGATTGAGTGCAATTTTATGGGAAATATGGGAGCTTTAAGACCCGTTTTCTCGGAAACTACCTGGCCGATTTTGATAAACTTGGAAATCATACTCACTATATTACGCTCAAGATTTATGTCAGACAGTTTTTTCTGTGACTAAAACTTTTTCTTTTAGAGCAATGGTAATTTTTCAAAAATTTTCAATTTTCAAGGTTTTGTTCATCTGACGAAACTCTATTCGTCTCTGTCCGTCTCTCACAGAATCCATACACAAAAATCGTATAAGTCAGAGACTTCAAATTTTGTATACTTACAGTTGATACCTCGTGTCACACGACAAATCATAAAATTCCGAAAAAGTGTAGTACTTTAATTAAATTAATTTTATTAATGTCATCCATTCATTTCTGCATTCACATTTTAAAACAGAGACTTAATTTGAACGTTTTACGTGTAGACATCATAGCTCGGAGGTAAAGTGTCTGGCTAATAAACAGGAAATTACAAGGTGATTCAAAAAAAATAAAAAATAAATAAAAAAAAAACGTGGACAAATTGATAAGACAAATCAGTCATACGACAAGGATAAAAAATCACATAGGAACATAGGACCAAAACCACTTATTGAGTCACAAATACAGGGTGTTTCATCCTAGCTTAATTTGGGTTGACGGTAATAACTTTCAGAAAACTGAAGTACATTATAATAAAACCATTCAACAGACATTCTCACCTTTGTTTTAAATGTGATAACACCAAACAAAAGTGGTAGAAGTTTGCATTATGCGCACCAGCAATATGCACTTGGCACCTCATATTTTGGACTGTGATAATCAGTTTATACGGTATCATCGATTGCTTGAGTAATATATTTTTTTAGATCTTTTCGTAACGTTATCACATTTAACACAAAATAAGGTACACGTCTTTGCATTTTCATTAAAATATTTTTATTTTCCTCGAAATTATTAATTTCAAGCCGGGTGTAGCTAGAATGAAACACCCTGTATTTGTGACTCAGAAAGTAGTTTGCGATTGCGACCCTATGTTCCTATGTGATTTTTTATCCTTGTTGTATGCTTGATTTGTCATATCATTTTGTCTACGTTTTTTTAATCACCCTGTAGTTCGATCCCCGGTGCTGCTAGTTGAAATTTTCATATTAAGATGGATTTAATTAAAAGAAATTTCGTATTTGTTTGCCAGTTTGAGAATTTTGTTTTTAGAAATTTAAATTTTTATTTATATCTCCGCTAATTTTTTTTTTTTTTTTTCATTTTGGATTTTCGAAAAA
Source organism: Maratus speculifer (assembly GCA_964019185.1). Lineage (NCBI taxonomy): Eukaryota > Metazoa > Arthropoda > Arachnida > Araneae > Salticidae > Maratus > Maratus speculifer. Next base: position 247,030,816 of record OZ025289.1, read on the forward strand.
TTTGGAATTTTGGATTTTATTGAAATAATTTGACTAAAATAAATAACTTCCTCTTATAAATATTTTAAAATAAAATTTGTTGGTGATACCATCTATGTAAGAATTTATTAATTATAAATTAATAATTTGAATTTATTCATTAAAGTATAAGTTGTTTTGAAAGAAACATTAAACGATACTCTCTGTGGGATCTGAGATCACTTTTACTCACCTGTTCAGAAATATGTGTTTCTGAAACTAATTCGCATTATTATTGTTTGTTTTTTTTTTTTATGTCTGCCATTCATGATCTTATATCTATACTTTAATGCCATTATATATATATTAATCGAAATCGCTCAAGTATGATTTTTAGATAAAAAGTACAATTTTTCGAAGAGCTAAAAAACTTCTAGCAGTTCTAACTAGCATATTTTAAAGGTCTATACTTTCCTAATCTGTACCAGAATGTCGGACTAGATCGATCCGATTTTTTTTTTTTTTTTTTTAACATTTGACATATTGAAGGAGAAATTTAAGATGAAAATCAATGTTGGTATAGTATTGAATTAATCATATTAAAAGGTATTAACATATGTACCCACATTTTGAAATATTAAGGGGCCGCTTCACTCAAATGAAAAGACCTGTTCGCTAATGCTAATCCTATGGAAGAAATTTATAAAGATATCTCGGTTGCATTTTAATATTTTTAAATGATTCTTTTTGCACTGAATAGCTGAGATTGATCTGAATGCAGGCCGTTTTTTACTTTTTTGATTTCGTTTACAGATATTTTTTTACGAGAATGCTTTCATTTTCAGAACCGGTTTGGAAAGCAACATCACCCTCATAAAAAATATCTGTAAACGAAATCGAAAAAGTAAAAAACGGCCTGCATTAAGATCAATCTCAGCTATCCAATTCAAAAAGAATCATTTAAAAATATTATATTGCAACCGAGATATCTTTATAAATTTCTTCCATAGGATTAGCATTAGCGAACGGGTCTTTTCATTTGAATGAAACGGCCCCTTAAGATATATGTACTGAATGAGGTATACTGTATGAGATAGAAGAAAATTTTGGGATTGGCACATCCAACTAGTTTTCTGTTAACTTGACACAGAGCGAAGACTGGGTGGTGGAAGTGGGGGTGCAGCCAGTGAAACATTTCGGGGAAAAGCTGTGAGAATTTTTGATTCGGCTAATTCTGAAGGCTTAAATCTCATTGATAAAATAAAAAATATATTGTTTTAAGTGGCGAATATTAAAAATGTTAACATTTAAAATTTCATAAGAAAATTTATAAATAAGAAACAAATTGTGAAAAGATTAGTAATTTTCAGAATTTCTACTCTGCAGGACCTATTAAAAATAAATTTTCATAATTTTAGAAACTTTAAATAGTTAATGTATTTTCGCGGTCTGGGAGGAGCTTCATCCCCTAGTACCCCCAGTGGCTGGTGCACCAATGCTTTCTTACATGATTTTATCAAACACATGATTATATAGACATGTATATATAGACACTTGGACAACATTTAATTACATATAATAAACGGGTATAAAATATTACAGTAAAACTAATATAAGTGGACATGGCGACGTAGTCATGCCTTCCCTTAAATAACAAATATTTTGATATACAATCGAGTCTTTGTATAACGAAATCCATCGTTACAGTAAAATAATTCGTTATATAGAAAAATTCTATCAATGTTTAAGTAATTTTTTTTTTTTTTTTTTTTGAAGTGGTGAACTAAGATTCCAAAATTGTATTTTATTCGAAAGAAAATTGTCTATATTTTGTTTAAATGCTGCTTTTTTGTAGGGGGGAGGGAAGGGCAGAATCAAATCAATAATTTATGCAAATACTATAAATGATTCTGAAATGAAAGTTTCTCTTTTAAATTCATAATTCTAGTGTATAATATTTTGCACAGCAATATTAGCTAGTCGTCCAATTGCAATTTCCTTAAAAGATTTCCTCCAAAAATCGGAAAAAACTCAAATTTCGTCAAAAAGTACGAATCATTTCTAAATTTGCGAAAGGATTTCGGAAAGAATGGAAATCACGTCAATAGATCGCGAAAAAACGCAAATCTAATCAAAAATCACAAAAAAAAGAAATTACGTCAAAGGATCACTAAAAAATTTTTAATTTGCCAAAGGATTTTGGGAAAAAACGGAAATCCGTCAGTAGATTGCGAAAAGAGCGCACATTTCGTCAAAGGATCGCGGAAAAAAACTAATTTTGTCAAACGACCGGTAAAAAATGTGCAATTTGTCTGAGAATCGCGAAAAAACGCTATAATAATCAGTGTTCTCGCTGACATTTGACCAACGTTATAGTAATTTGGCTAATTAAAAATAAAAAACATTCGCCAAATGAAAAAAGTATTAGCAAAATAGATTCTCCGTGTAGCACTAAAGATATCTTAAACCCTTTAATGTATCCCCTTTTTTCAATATGTTCTAAAATAACCAAAGTTTTTAGAACTGCGACAACGATTGTTATCAATCTAATTTCAACTATCCGCTACAAATATATTAAATATATGTATATGCATATGTATGAACAAGTTGGAAATTGCACGCGAAGCGTAGCAAATGAGGTGCGTTCGTACGATAGCGAAGTTTTAAAAATATTACTCTCATATATCAATCTCATAAAATTGTAAATAGAGAATTACAATTAAAACGCTCATCAAACAATGTTCTCCCTATACCATTATCTTATGGAACACTTTTGCGTGGCCTTATAAATCAATAACAAATGTTCTTTGCACCAAAAATTATGTAAAATGTATATTATAATAAATACTTTATAGTTGCATATAAATTTTATTAAGTTCGAATGAGTGTAACACCAAAAATGCATTTGAAACATTTTTTCCCATTGACCGTAATGTAACGGAAAACTTTTGATTGTCCCTGTAATTGATCTATGCATCCGATTTTCATAAAATTTGAAATAACTCGACAAAATTATGTAATAATTATGTATTTTAAATTTCAAACGTATAAAATACATTTGAAACTTTTTCCCCATTGACCATAATGTAATTGAATACTTTTGATTGCCCCTGTAATTGATCTATGCACCCGATTATCAAAAAATTTGAAATAATTCGACAAAATTATGTAATAATTATGTATTTTAAATTTCAAACGATTAAAATGCATTTGAAACTTTTTTCCCCATTGACCGTAATGTAATGGAATCCTTTTGATTGTCCCTGTAATTGATCTATGCATCCGATTTTCCTAAAATTTGAAATGACTCGACAACATTATGTAATAATTATGTATTTTAAATTGCAAACGATTCGGTTGGGTAGTTTTTGCGTTGTTATATGCGGACGGACGGACAGACAGACAGACGGACTGAACGACCACTATAAGTGCTACGTATTTACATAATTACGAACGCACCTAAAAAAGAAAAAGAAAAGAAAGAAAAAGCAAAAATTGAGGACTAGCAATTTGGCGATTCTAATCGCTTGTTTACGCGCGAAATGAAGAATTTAGTCGCAATTTGGCGCAATGGCGAGCGACAGCGAGAACCCTGATAATAGATCTTGATAATAATAATAATAAACTTTTCGTTTCTTCATAATCCAAATAAAAATTCTGTACTTGTGTTTCAGTTTGTGTTATAATAAAAGAGGATTTTTAATCTTTAAGTCGCTCTCTCCACTGCCCGTAATATAATTTGAAGATTAATTTACTTCCAGTGCAAAAAAAAAAAAAAAAAAAAAAAAAAAGAAAAAAAAAAAAAGGACTTTGTATATCTATATTATAAAGACCAAAAGTATCTGTGCGTAACGCATACGTCATTTTCCTAATGACTAAACTTTCCCCTGTAATTTCGGTTTTGCAATTTTCGCTACTGCAAATTTTACACTTCTAACTGTTGCACATTTTAAATTTTTACACCGTCGTATAGAGAAAAAAAAATGTACTTTTAAATGCATTTTGTTAGAAAACTGTATCTTAATTTATTTTTGAGATATTAATTTTTTTATAGTTTTTAGTGTCAGTTTTGTAATTGTGGCAAAATCACTGCATTTTCCCTTAAAATTGAAAACAAATAAATAAATAAAAATTAAAATGCGCAAGACTTTCCCATGCAATTTATATGTAATATTCGGTATATTGTATGTTCGGTATATTGTATTGTAATTCGGTAATTTGCAATTTTCTGTACTGCAAATTTTACACTTCTAAAAATCATACATTTAAAATTTTTATACCGTCGCGTCGTATCGAGAAAAATAATTACTTTTCAAGGCAATTTGTTTCAAAGCTGTGGCCTTAATTTATTTTTTAGATATTACTTTTTTTTATAGTTTTTAGTGTCAATTTTGTAATTGTGGTAACAGAATCACTCCATTTTCTCTTAAAATTATAAATAAAAGTAGAAATTAAAATGTTTATACTATTTTTAAAAATATCGTCTTTTACAAAATTCGGTGAATTTCGGTTTTACTTCGTTTAATAATTTGTATTATTTAGTTTATAGTATTTTGTTAATTTTTGCTTAAAATAATATTTGTTTGAAAGTTAGGTGGACCAATATAAGATGTATTTTTTACTGTAACTAATTTTGTAAATTTATTATAAATCAATGCATAGGAGTAACCAGCCTTTTGAACGGGTGGGTGCCCAGGATTTTTAAAGTGAACATGCTGGGTACAAACAATATCTTATGTAGTAAAACCTTCTATAGCGAAAGCCTATAAAACAGTTTTAATTACCGTTTTAGACAGGTTTTATATCTTAGTGTATAATTGTCTGATATTTCTTTTAAAAAGGGTCCAAACACAATTTACAAAAAAATATTTTGAATGGGTCTGCGTAAGCGGGAGGGGGGGGGGGGGGCTGGTTACGCGCATGCAATGAAACAGTTCTTTCTAAAGATTTTCTTTCGTCGAATTTCGACAGGTTAATATCTAGTAAAACACTAAATAAGAAGTTACCATGCTCTATTTGGAAAAAAAAAAAAAAAAAAAAAAAAAACATATATATATATATATATATTTGGGGGGGGGGGGGCCAAAAAATTGGAAACACCATTAATTAGACCTTCATTACAGACCAACAGTATTACATATAGAAATCTAAAAAAAAATTACTCAAATTATTACTATCAAAACATCAACTCATGTTTTTGAAAGTTGAATGAAAATTTTAATGTAAAATAATTTCAGGGTATTCAAGTAGGTTTATCTAGCACGAATGTAACTAAATTAAATAAAGTTAACATGCTGAAATATTTTAATTGCGAATCTAAAGTTGTTTGACATGATTACAGTTTTGCATTTTTCTTTTTTTTATGGGTTCATCATTGTAGACATTGAGCGAGTCAAATTGTGCTTACAATTTAAAATTTGCTAAATTCATCAATATTTGAACATCATACATTATTAAGAATAAAGTGTCACTTTAAAAATCGTGAATTTTTTATATTTTAATGAAAATGTTATCTACTAAAATAAATAAATGGTAAGATTTTTTTTTCTTTTTTTTTTTAATTCAGTGATAAAAATTTTAGCATAAGAACAAAGGTCACAAGACACTTTGATTATTTCGACGCAAACTTTTTTTTTATTCCAAGTTAACAAATGCGTAATAAAGGTATGCTTTTTTTAAATCACTTAAAGTTTGTCGTAAAATATGTTTTTAATTAAAAGAAAAAAAAAAAAAAAATTCCAGCATTGGTCATAGAAAATAGGTCGGTTCATAATCATACAATATCAAGCTTTTACATATAATAAATGTACAAATGAATTTGGAAAAGTCTTCAGCACAATTTAAACATGAAATAATTCTACAGAATGTTAACGATCAAGTGGCTACCAAAGAATATAGATTATCCGTAAATAAAATTGTCTTAAAATTAAAATAAACATAAATTTCAAACTGTATATAATTACAAAAAAACATAAAAAAAAAAAGAGATACGTCTATTACAGATTTTGAAACACTTTCCCACACTATGACAAAACTTTACAATTTATTAAGGGGCTGGAATAAACAATTTAAAAATGCACAACTCATTTAACACGTTCGCTGCCGCTTACATGAAGATATGATGATAGTTAATGACGCACTGTAGAAGTGAATTTTTCCCAGAAGGCGATTTATTTTTTATAACAAAGAATCAGTGATAGATTTTCCCGAGCGAGCGCGTGACTGGCTATTGGACATCACCCCACATCACGCGCTGGCGCGTGAGTGGCCCCTTAACGTTGACGCCTTATCACGCGCTGGCGCGTCTGCGGCAGCGAATATATTAAAAACCCAATTTCTAGAATTAAAATAAACAGTATGAAATACATCATGTTTTTCTATGCTGCTGTGTGTGATACATAGATTCGTATAGTATGTTACATAGTACACTCTAAAAGTATTCAATTAAACGGTTCCATTCAGCATTTTTTTTTTTTTTTTTTTTTTTTTAACATAATAGATTTTTCATAACAAGCCTTCAAAGTTGACGTTTCTGAGCACATTTCCCGACGAAAGCAGAAAAACCGGTCGAAGTCGAAAAGTAGGAGAAAACGGGTGATCACTTGATCGAAACAGCTTAGAACTCGATAGGTAATTTATTGATCAAAAAATGGAAAACTAAATTCAATTTGAAATCGTTTCAATAGTCAGGCCTTTCAATTTTATATATTTCCGTTAAAAATTGAATTTGTAAATGTGTCAAAACTTTTTGCGCTTGTTGAGCGGAGCGGTATAGACTAATGCAAAAAAAAAAAAAAAAAAAAAAAAAAAGAGAGAGAGAGAGAGTAAGTATAACAGAAATTAAAATTCAATTCCTGCAAGTTTATACACATAAATATAATGGTTTATTGTTGATTTAAAAAGATAAAATAGCACTCAAGAGAGCAAAAGCTGTATTAATTAAGTGGGGACAATGTGAAAATTCTTATATTACAGAAAGCACCAAATAGCATTCAACTGAGAAAAAGAAAGAAAGAAACCATTGAGCGCAGACATAAGAAAATATAATAACACTCAAACAAGTATAAGATTTCTTTGTTATATTATAAAAAGCGTGCAAAATTATATTCGAAATTGAAGAAAATTAAGTATTTGAGTAACATAAACAAAAGTTAATAATATGAAACGAATGTAAAAATTCTTATATAAGAAAGAGCGTATAAAATAACATTGAAGGACAAGGAAATCAAATAAAAGCGAGCGCATAGAAAATATCTCTCAGATGTGAAATAAACATCTTGGTTAGGTGACAGGTATAAAAAACAAAAATTATATTCAAATAAACATAATGTTTATATCTAACTAAACATAATATTTCGTTGTTATGTTATTAAGAACGTTCAATAATAGCATTTTAGAGAGAAAAAAGAATTAAATAGGTGCGTCAAAGCATAAAAAAATTTAGTAATGTGAAATAAACGTGAGAATGCTTACATCAGAGAGGATATACAAAACAGTATATAAGAGAAAGATAAAATAATTGACAGAAGAGCATACAAAATAGCATTCATGTAGGAAAGAAACTGAAATAATATCTGTTCCAACCCTGTTATTATACGATATTATCAAAACTTCTCTAAAAACTCTTCCTTAACCTATTATCATATCAATATAAATTGAATAGTAACCAAAATAAGTACATTCGTTAGATTTTAAAAAATGAGATAATCTTTAAACTTCAGTAAGTCTATTTGGATAGCTATGATTAACGTTATTGCAGTAAAAATAATTTTGTTCTCCTAATGGAGAAAAATTCGGACCCAAAAGTGTTAATAACACAACGAAATTTTATTCTTATTCGGATATTATTATTATTATTTTTATGCCTTCAACTAATTATTTCAGTTTCTTTCCTATATGAATGCTATTTTGTATGCTCTTCTGTCAATTATTTTATCTTTCTCTTATATGGAACAGATGCAGTATCTTCCCACAAGCCGCCATTTTGTTTCCCTATTATTTCTAACAAATTGCGATTATTGTCATTATTTTGCAATTATTTTTTCGAGAAAACATAAAATAAATATTTTTAAGGCTTATGCATACTAAAAAAATTTATTTTCAATTTACTTGAATGTTTTAGATAATAAATGAAAAAGCAAATCAAACTATTTTTACTATTAAAAACTTGATCTTTCAATCTTTGAATTTCCAAAGTAAATTGTCTTGTTTAATTTCATATTTAATTTCATATCATATTTTTTGAAATGTATGATTCAATCATTAAATAACCATTTCAGTTGCATTTTGTAGTTTTAGGTAAAATAATAATGTATGAGATTGAGGAGTAACAGGGAAACAAAATGGCGGCTTGCGGGAAGATACTGCATCTAAGCATCAGTAAACTTTTATTATTAGTGTTATTTTTAAATATCAAAACATAAATGAAGTCATAATAAGAAAAACAGCCATATACTATCATTTCTATAGGAGAAAGAAACAAAAGTAATTCTTAAAACAAAATAATACTCGATGAAAAAACATGTAGTACACCAGACATGAAAGGATTAAGAGCTTACAAAATAGCATTTTCGGGAGAAAAAAAAATTAAATGGTTGAGTCGAAGCATAAGAAAACTTAATAACGTGAAATAAATACGAAAATTCTTAAATTAGAAATTCCGTAGAAAAGCGGAGTTAGTGAAATAATTGAGTAGAAGCATAAGAAACTTTAATAATGTTAAAGAAAGGCAAGAAATTATTGCAAAATGTCTCATTTTAGAGAGAGTTGGACCCGATCAAGCCAAAGAGATTGCCAGAACCACCTCTCTCCTCCCTTCCTGTACTGCAAACATTTTACGAAATACATATATGTTGTAAATACCAAATGAATATATTAATTTTGTCCTGCTCTAAAAATAAATAATATTGATTATTAATCAGTATAAGGTCAAAACAAATACAAATTTCCTAAAAATAACATGGAAAATTTGAGAATACCCAAAATCAGGGTATCATGCGTAACGGCATATGCATTATTAAACAAGCCCTCAGAGAGTATACGAAATAGCATTCAACAGAGAAGAAAAGTGAAATAACTGAATGTAGGTATAATAAGATTTAACAATATTCCATTAAATAAAAAATGTAAGTGTAAAAATAGCGTAATAAAATTCAATAATGTTCAAATAAATACCTTAAATTTTCAATTTCCAACTGAGCTCTATGAATTATCCAAAGTTTCAAAGTTTAACTGAGGTTCCAAATAACAGGCACTAACTCCTAAACGCTCCTGACAAAGAAAGCATATGAACTGGTGTTATTAATAAGGAATTCGATCACGTGAAAGATAACCAATTGGGGAAGTTACGCTGACTATACCTTACTGTTTACTTTTGAAGGAATGTATTTTTAGGTAAAAGGTCTTAATCCTTTTTGAAATGTCTATAGTGAAGGCATTACAGATAATTCTAGACTTTCTCATTGTCGAACTCTGTGTTAGGAACTAAGAAGCAATAGATTAGAAAATCGTATTTCCCAGAGGAATAGAAAAATGAGAACAATACAGGATATACAATAGAGATTTGATTTCAACAGAAATTGCCTAAAAATATTTTACAAGCATTTACGCTCTCATTGATGAAAAATATTATAAAATCCTCTCTGACATCGATGCACTTGCGAAACAAAAACAGAGAGGAAACAGTGGTCTTTTTTCTTTTTTAAATAAAAATATAAATATGAAATAAACTAAATTAAGCATATTGTAATTTATTTATTTATTTTTTTTTCGTCAGAATTTCACATGATAAACTTTTGCATTTTAAATTAAATAAATTAGCAACACACCAACATTTTTTTTTTTTTTTTCAGTATACAAAAATATAACAAAAAAGTTGCATTAAAAATCCAAAAATTACTACTACGTCTTCCCCCCCCCCCATTTCAAAATGAATAATTAAAACAATGGATAACTTATATATATGTAATAACATAGCGCCCGGCTAACAGAAAAATACTAAACAATGTAATATTTTCTTTCATCAGAGGCAGAGGAACCTACACGTTTAAATTAAATTTCAAAGGCATGAACATAAAAACGTAACTAAACTTTCTTCCATAACAGGATTTAAGAGACCAGATCCCGACGACTTTTGTAAACTTTATGACATTAAATCACTAGTGAAGAATAATTTTTATTATTTTTTATTTTTCAAATTCACGTTGCAGTGGCGTATCTAGACTTATCATTTCGGAGGGGGGGGCTGAGATATATTAAAAGTTTCTAAGAGAGAATCATAAGAAAGTTAACTTTTTCGCTTTAAACAGATTTTTATTCTAGTAGGAAATGAATGCACATATTATACAGAACCTGCTAAGATTGAATCGCATGGGACTGCAAAAATTTCGTTTTAAGCAGGTTTTCAACTTAAATAGTATAATTTTTATGGCATGTAAAGAAAGCCTGTGTATAGTGGAAACTTGACTGAAATAGTTATTTTGTGACCTCTGAAAAAAAAAATACTTTTCAAATGTAAACCTGCTTAAAACGAAATGTCGTTGTGCTTGCTCCCTATAAATTCTATCTTAGCATATTTCATCCCATTTTGACTTTTGACTTTAAACTTTCGTAATTACATTTTATCCTTTTTTTTTTTTTTTTTTTTTTTTTTTTTTTACAAATTTTGGAGGGAGCTGCAGTTCCATCAGCCCTGAATACGCCTCTGTCCCGTCGGAAAATGAAATTATGGTTAATTAAATTTGAAAATCCAGGGAAGGACAACTGCCATCTCCAATTTCCCCAGCACTCTATATTGCATTTAAAATACTTTTGTAGCTTACAGTGTGCTACTGCATATGTTACTTTTTTATTCATTTATATTTTTTATTACTCGTATTTAAAAATTACATATTCATCTTAAAATTCTTTAGGACACCATTCTACGGGGGAAGGGGGGGGGGGGGCAACAGGGATTGGACCCAGAAGTCCGACTATAAAATTAGTTCTATTAAGTAATATCCTGTTTTCAAATAAAGTCTTAAAAAAAAAAAAAAAAAAAAAAGTGGATGGTTCTCCGGATGCCAGGACAAAAAGCGAAGGGAACGCCAAATAAAGATTTTGTTTGTCGTTTGATATAAAATGTATCGATATCGATATACATGGAATTTAGATGTATTGAACATATGAAATTGTCTCGTGATATTATCTGCTACCTGAAACGTTGAGCAAGTATCTTTATTAATTTTTTTAATTATAAATTAATAAATTTATAATCGTTAATAATTTTTAATTTTCATTCTTCTTCTTTTTTTATGCAGTGCAAAGAATATTCATACGAATTACTTCAACATTATTAAAATTATTATCAGAAAACTGGAAGAACTTAATATTATTGATATTTGTCAAATAATTAAAGATCGATCGAAACAGGTTTTTAACTCAGAAACAGAATTTTAGTATTATACCAATTTTTGTGGTCGATAACGAAAATGAAAATGTCCAACATTTTCTTCAAATATTTAATCCATACATAAATATATATAATTATTAATTAATTTTCCATGTTTATTAAACATAACTATTTCTTAATTATGCGTGTGACCCAAGTTGGCTAAGTTTGTCCCTCTGACTCTGACCAAAACTTTTTTCTTTGATGTAAAATAAAATATGTAATTAATTAATCAACGATACAGAATTATTTTCGAACTATAAGAATTTCAACTAATCAAAAATATTTTAGGCATGCATTGCATACTTCGATTTATCTTTTATAATGATTTTTGTAAATGATTATCTGTTATATTAGAACTTACTGAAACATGACATTCGAAAAACTTCTGCGGTTTCAAACTAAAAGTTTCTTTTTACACTTAAGTTTGCAGCTTTTAATGAGCGCGTAAAAAGCATCTTCAAAATTTAATCATACATACATTGCCTGCTTCATAATTTGCACTCACATCTTGAGTCAGTCATGACTGATAATTAAAAACATCGAAGTTCATAGCAATAAATAAAGAATATCTCATTTGGCTCAAACCAATGATTAATGTTGAAAATTTCCGAAAAGAATTTTAGAATATAGATAATTTTGGTCAAACTGAATTTCCGAAGCATTTTCGCCAAAAATGAATTTTCGGCGAAACTCTGATTTTGAACTGAAAACGAATTTTCGGTCTGTATCAAAAAATGATGTTTGTTCTAAATGAAAATTGATTGGCTGTATTAAAACATAGAGTTTTGAGCATGAACTCTGAACATACATATGTACAGTGCGTATGCTGAGATTAAAAGTTTTTGTCCCAACTCACATTTCAAAACTTAAAAAACTCGCTTAAACGAATCTAGAAAAATAAGCAAGCATAAGCGTGTGAACAATGGCCAGCTCTCCAAATTTAATTGCAAAATCTTCTCCACCAATGAAATTTTACTAACCGGTTTTATTTTACTTTATTTGGGGGAGGGGGGGAGGTATTCTATTATAATTAAAATCATTTAGTTTGCATATAAATACATTGTAATCCCTAGCTCGTTTTCGTTATAAACGTGATTTCGCTTCTAATAAGAAATTTCATAAAAATAATGTTATAAATATTTACTAAATGTAGAACTAAATTATATTTCTCAAACAGCAATCTTAGCTAAATGTCCAATTCAAATTTTAACGTTTAAGATTATTTAACAAACATGCAAACAAATGTTTAAATTGTTACTCAACTAAAGAAAAAAAAAAAAGTTGTTGAAAACATTAATATTGCAGCAAATTTTCTACGACTTTTTTTACGATCTTATGACGGAAATCGCCGCTTTTTTTTTAGCGAAAATCGTGTATTTCTCGCGATCTTTTGTTGAAAATCATGTTTCTTCGCAATCTTTTGGGGAAAACTGCGATTTTATTTGCATTTTTTTTATGGCAATAGTATTTTTTCGCGATCTTTTGACGAAAACAGCATTTTTCGCGACTTTTTCACAAAAATCGTTTTTTTTTCTTTTTTTTCACGCGATCTGTTGGCTGAATTCTTGTTTTTTCGCGATCCTTTGACGATTAAAAAAAAAAAAAAAAAAATCGGAAAATGACAGCGGTCTTTTGACGATATAAAAAAATTGGGAAAGCGGGAAATGACCAGGGACCGATTTACAAATTTAGGGGCCTTGGGCACAGATGTTTACGGGCCCCCCTATCACTGATGTTTACTGAGATCTTGACCACACACATATATATGTATATATTGTTGAAAGTATACTATTGACTTTAATAATTTAATTAAAATGTCTATTAAAAATTAAATTGGATAATTATTAATTTACTTTTTAATAATTGTTTCGTATTAAATTTAATTGAATAGGGGTTTTCTAATAAATTGTGTGGTTCAGATTACTGTTTTTTTATGTAAGTTCATATATCTAAAATGATAAACCATGCAACAAATGATAAATTTTCTACAATACTAAGCTATAATAATTATTTTAATCATTAGCTATTAATCAAACATTTTCTTTCAAATACAAACATGCAATTAAAAAAAAAAATATTTTTATTCTTCAATTGTTAAAACTACGTCTGATTTTGGATAATAATTAAAAACTTCAGTAGCATTTGGAGGCCCCTAAATATCGGGGGCCCTGGGCCTGTGCCCCGAATGCCCTGCCGTAAACCAGACACTGGAAATGACTAAAAAGCGGAAAATTGCGAAAGAATCTCATGCCTGTTAAATTATGTGAGCTGTTGCTGTATTTTCTTTTCTAAAATTTTTAATATGTACTTGTATGCATTGTGGAATCAATCCGTTTTGTCAGGTATATTGGCCAGCTCACTTTTTCGAGCTGTGTCCTTTTTGTCTAAATCTCAAGAGGAAAGGGTCACTCTTAGATAGGATTCATTGTGTTCCATTCGTCAGTGGGTTAATTCAAGATAAATTTTGACAAATACCTGTACCAGCTCTAAAGGGACAATGGAATTTGTCAAAGATGCAATGCCAAGCATCTGAGCCCTTTACCTTTCTTTCCCTTGAAAAGAAGAACATTGAATAATTTTAGTAAACAAAATATTTTCTGAGAGGATAATCCATTCTTCCTGATTTGGCACTGATTTGGCTAGTACAATGGCGGAATGGGGGGAGGGTTCGGTGGAATTCAGGGGATCCAAATTTATGTTACCAAACTCCTTGTTTTCATTTATTATTATTCATTATTTATTATTCATTTATTATATATATATATATATATACATATACATATTGGGAATTTTTTTTCAATGAAAGTACATACATTTTTTGTTTCAAAGTAATTGCATCGTCTCTTGCCTCACACCCTCAAGGAGGGTTGGCAAGTTTTGACGGGGTGGTTAAAACCAGCGGATATAACCGGTTAGTATGCGGTAGAAACTGGTAGAAACTAAGAAATAATACTAATAAGAACTTTAAGGCCCCTGTCCTCGCTCGAGGAAACGCTCGCGAGCTAATGCTATTCCTATGGGGAAGCATTTTTCTAATAACTCTTTCGCAATTTGACATTTTTGAATAATTTTTTTTTGCATTGGATAGCTGAAGTGCATGCCGACAGCGTACTTTTTTTATTTTTTCGATTTTGGTTGCAAATATTTTTTACAAAGTTAGTTTCACTTTCAAAACCGGTTTCGAAACTGAAAGTGCTTTTTAAAAAAATATCTGCAACCAAAATCAAAAAAGTAAAAAAGGTGCGCTGTCGGCATGCACCTCAGCTATCCAATGCAAAAAAAAATTATTCAAATATGTCAAAATGCGAAAAAGTTATTAAAAAATGCTTTTCCATAAGAATAGCATTAGCTAGCGAGCGTCGAGCGCGGACAGGGGCCTTAACCTGCAATGATTCATAATTCCTACATGTATTTAATACAAAAAATATTTCGTTAAAAAATTAAAATAAAGATTATGAACGTTATTTAAAGTAACAAAAAGTTTCAAAGGAAGCATATAAATATGCTTTGTTTGCATAATAATTTTCTGTCACTTGAAGTTTAACTATTGGTATTATTGTTTTTACTATTGAATTTCTGTTTAAAGGTTTTAAAAAAAGAAACTTTCAAAAAATTCTGTGATATTTTAACATCACTTTTCAGAGTACTTTTTAATAAGTAATACACTGCAATTAGTTAAAAATTATCTTCTACTACATACAAAGAGAAATGGTTCTTATGAAAATATGTAAGTAAATAATTGTAGAACAAAAATAGCATTAAAAAATATATCTTGTACAATTATTTTATAGTATTGAAAGAACAAATTTATTTCTGTAGAAAAAGTAATAACATATTAAGAGCATTCCACATTATCGAATTAATTTTGCTAAACTTTCTTAACCTAGATTGCTTTTTAACTTATTTGAATGAAAGAAAAGTTCGAAAATATTCTCTCAAGACCAGCATTACTTGCTGGTAATGTCATTATTGTGGATGTAAAACTTGAAAAATTCTCATTTTCACCAATATTTGTTTTTAAATGCGACCAACCACAGAAGGCAAGACATTTTCTAGGACTTCTTTGGGAAAATATGTTTCTGGGAAAAAAAAATCGATTTTGCTACAAAGGGTTATTATATACGGCACAAAATTTAGATTAATATCAAAAGGCAATTTTCTTGTGCTTTCTTTATGCTCAAATGTCAATTTTGATTCTGTATTCTTAGGATGAAGTAAATAAGCTAATATAAAAACTAGCACTGCATTTAATGGGATTTCAATCTTGCATTTGTGAGTTTCCATGATATTTCCATCTTTAAATAAAGTTAAACAAATATGAGCAGCTGTAATAGAACAGTCATGTTTTTTTACTTTTATCTAAAGCAACAGCAATAGATTTTAACATTTGTAACAAATATTTAACTTCTTTATAAATCATGATATTTATTTACAATTTTAACAACTGCTATGTCTTTAATATCATTTTCATGATTTTCAGTTATCTGCAAATAATATGGCTAATTCTTTGTAAAGGACTTAAAACTATCAATTCTAAACAAATTTATTTATTTTTAATTCAAACTATTCACAGTATTTTGTTTGTTATTTATCCTGAATAAAATGTATGTAAACAATTTAATGCTACTAAAAAAAGTCTCAGATTATGTCATGAAATGAGTTTATGCCAGTTGTTGCCAGTTAAAACCGGTTATAACCACTTTCTGCCACTGGCACGGCAGAAACCCTTTTCTGCTGGCAAAAACTCAGCCCTGGTCTCCATACGGGTATACTCTGAAAAAAAAATTACAGAATGGTTTTCTCATGAGGATATATACGTTTATAAAAAAAATTCGGCGGAACCTCCATACAGTGTCTGTAAAAAAATAATGAAAATTTCGTTATTTGGCGTTTTTTCAACGGTTAACTATGGAATGCAATTTCAAAAAATACTTTATTATGTCAAACACACTTTAAGAAAAAAAAAGGTTTATGCTGAGCTTGTTTAGCTAAATTTAATTTAAATAATTTTAGTTTTGACAGTTTTAATTTGTTTTAAGAATAATTTTGTTATATCCATATTTATCTGTATTAACCATTAAAATTTGCTATTTAAAACGAAATTCATAATTTAAATTAATTAAAATTGCTTCAAGCTCAAAGTCCAATTGAGCATTATCATTGTCAAATCGATTTTGTTTCAATGGAAACATCTGGTTTTTATTTCTGAATGCGTTTAAATGTATGAAAATTTTTCTCAGTAAGAATTTTTTTGTTTATGAAATATTTTTTCCAGTGATAAATTAAACAATATATATATGCAATACTATATGTATATATAGTATATAATATATTAAACTCTCTCATTGTTTATGTTTAAATTCATTAAATACTGCTCACACGCAGCCTAAAAGTGCAACAGTTTTCAGTTGCTATAAAATCGTTGCTTTTGGCAAGAATAAATGCTACTTGCCAAATCGCGTGACGCTTTCGTCTTTTCACGCCAAATATTCGAAAGTATTTTATTTTGTAGAGACGTTCTTCTGTAATTCCTTCGCTAATTTTTACTGATCCTTTATTACATACTTAAGTAGTTTAATTAGTATTTTTTTTCATCCGGCCAACATGACATTCATCGAATCTCTAATATGTAGTGAAGAAACTAGAACCATTCGTTACATTGAAACATGTTAGATGTAAACATAACATTGCATTTTTTATTTTTTTTTTAATGGATCGTTATAATTTAAAACTTGCTGTTGTAATCGTTTGTTATGTCAAGCATACACTCCTACTATCTAAGCATTAATTTATTCTGAAAACTTTAGCCACAAAGAAAAAATATACATGACATAACGTTTTAATACAAATATAATACATTATATACAATTTACACACTAAATACATTCAAGATCGTTACAATAAATATTTCTTAATTTTTTTATGAAAGTATACGGCTGATAATAGACAAATATTGCTTAAAACAGTGATGAGAACTAATGTAGAAGCTTTAGATAAAAGTTTGTGATTTCCAGAGAAAGCAGCAAATAATACATAGATATAAATGCCGACCCCCAAGGCAGTTATTAACCAAGCTAGAATGATGCACAACCACTGGAGCTTGCTGAATTTCGACTTCTGAGTTGAATTGCTTTCTTCAGACACACTCCTTACCCTGCAAAATTAACAAAACATTCAAAATCATTCTCAAGAATTTTAAATGTTAATTTTAATCTTAATTTTAAATGTTTTAACATGTTAAATTTACATTATTTTGTAAAAAAAAAAAAAAAAAAAGTCTGCTATTTTTTATTGAAAAAAAGTATATTTTCTACGAGTGGCTATACGATTACGCGAATTTTTGAGTAACAAAAGATCTATCGGCGTAACATTTCTTCTTTACTCCAAATATTTTAGGGTAATCCACAAGATCCTTACACGGATAGTGAATTAAAAAGCGTTGTCTTTTCCAAAGCTCATTCTCAAAAGGGAGAGAAAAAAAATATATATATATCAGACTTCGTTATTGACTCGATTAACAGAAACCTCAATAAATCGAAGCTCGGTTAATCGAGGTTCTACTGTAGTTAGTCATTTTCTCAGTCCCTAAACTAGAGTTATAGATTTCCAACTATGCGAATAGGGTAAATAACTAAGCTGAATCGACCAAATGATCCAGAATTTCTAATATCTTATTTTCTAAGTGACGAAACGACATTGAATCGAGAAATTAACGCTAGATTTCGGGAATGGTTTCTTAAAGTAGAATTATAATTACTAAATCAACTTCTTATGTTCGCATCTATTTGCAGAAATTTTTGAATAAGTTTGACAATGAGAATATAGACAAACGTTCTTGAATTCTAATAAGAAACTTTAGAACTCTCTAGAAAAGGGAACTAGAATTTAAAGGGATGACATGGAATTATTTTTCTGAGGCTATAATATAGATACAAGATGCCAGAATGATATTCTTTTCTCAGTGTTTAATGTTAATTTTTCCCATATATATACAATGTATGCATTATTCAGGAAAATGTATCCCAATTGTATAAAAAATCGATTTTTTTCTGCGGTAATTGAATTAATTTTAAAAGGCCAGGCTGGGTCTTCTTTCAATAATTTTAGCACAAGCCGGGCCGTTCCGTAAACAAGGAATATAAAAACATCGGGAAGGCCCGAAATAGCTTTCGTTCGGACCCGGGCCTGGATATTTCGGTGCGTGCAGACTTCTATGTCAGTACAGAAGTCCGATGTACTGAAGCACTTTGCGATAAACTGAAAAAGTTCCGATTTTTTCTACAGTATACAACTATTTTAAGTTTTTCTCTTGCATCCCTCTATGCATTTAAATTATTTGTATGTATATTTCAAAATAACAAAATCTCTGAAAAAATTAGCTACAATCTTCAAATTTATAAATAGATAAAGGACTAATTAAGATTAGGAGTGTTAATAAAATTTTCATTTTTCCTACTCAAAAATGCGAAATTTGGACCACAATCACAAATGCTTTTCGTTCTTGCTTTGGAAAAAAATGTACTGACTATTCTTATGAAGGTTAAATAAATAAATATATAAATATATATTGGATAAATTTTTTAAATTTATATTATAAATTTTAAATATACATTTTTAAATCATAATTATTCATTTGTTTAAAGTCTGTGTAGTTATACTAGATTAATTTTAAAATAATTAGTCTAATTAATAAATAGCAGAGTTGAAGTTTTCTACTAGGCGAATTAGCTGGGTATATCATGTTCACCAGATTCGTCCGGCATTGTTCAGATGGCAAAGTATTGCCAGTTTCGACCAAGAAATCTCGATTCGAATCGTGGTCAGGACATTTTCCGCCCACTTGGAAAATTACAAGTTTCTCAAATTACTATATTCATATTATAAAATAGATACTGATTCTCTGTTTAGTCCTAGTTTTCGTTAGAGATAAAAGAATAATCTAGAAACAAAAATCGCGTATTTTACGCACTCTTTACTCTTAGGATAAAAAAAAAAAAAAAAAAAAAAAAAAAAAAAAAAAAAAAATGTAGCTACGAGGATGGTTCAACAATTACTGTTGAATAAGATATTTGTATTGCGATGACTTGTGTGGAATAACGAAGCCTAATATCTTAAATGTCTATATGCTCAATTTCAAAACCGTAGCGGATATATCAGTGGCGTAACCAGAGTGGGTGCCCAAAACCAATAATATTGTAAGGTTTTCTTCTGCTTGATTCATAGCAGAAAATATTCTAGTTAAGATAAGGCGGACAGAACTTTCAAAATTTACTAGTATTTAATGTTTAAAGATAGAAAACCAACGATTATAAATGCACAAATAAAGTATGAAAAGGTACCAAACAGCCGTTTTGAATTTACTATGGAGATTCTTCATCAGTGCAAAACTCAGTGAGCTAGAAAAAGCAAAACTTTTCTAGCTCGCTGAGTTTTGCACTGATGAAAAATCTCCATAATAGATTCGGAACGGCTGTTTGCTACCTTTTCATATTTTATTTGTGCATTTATAATCGTTGGTTTTCTATCTTTAAACATTTTTGCACAAAGACTTTATTTGCTATTTTAGTATTCAGAGTACTTGGGCACCATCCTAGTTACACTATTGTATATTAATATATTTTTGGAGGAAGGAGGGGGAGTGAAAGGCTGGTTTGAAGCTCATGGGGCTAGATTTAGGACAGTAGATGAAATGTGAGTACACCACCAGAGGCGTAGCTAGCAGGGGGGGCAGAGGGGGCGATCCGCCCCCGGAGTCTCCCTCTAAGGAGTGACACCCAACCTTTAGTTACAAATAAAAAATATAATCTTAGAAGATTTTGGAAAGGAATTCTGAATTAAAATAAAATTTTTAGCGCACGACGCAATACAGTTAGTTTTCTTTTCTTTTAGAATGCAAAACTTTATACAGAATAGTGTATCTAAATAAAGACATCATGCACCTATTCAACGAGTGGGTAGAAAAAGCAAATTTTAAAAATTTTAAAAAAGAATTTTCTTCTACATATAGACACCACATTGACTTATGCTGACTATGAGTTGAGTGATGAGTCGCTCCTGGAGGGGTTTTTTTATGCAGGAGAACAAAAGGTAGATAAGGAATGGTATGGTCACTTGTAATGATAACGTAGATTTGTGATTGAAAAAATATGACGGATCGGAAGGTGGGGTGACACCATGATGGCTGAGGGTGACATCATTTGCATCCGCCCCGGTTGTTACCCATCATAGTTACGCCAATGTACACCACTATGATCCCGAATCCAAACGACAATAGCCACGTCTCATCCACTGACCCAAATGTTGCTTATAAGCTCCAAACCAGTTTTTCACTACCCCCCCCCCCCTCTTTAAAAACCTTTTAAATCTAGGTGTCCCTTCCAAGCCTAAAACGAAAAAATATATATAGGGTAAGTGTACCTGTAGTGGGCCCCGTACCAATAGTGGGCCACCAGTTTTCAAAGTTGAAAAAGAAGCTTTCTAGTCACCCCTGTCAGATAAGAAACTAATTGCTGATTGGCTGGAACCCTTATCTGTTATCAGGCAAAGGGACAACTTCAGTATTCTCATAGTTTTTGAGCTGGAATGCTGTTTTTACAGACTATACGAAAAATCTAAAGAGAAGCTAAAATTATTTTACGCAATCATCAAAACTTCTAAATATGATTTCATTGTTGTATATAGTTAAGTGTAGAAATGTAAAAAATATACATGACTTCAGTACACTATGTATTAAACTCAAGAATGGAATGGCCCTCTTCATAAGGGGGCCCTACTGGAGCATAGAGGAAGGTAACATTTTTTATTTTTCATTTTTTCTAGAGAATATATTTTAAAAATTTGAATGTTTATAAAGGTAAGGACTAGGCTAAAAAAATATTTTTTTTTAAATTCACTAATACTTTAATAATAATTAGATAAATATCCTTAAGTGGCCCACTACTGGTGCATTTACCTTATGTTAATGTTGCAGCTACGGTTCTGAAATTAAGCATACAGGCCCTGATTATGAGTAATTGGGGACTTGGGCAAAGATAAATTACGGGACCCCTTTCGAATCATTGCAACGTTATTCAAATAGTCACTCATATGTGTATGTTAAATTCTTAGCCCCGTCAATTCTGAATTAAATAATTTAATTAATAAAATTACACCTCCCCCCCCCCCCCTTCCTTAGTACAGAACGAAACTCTTTTATATAACTTTAGCAATTTGTTATATTACTTTAAGATGAATTTAATAATGTCAACATATGGAAGAATTGGAAATGGAAAAAGAAAGTAAATATTTTATAATTTAAAGGTGTATTCGAAAAAACGCTTTTCCACCTTCAACAGCTCGAAATTTTCCTATACAATTTCAGACACATTTTTAAAAGTAGAAACATGAAACTAGTTGAGGGGATTTTTGAAGAGACGTATAAGGTGCCATGTGATGTCCTTTTACGTTCAATTCGGTACTTACGTATTAACGCCACCGCAGTTATCTTTTCGATTCCTTGTTGCCTTGTTTTTTGCTAATTTTTAACGCCATTTTTTGGTGTTTTAGTACTTTTTTGGTGTATTTTAGTACCTTTAAGTGCATTTTTTGCTCATTTTTTTACGTCATAATTTTGCGCAAGTTCTGCTGCGGTGGCGTTAATACGCAAGTACCCTCAATTCATTAGAATTTGATTTACAAACAATTACCCTATCAGTATTACCCTTTTTTTCTTTCCCAGATCTGCCGCTTCAAAAAAATCGGTTAAAAATGCCGTTTTTGATTGCTTTTTTTGCAGTATTTTCTGCATTTATCAAAGAATCGACAGTCACAGCACTTTGTGTACTTTCTAAATAAGACAATTTGCCAGTTTGATGCATATGAGAGCAAAAGTAAATTTAAAAATAAATCGGAAAATAAGCAGTTTGAATCGAAATACACCCTTAATGTATCAATTTGGGGACCCCTTAAGGTCCAGGGCCAGGGCCCATGGACAAAGTCCCGATTTGCCCTTAATAAGGGACTGGTGTAGGCATCTAAGACATTAGGCTTCGATATTCCACATCAACCATCGTACATATAGCTGCCAACTTTCAACTAATCTTCCGTAATACCTGGATTAATTTGACCCAGGTTAACTTCGTTTCGAACCAAAAAATTTACGTCATGAATCTTTATTTATATGATTTCAAGTTTCTAAGTGGAACATATTTAATTTCATTTTTTTGAAAAATTCATTAAACTAGTGTCAAATTAATGGATGCATTACGGGAGATTAATGTTAGGTTGACACCTATGCATCGTAGTACAAATATTTTTTATACTGTTGGGACTGTAGTTGTTGTACTATACGCGTAAATATTGCATATCAATTAAGAAAATTTTACGTTACCTCGTGGGCTCTGTGGGCATATTTAGCTGTGATGTTTCTATTTTCATATTCTGGAAACTATTAAGAACTATCTTTGTTTGAGAAGAGCTTTCGGATGGCACCCATTGAACTATAGTAGACCGAAATGGATGATCATTGGCGGATAATAACCTTGAATGAGCCGAAGTTTGATAGACTGGAGAACAAGTGAAGTTTAAGGGCTTGCATAAAACTGCTTCATCTTGTTTTAGATGTGTCTGTCGCACAACAGGATTGTAACAATAATTTCGTGATGAAGGAATGGACTTGACCACGTATTGTTCTTCCATTGCATTATTCAAGTCGATATAACAACTTCTTTCCCGACTCTGTTCGGATGAATTTTTCTTATGCTCTTTTATAGAAGGCCCAGGAAAGCTTCCCATGCATTGATATTTTAAACATGGGTTTCGCTGTGGGTGGTATGCCTGCGGATATAATTGGGTAGGTTCGGTAATGGTATCACTTGCCTGGTGCCTTTCCATGATTTGCTCTGAAGCCTATTTTCACCTGGAAAGAAAACGTTATGAAATTATTTGTAATAAATAAGAAAAATAATTATTAAATCTATGAACGAGCACAACTTAATTTCTAAGAAAAAAAAAAAAAAAAAGTACCATGGCTCTAATATTCTGGAGTAATAATTCTATAGTCATTCCCAGTCCCACACATTAGAAGTATGCTTTCTCCTGCACTACGCCACCTATGTAAGAAATTCGGTAATAAGGAAACGCAAATGAGTGGAGATGATATAGAAATAAAAAGATATTTAGGTTTTGAATTTTCAGAAGTCTAGGGCCCCGGACAGAGCCGTCCTTATGGAAGACGGCTTAAAGAGAGGCCCGTTGCAAGAATTTTGCGAGGTCCTTTTCTTTAAGACTCTTAACATAATCTTATTGACTATACTATAAATAAAAAGGAATGGTTTTCACCTATATACTCTGACTTGGAAAGCCAAGGTCCGATCCCCTTGATATTATAAATTAGTAGCATTTGTTTCTGTGTTTCTAAGGGTAATTTCTGGAATTACAGTACCAATTTCAAAAGCAATGAGGGCAAATTGATGGAGAAAGTCTCTCTTCCAACATAGGCTATATTTTATGTCAAGACCACTATCTTTTCTTTACTAAAATCATAAATTTATATTAAAGATTTTTTATTATACCTTCTTCTTTTTATAAAAAAAACATTTTGTATCCAGCTGCGAGGCCTTTCTAGGCGCGAGGCACTGTGCGGCCGCGCCTGTCGCACACCCCTAAGGACGGATCTGGCTCCGGAGCGCAGTATGTAAGAATTTCGCTGAAATCCGACTGAGCTGATCTCCCGTGAGCTCTGTCGCAAATTAAGCTTGGTAAGGGGCTTTATATTTTTGAAGTACTTTTGATGACATTTTTGACCTAATAAATAAATACCTAAAATAAAAAAAATAATAAAAAATACAAATTTTAGAATTTGGTGTTACGAGATCTTTCGAACAATTACCCCATACGATATACGGAAAAAAATCGATTGAATCTGTAGAGACTAAAACCAGTTAAAAATTTTAGTGACTCGTTTTAAACAAGTTTTTGTCTTAGTAACTATTTTTTTACAATGGCCCTTTCTCCAGAACCATGACACATTTTTACGTTTAACGCAGGATTACGTTATGTTCTGTTTTAGCAAGTATTACTCTATAAATATTCCAGTCACTAATCTTATGGGACGAAATCTCAAGTTAACTTCATATGGGGAAATTTAACTAGGGGATTACTCAGTATACCTACTGAATGTGTGTACCTTGAAAAACTGTTGTCATCATTAAAAAGTAAGAATCCAATGCAAGCACAGTGCTTTTGCGAGTTTTTTTTTTTTTTTTTTTTTTTTTTTTTCTATTTAAATATTTTTTAAAAAAATTATAAATTTTGAAGATTATGACATTTAAAAAATATTTAAAGTGTGGGAAAATAATTTTTGAAAATGTGTTATGCATGCAGTTGCAGCTTTTTATATTTTCGATGTTGTTTACAGGTTTTTTTAAATTACTATTATTATTTTATAAGGATACTTTTATTTTAGGAACCGGTTTCGAAAATAAAAATATTCACATAAAAAAAATCCGCTGAAAAAATTAAAAAGTAAAAAACGGCCTTTGTTTAGATCCATCTCAGCTACTCAATTAAAAAAATATATTGAAATGCCTCTAAGCTATCTTAATTAGGATTTGACATTAGCTAACGGGTGTATTCACGTGTGTAAAATTGCCTACTAAGGTTGTTAATCAGTTAACTTCCAAATTTCCTCGCTAATGTTGTATATGGGGTGTGTTATACAGGGTGTTTCAAAAATTACTGATGGACTTTAAAATTCAATAACTCTCAAACGGTGACAGATATTGGAAAAATTCTTGCAGGAAGATTATGTAGTCAGGAGTTTTTTTACTATGATACTTGGTTTTAATTCGAATGTCAAACAATAGATAGCGCTTGGAGCAATAGGTGATCAATCCAGACCCGATTTTTGGTAATTTGAGATCCATTTAGGTAGCTTTCATTAGAAAAAGTAAAAAGCTACCTATTGCAGCCGTCCAAAGGAAAGCACTTCCAGAAAATTTTGGTATATTTTCACCGATCATGACCCCCAGATCCCAAAATCACCCTCCGTTCAAATGTTGATATTATATATATATATCTGATTTTTGTCATGCGATAACTAACGTATTTATGAACCGATTTGAATGAAACTTGGTGTGTACATAGTACATACAAATGTATCGACCGAGTTCGTTGGCCAGCATCATCCGCCATTTTGTTTCAAAATGGCGGCCATTTTAAAATTTTTAAAAAATTTTAAATTTAAAATTAAATACGAAAAAATTAAAAATTGAAAAATATTTTTCTTTTACGTGTTAGAACTTAAAACAATGATTCCAGAACACTTTTTATTTTGACTATATCTTAAAAAATGATTGAGTTATAGCACTTTGAATTTTTCTTATGGCTGACATTTTGAAACGATCTGATTTTTGTCACGTGATAACACGCGTATTTATGAATCGATTTGGATGTAACTTGGTGTGTGCATAGTATATACTAAGGCCTGAATCGAGTTCGCTACCCAGTTCATCCGGCATTTTGTTTCAAAATGGCGGCCATTTAATTTTTTTTTTTATTTAAAAATTTAAAATTAGGTACAAGAAAGTGAGAAATTGAAAAAGATTTTTCTTTTATGCATTTGACCTTGATACAAAGATTCCAGAGCATATTTTGTTTCGTCTGTATCTTAAAAAATGGCTGAGTTACAGCACTTTTAATTTCTAGTTTTGCTCACATCTTGAAATGATCTGATTTTCGTCACGTGATAACATGCGTATTTCCAAATCGATTTGAATGAAACTTGGTGCGTACATAGTACATACCAATGTTTGGACCGAGTTCGTTGGCCAGTTCCATCCGCAATCTTGTTTCAAAATGGCGGCGGAATATTAAATTTTTTTAAAAATTTTAAATTTTAAAATTAGGTGCAAAAAAGTAAGAAATTGAAAAAGATTTTTCTTTTGTGAGTTTGACGTTGATGCAAAGATTCCAGAGCATTTTTTGTTTCATCTATATCTTGAAAAATGGCTGAGTTATAGCACTTTCAATTTCCAGCGTGGTTGACATTTTGAAATGGATTGAAATTTGTCACGCGATTATGTGCATATTTATAAACTGATTTGGATATAACTCCGTGTTAGAGGTCTGCACGGGCCGGCGATATCATTTCGAATTTTCTAACGGGCCGGACCGGCAGATTTGGAATAGTTTTTTCAACGGGCCGGGCCGATAAAAAAATTTCCGGGCCTGCCGGACCGTCCTGGAGATTTAAGCAGAAACAATAAAATATGAGCTATTTTCAACGAAAATGGTTTTAACGAGAATAAGTATAAATGTGGCCATACTAGTTTAACAGCGTCAATATAAAAATGCACAGTGTATCGGCATCGGAGAATTACATTATGTGTAACCCGTTTTAATATTTTTTTAGCTGACTCATGCCGGTCCGAGATCATTATTTTTCTACATATAGATTGGCCGGATCGGTACTAGACTTAATTATTGGCAGAAAACATGATTTGTAAAATTATTAACAGCGATAAAGAACTTATGTTAGCTTAGTCTTCGGATATTATACTTCTTGATGACTTTTAAATTAATTTCTCAATAATGCGAAAGTTTGACGCATTTTCTGATTAATTTTAAATTGTAAAAGTATAAAAGTGATAAGCCTAACTACTGAAAGGATTTGTAATCAAATAGCGTTTTTAATTTTTGGTAAATAAAATACTTGTATAACCTTGTTGAGATATAATAGTTTCTCAAATGATTGCAGGTTTTTCTCCCTTCCCTTGCTATTGCTTCCGGAAATTCTATTTAAAACGCTAATTATGACAGTATTTTATTTGTTTGCAGTATTCTTAAATTGCTTGTATCAAAAAATGGATAACGCCATTCGATTATATAGTTTCTGAATAAAGATATCTGCTAATCTTATGCGTTTCTGAGAAAAAAAAGTGAATTTAGAAATGTATCAGAAAGGAGCTTCTTTGAATTTAAGAATGAATTTGGATTTGAAATCTATAATAAAAAGATATAGAAATATATTTATAAATCTTCTTTTATTAAACAGCTTCAAAATTAACGATGTTTTTAGCTTTCTTTCTTTTTTCTTTTATTCTAAGCCATATTAATTTTTTAATGAATCTTTATTTGAATGTTGAAAGTCTAAGCATCTAAGTAATCATTAATGTTGTTAATGTGTATTTGCTGTAAAATCATTCCATAGATATGTATGCAGTATTCTTTAAAGAAATCTTAGTTATATGGTAAAAATCTGAATTTTTTAGAAATCGTAGAAATTGTAACGGGCCGGGCCGGGTCTGTTTTCGCTGATTTTTGTATGGGCCTGGCCTAAAATATAAAAATTTAAACGGGCCGGGCCAGGCCCGGTCCGAAACTCCGGCCCGTGCAGACCTCTACTCCTTGTGCACATAGTACATAGCAATGCCTTGACTACGTTTACTGACCAACTTCATCCGTCCTCTTGTTCCGGAGTATTTTTCGCTTTGACTTTAAAAAACGCCTGAGATATAGCAGTTTGAATTTGTAACGTGGATGACATTCTTTTTAAAAATCAATTTGCCCGCGATAGCACTCGTATGTATTAATCGATTTCAATATGAGTGTGCATGTGCACATGGATTAAGATTTCGACCAAGCTCATTGGTTTGTTTTATCCATCATGTTGCTTTAAAATGGCATACACTTCATGATATCATCGAATTTTGCGACTCTCTAAATCGCTTAAAATAAAACCAGGTTGAATAAAAGATGACTAATTTCTAAAAATTCCTATTAATATTCAGTCTTGACAAAAACTAGTATTCAATCTTATAAAATCGGTTTCCACTAATTTGAGCTTAATATTTTTGAATAATATAACTTAATTTAAAATAAATAAATAAATAAGTACATGAAAGCTACCTCTTCCTCCCGGCACTGCTGGAAGGACTTTTTAATTTCATTCTTTCGCACGGAAGAAAAAGGCCGAAACATCAAGTCGGGATTTCAGATAAAAGAACTAACCAGATACGGCAAGAGCCCAAAAAGTTGAAGTCACAATTGTAACCGAGCAGCCATATTGGAAGGGTCAGATCTCAGATCAACAGGTCTTTTCACTTGACTGAAGTAGTCTCTTAATGTTAGCGAGTGGATTTTATTGCGTGAGTGGGAAGTAGCCAAAATACTTATTTAATATTATAGAAAATAGAAATACACTGAAACACTATTTGAGCATAATAATTCACACTCATTCATATAAAAAACAGACATTTAAAAAATATTTTGACGATGCACTGGAGCAGCCAAGGGGGTGGTTTTGGGGTTAAAACCCCTCCCAGAGCTAAGAAAGCTGCTTATATGAATCAGAACTAAACTTAATATTTAAATGTTTTGGCGTATTTCTGAATCCGCCGCTTTATTGAATCAGATTTTATTTAATAAAGCGATTCAATTAAATGGCGAAAATTCTTCTTAAAATTGTGAAAATACATATTACATATGTTAGTTGGTTGTTTGAACTAAATCACTTTTCTGAGACGCATTATGCTTAAAAAATGATCATTTCCTGCCACACAGATGCTCTTTGAGTTTAAGCATTATACAGTCAATATTCTACTTAGTACTGATTCTATTAACCGGCGATTCAAACAACCAGCAATCACCTTTATCAGAAACTCAAAACTCATCCTAGAACTGAATTCTGGCTACGTACGACACTGTGACGACGTTGTTAAAAAAAAACTTGATGTATCTTTTAACCGTTTTAAAATAGCTTTCTTTTAAACGAAAGCATAAACAGTCAACGCCCGCTTAAGACTTAGAGGTAGGGGGAGACTAGCATCACCCCCTCCCTCTCATTATTATAACATTTATTTTTCCATTTACTAAATTCATTTTTTGTACGTTTAAAAAATTTGAAATTTTCCCATCAAAGTTTCAAATAAATTATACTTTTAATATTATGCTAAAATGAAAAAGTATTTTCGTATACTCATAATTATAAATAACCAATTAATAATTATAAATAACCAATTAATAACGACAAATAAGGAACTACAACTGAGGATATTTGAATTCCATAATATCTTTTGTGATTTAGAAATTGCTACATAACAATAACAAAACAGTTTCGTAAGGGGTAAAAAATGTATTTTTTACCTTGCTTGAATTCCCCACCCCCTCAAAAAATTGTTTTGTAAAAGCAAATTTGAGGGGGGCATTTTTATTTCAGTGGGTAAACACGATGGGCTTATTCAGTAAACAGGCCCTTTAAACAGTTAATTTTTTAATTCCTGATGATAGACGTTAAGGTTCCTGTCCCCATCAGACAAAGCTCTCGTGAGCTAATGCTATTCCTATGGGGAGGTTACTTTCTGATATCTGGTTTGCATTTCGACATTTTAAAATGTTTTTTTTTTTTTTCATTAAGTAATTGAGGAGCATGCCGATATCGCTCCTTTTTTACTTTTTCGATTTTTGTTGCAGATATTTTTTAAAAAGGCACTTTCGTTTTTGAAACTGGTTTTGAAAGTGAAACTAATTTTATAAAAAATATCTGCATTCAAAATTGAAAAAATAAAAAAGGTGCAATGTTGAGATGCACCCCAACTATCTCCAATGCAAACAAAATGATTTATAAATGCCAAAATGCAAACCAGATATTAGAAAATAACTCCCCCCCCCCCCCATAGGAATAGCTTTAACTCGTGAGGGCTTCGTTTATCAAGAAACTTACTAAAACTTTCATATTAAAAAAAAAAAAAAAAAAAATTAAACGTATACATTTTGTCAAAAAATCACGAAAAACGTACAAATTTTGTCCAAAGATCATGAAAATTATATTTTGGAATACATAAAATTTTAATTGCACTGAAGCAGGATAAATTTTCTTTTATTTCGGGTTTTGGTTCAGTTTCCAGTAAAATGATTAGCATTCCAGGTTAACGAATTGTTTTGGTTTTTGCAGTTCCCATTGAGTTTCCGCGTTGACTTTGGAAAAAAAATTCTGATTAGGAGAGGCTTTGGGTGAGATTCTACCTTGAACAATGCCACTTTTGTAATTAAGAAGAAGAAGATCGGAATTAAAAAGGAATACGATACACAATGATAAATGTAATATCATGAAATCACAATGTATTTCAATTTTATTTTTAATGATTATCTAAAAATTAACCCTGTGTAATTCAATATCTCCAGTTTGAAAAATATTTATTCTTTGAGATCTCATTTCAAGCAAGTAAAAAAAAAAAAAGAGGGGGAGAGGGTAAGGGAAAAACAGAAAAATTTACTAAAGGCTTTTTTTTTACATATCTGCAATTAACAGAAAATTATATACTTCTCATAAATATTTTCAATTTTCAAATATCATATTGTAAAGTATACGAAATTATGCTTTTAAAAAATCTGGAAAACTGCAGTTTTTTTTATTTTACAAAATTTACCAAGTTCATTTTAGCATTAAAATAAGAATGTTAAATTTGCTTAAATGATAAGTAGAAATTTGGGCATGGAAAATTAACTCAGTATTGCCGTTGAAAATTTTGCGAATAATTTATAACTGTAGTGTTGGTAAATAGCGGTGATAAATAAACTAATCTTTTAAAGTATACTGTATAAGTAACATGGGCTATTGGGTATGGCGCTGTGCAAATATAACGTTACCAACTTTTTCAAAATTTTGGATCCCCCCCCCCCTCTTTTACGATATCATACATTATCATTCCTTGACCCTTGATTAATGATATCGATATCAAAGTTTAAAATTACTTTGATTTTCAAAATTAATTTCTTTTGTATGGAGTGATATACAAAACCTTTACATTTATTTTTCATGTGCTTTATTAATTCAAATAAAGAGTAGTCGATGAAACATCAGTTTATATCAAATAACACTTAAAAGTAATAGTTACTGTCTAAAAGAATTTTATAACAGCTTTTTGTTACATAATGCATACAACAGTAATAAAATCTTATTGCACTTACCCCGGACGGATGAGGGGGGGGGGGGGCAGATAGAAATTCTTATCAACGAAACAAATGGACAGCATTTTTTCTCTTTATTTATTAGTAAACACAAATTTCATCTCAAATGTACTACACATATAATTTCTGAAACCATGATTATTATGCATACACATGCGAAGAAGAATAGGAATGTGAAACGCTGGGGGGTATTCTATATTTTATAATGAAATAATTTTATAATAATTTAGGTATTTTAATAATAACTTTGTATTTCATAAAAATAGTTAACAGACTAACAAAAGATAACATATTATTTTGAACCAAAGACCATGATAATAATAATAATTTAAAAAAAAATGATTGGATCAAAAATGATATGAATAACAAAAGACAAGTACTCCTCTCTCCCTAAAATAATAACGTCATGTATGCAGAATCCTTATGTTACAGATGTGCAAAATGGTAATACAAAAGATTAAAAACAATTTTCATTTCATTGACATCTTGCTAAATACCCTCCACTCTCAATTATCAAAATTTCTTTTCAATTCAAAACTCTAAAGCATATAATACTTATTCAGTAATAATATAAGCACGTGCTTATTTGTTGATCTGTATTTAACCCCGTATATTTGATTTCGATTCAATGTATTATTACAGAAAATATTTATGTTCAAAGCAAAGAGTTTTAGCTTAAGGACAGTAAATAAAAATAATGATAACTGAAATTAAATTATAATAAATTTTGAAACACTAACTGAATATTGTGAAAAATAGTTTCAAAAGTGTGCGCTAATTTTAATATGCAACAGTTTTATAATACAATTATATGTTATAAAAATTATTCCCATTTTTTTTTAATCTCTCTCTCTTTTGCAAAATTAGAAAACAGACAAATACACAGATTTAATCATTTTTAGTGTTTCGTACATCTGACGAAAGCTTATCTTCTATGTCCTCTGTCTGTCTGTTTGTCCGTCACAGAGTCAGTACACAAAATCTGTATAAGTTACCGACTTCAAATTTTGTGTACTTACAGCTGAATACCTCGTGTCGAACAACAAATCATAATTTTTTGAAAAAGCTTATTATTTTCATTTAATTAATTTTTCAATGTCATCCGTTCATTTTTGCGATTTAAATTTTAAAACAGAATCTTAATTTCAACGTTATTCACGTAGACATCATAGCTTGGACATAAAGCATCACGCTATTAAACAGAAAGTTCTTTGTTCGAAGCCTGATGCTGGAACTTGAAATTTTCATATTAAGATGGATTTAATTAGAAGAAATTTCGCATTTTTTGCCAATTTAAAGGTTTATATTATTAGGGCTTCGTTCATCTGATATTCATAATATTTTTTGGAATTCATTTTTTTTTTCTATTTTAAAAACTATTGCGATTTATTGATGATTCAGCATTTAAATTTCGTTTAAACAACTTTTTCGTTCATAGAAATTTAAAATTGTATTTATATCTCTGCTATTTTTCTTTTCTTTTCTTTCTATCTTTCATTTCGGATTTAAAAAAAAAAAAAAATAATAATAATAATAATAATAATAATTTTGGATTTTATTTAAAAAATTTGATTTGAACATTTTTAATTTGATTAAAATAAATAGCTTCGTTCTATAATTATTGGTGCAGCCATCTACGTAAGAATTTAATAATTATAAATTAACAATTTGGAATTTATGAATTAAAGGATAAGTTGTTTTGAAAGAAATATTAAACGAAACTCTCTGTGCGATCTGCGATCACACTTACCCAGTTGCTATATCATACTGTCATTTAGAAAGGCAAAACAGGATAATTGCCATTTCTGAACTTCAAGTATATATTTAAATTATCATATGTTTCTTTACTATATTTCCATTCGGTTTTTTTTTTTTTCCGATATACTATTAATAGTTGAATACAAGTAAATTTTAATAATAAAATATTTCTTTGAAAATATGTATGGATAATGAATGCGTTTCAAATTGAAAAAATGTGGATTATGTTGTATTGATATTTATTATGTTGTAAATTTATCTCCCATAGGTAAAATCTTAAATGACTCTCCTACCCACGGCCGGAGAAACCATCATGCAAAAGGGGCGGCTGGCCAAAGCCCCGTTCCAGTTGGAATCCTGTTAGAGACTTCAAATCTCTATATATAACTCGGAATAACGTTATTTATTTTATTTATTATTAAATATTTGGAAAATAGTTGTTGTCTTCGGTAGAGAATTGGGAAATCTGAAGTATATATGAGTCTTTTTATTGGTTGAATTCCGCAACTTATTCTATTTTATTCGTTTTCTGATTGGTCCAAGTTTAATGTCCAAAAATGGTATCTTTCTGTTGCCACAATGACAAAAAAAAAGTACTGAAATCTACAAGAACAAAAAAAAAAAAAAAAAAACTAATAATTCAAAAACAAATTTAGATACAGCTTTCAAACGAATTGCATTTAAAAGTGCATTTTTTTCTCTATACGACGGTGTAAAAATTAAAAATGTGTGATCTTTAGAAGTTTTAAAAATTTGCAATACTGTAAATTATAAAACTAAAATTTCATTTAAAATTTGTATATGATTGGTACAGGAATATTAATTTTTAATCCATAGCGTACGTAATATAGGACTCTGTTATTACCTAAGCCTTGTTTTGATCATCATAAAAATGATGCTTATAATTATTTTTTTAATATAGAATTTATTTATAAGTTTAAAATTTTAGCTTTTGAAAGTATAATTTTCCAAATAGTCGTTGTAATTTGTTAAATTAAATTAATTATTATTATTATTTTCGTTAAAAAAAAAAAAAAAAAAAAAAAAAAAAAAAAAAAGAGTACAGTAGATTTTTTTAAATTTGCAACCCTAACATCTACAACTACTCTCTAAAATCAGCACATAATTAACGGATATAAACAATGAAACATTTAATTCAGATATAGGAACAAAAATTGATTTTTTTAGTTTTATATCAATTCCATATGTAATTTTTGTTAAGGTTACAGAATTCATGTTTTTTCATGAAGAAACACTATATTTATTTTTGAAAAAATCCAAGATATTGCTGATATTATCATCCATCAGTGGCAATCACATTCTTATTGCCAAATATATACGTTAATAATTTGTACGTTACAAGCAAAAGAAAAAAATATAAAAATTATTCTACGATATATACAATTTAAAAATGATTTTTAACACTGCATTATTGGAGTCATAAATATTGGGTCCAGTTAGACAATGCGCCGGCCCTAGATCTTACTAGAAATACTAAAGAACAAATTGAAAGCATACATCAAGATAATCAAGTATAGTAAATAAAATATAGGTACAATACAGCTTTAAAACGACATTTTCGGTCAAAATGTTTTTTTTTTTCTTTAAATATAAATTTATACCATTTAAACGTCAATTTTTTTTAAATGTATGGCATCTTCTCATGAGATTACACTTTAAAACAACCCCCAGACGTATATTGCATAGTTCAGTTTTATTCCTTCATTAAAAATAAACCTTATATGAAGCTCAGTAATGCTTGCAAAATACAAGAAAAAAATTAAATAAATAAATAAAAAATGACAGAATCTTTTTTTGTTTGTTTCTTCCGAGTATTTAGTTGGAAAGTTCCCCTTTGACAATTTTTTTAGCATGACAGAATTTTGTTTAAATTAATTTCTATTCTTAGATCTCAAGAATATTATTAAAGTTCTTTTCTTTATATTTGTATCCAAAATTTAAATTATTACAAAAGATTACTTAATAACTAATTAATATTCTGCACATTGACATGAAGTTCTTTATGTAATTTTGTAATAAATATAACCCCCCCCCCCCAAAAAAAAAAAAGAAAAAAAGAAAGAAAGAAAGAAAAATTAGCATTATTTGTTGACTTAAATGTATTTTAAAGATCAAAATATGTTTTCATCAATTTTAAAGTAATTGAGTTTTTTAAATAATTCATTAAATCTTACCTTGAAATTCCAAGCAATATTTTCTTTTTATGCAGGTTTCCGTTTAGCTGTCGAAAAATGCAGACTAAATTCTTCTTTCAACGAAAAATTAATATTACACGTAGAATGAAATTTTAACGGTACATAGTTTTAACCGCAACAAAAATTGCTGAAAATTTTCGTTCTCTTTCACAGGAAAGAAACCTCTATAACGTTAAACATAGGAAAGTAAAAAATCTATCCGTACTTTACCAACAGGAGAATGCCGACTGACCAAAAGGAATCTTTGACCACTTTTACTTGATATCGATAGCATGGGAACGAGACAAATCCGGTAGCCGTTTATTTATTTGCAAGTAGTAGACTCAACAAAAGAAATCTATTTAGCTTGCATCATTCCTTTTGAATTCAACAATAACTCCTCTGATGATGCTCTCACACCTTAAAAAACTCTGAAAATAGTTGACCGCAGGGCGTCCTACAAGCTATAGACGGAGACTGGGAGGTTATCTCAAGCTGTAAAAAAGTGTCGCCTTCTTTCAGCTGTAATGCACCGAGAAGCTGTAAAATTAGGCTTGAACGGTGACAATTTAAGTGTAATTCATTTTCCCAGCATTTATCCCAGAAGTTCTCAAACTTGTGAGAAAATATAATACACAGTCCAGTCATTATTATTTTAGTCGTTTTGTTAAATATCTTGACAAATAACATGAGTAATAATTCTGAAACTCCAGATTTGTAAATAGGTTAATACAGGTTATATATTTTTTCAAAGATGTTTTCACGAAACCCCATAGGGAACCATCAACAAACTGAAAAAGAACGAATATCTTTTGGATAACACTGCCAATACTAATGTAGCAAACGCGTTTAAATTGCAGATTATGATTAAATGGGTTACTGTAATAAACTGTGTTTATTTTTGTGGGATAGCATTTATACTCGTACAGTACAGAAATTAAGGTTTTTATAAAAACAGTCCCAAATTTTTCCAAGTTTTTTGCTTATAATTTGCAGAGTTCTTAATATAAAATAATGTTCTTTTCTGAAAATATGACAAACTAGTTTTTTTTTTTTTTTTTGTGCTAAAATTATTCAATTTCTAGGATTCTTTAAAATTTATCATTTTTTTTTTTGTTTGTTTTGTAATTTTTGGCCGAATTTTAGCGTTGTGAAACAAAATAGCAACAACAACGAGTTATAGATTGTGTAAATTATTTAAATAAAATTCTTGAAGGAATCAGAGATTCATTTCAAAATTCTCCCAAACTTAAAAAAGTGGGCAAACTTATTCCTAATTTATGCTTTTGGTAAACGTTTTTGAGAATAAAAAATTCGAAACTTTCGTGCGAAGCTCCTTAAAATATTAATTTGGTCGATACCAATGTCAATACATCTGTCGAGCAACATCAACACAAATGATTTAAATTTATTTATTTTCAATGAAGGAGGATCAAATATTATTAATTTATTTATTTATTTTTACAAAATCTGCATTATTCAGTCTTACTCTTCATAATAAAACTTAATAAGATTTTTAAAATCGTTCACCTGTATTAAAAATTATTTCTAAAAAGCGACCCTTAAATAAGGAAATTAAAATGAAATTTTGATCCAAAATCCCCCCTTCAAAATATTTTTTCTGGTTACGGCCTTACTATAGAGAACAGGGTTGGCAAGTTTCTTCCGCAGTGGAAAAAATCGGCCTGAAGAAATAGGTTTCCTCCGCAGTGGATGTATGTATGTCGGCCAATTATCTACACCAGGGCTGTCCAACGCGGCGCCCGCGGGCGCCATGGCGCCCTTTGCAGGTTTTCTTGGCGCCCTTTTAAAGGTTTCCAGTTACTAATTTTTTTTTATATATATTTAAAATTCCCTTGTAAAGAATTCTTTAAATCCTTGATACTCTCTTGCGAGATGTCTTAAAAATCTGTACAGGTGTTAGAGATCTGCATGGGCCCGGGCTTGTACCGTGGCCCGTACCCGGCCCGGTCCGCGGGCCGGGCCGGCGGAATCTTTTCAAATTTTCTGACGGGCCGGGCTGGGCCGGCAGAATCAGAATAGTTTTCTCAACGGGCCGGGCCGACAAACAAAATAAACGGGCCGGGCCGGGCCGATAAAAAAATTTTCGGGCCTCCCGGCCCGTTCTGAAGATTTAAGCAGAAACGGTAAAATATGATGTTTTCAACGCAAATGGTTTTAACGAGAATAATTATAAATGTGCGTCACGAGCCATACTAGTTTGACAGCATCAATATAAAAATGTAACTTGTACAGTGTGAGATCGACATCGGACAGTTAAATTATGTGTAACCCGTTTTAATATTTTTTTAGCTGACTCATACCGGGCTGAGATCAAGCTTGCATTATTTTTCTACATATAGACTTAATTGTTCTCAAGATCTGTAGGGCAGACAAAATGATCTGTAAAATTATTAACAGCGATAAAGAACTTATGTTAGATTAATCTTTGGATATATATACACTCTTAAAACGAAAGAGCTGATTTGGCTTCTCATGAAAGAGCTGTAATTATTTCGATCATAGAAGAGTTGTTTTTCAAACGATTAAATCTTCTTGATCTAAATTGGTTATTTAAATAGCTCAACTTCATTTAAATTGGTTAAAACTCGAGTTATTTCAGATCTTTTTTGAGAAGCTGCCTTTCAACATTGAGATGAGTGGATTTCAGCTCAACTTGAGCTATTTTGTGGCTGACTTTTTAAGAGAGTACTTCTTGGTGGTTTTTAAATTAATTTCTCAATAACGTGAAAGTTTGATGGTTTTTAAATTAATTTCTCAATAATGCGAAAGTTTGACACACTTTCAGATTAATTTTTAATTGTAAATATATAAAAGTGATAAGCCTGACTATTAAAGGCATTTGGAATCGAATAGCATTTTTCATTTTTGATGAATAAAATACTTGCATAACCTTGTTCAGATACAATAGTTTCTCAAATGGTTGCAGGTTTTTCTCCCTTCCTATGCTATCGCTTCCGGAAATTCTATTGAAAACGCAAACTATAATAATAATT
This sequence comes from Maratus speculifer, assembly GCA_964019185.1. Classification (NCBI taxonomy): domain Eukaryota; kingdom Metazoa; phylum Arthropoda; class Arachnida; order Araneae; family Salticidae; genus Maratus; species Maratus speculifer. Next base: position 247,069,122 of record OZ025289.1, read on the forward strand.
TATTTCCTTTCAGTATTCTTAAATTGCTTGTATCAAAAAATGGATAATGCCATTTGATTATATAGTTTCTGAATAAAGATACCTGCTATGCGTTTCTGAGAAAAAAATTAATTTAGAAATGTATCAGAAAGGCGCATATTTGAATTAACGAATGAATTTGGATTTAAAATCTTTACTAAAATGATATAGAAATATTTTTATAAATCTTCTTTTATTAAACAGCCTCAAAAGTTACGATGTTTTTAACTTTCTTTCTTTTTTCTTTTATTCTAAGCCATATTAATTTTTTGATGAATCTTTATTTGATTGTTGAAAGCCTAAGAATCTTAGTAATCACTAATGTTGCTAATGTGTCTTTCCTGTAAAATATACTGTAAAATCATTCCATAGATATGTATGCAGTATTCTTTAAAAAAATCTTAATTGTATGAAAAAAAATCTGAATTTTTTAGAAATCGTAGAAATTGTAACGGGCCGAGCCTGTTTACACTGATTTCTGTACGGGCCGGACCGGGCCTAAAATATAAAAATTTAAACGGGCCGGGCCCGGGCCGAACTTTTGAGTTTTACAACGGGCCGGGTCGGGCCGAAGAAATTTTCCTACGGGCCGGGCCCGGGCCTGAAAATTCCGGCCCGTGCAGACCTTTAACAGGTGTATTTCACGCCTCAACGATTATAAAGTACGTAATGTATTAAAATGAAGTCAACAGCACATAATTAGTTTTTCAAGAAACAAATCATGTGCTGTCGTGTTTTTTCACTAATTTCTAATTATTCTTTTTGTGTATCTTTATGGAATTTATGCCAATAGAAATTAATAAATGTCGGCAATATATTTTTTAATATGTTAAGAAATAAAATGAAAAAAAAAAAAAAGCGATCCACCCCCTTCTTTATGAATGGAAATTCAGCATGTTAGTTATCGTTATTGACGTTGTTTCATTGGCCATTTGGCTGTTTTATAAGACAGAAAAAGGCTGTCTTTTTATGTCCCGAACCTTTGATATTTGAGGTAATTTTGATGACTTTGTTTAAAAAAAATTCTAAAAAATCATGCGAAAAGATTTCCACAAATGAAAACTCTTTCAGGCTCTCTCTTTGGAATCAACCACGACTTTGTTACTGTACTTTTTAAAATGTGAAATTTATACCTCAAAAAGAAAAAAATACAGTCATTACACAGTATTTAATTATTACAGAGTAACAATATATCTAATTATATTTTATTTTAATTATAGGTGATATTTCATTTTCTGACTCCTTCCAATTCAAAAATGTTTAATATAATCCCTCGCAGAAAAATGTATTATTCGAAATTTATTACAATTTACAGTAATTTTGATTTTTTTTTTTTTTTTTTTTTTTTTTTTTTTTTTTTTTTGCATGGCGTTTTAGATTCATACATTATGTCTCTACAGCATTATGCATTTGCCTATATGTACTGCTGCTAATATTAAAAGATGATTTTCTTGCATGTTTTGAGCCATTTTAATAATGGCGCCCTTCATTGCTTGCCAAAAGCTGAGATGCGCCCCTGCTTAGTCAAAGGTTGGACAGCCCTGATCTACACTATGGGATATAGGCCCTAAGGGGTGGGATGCCCTCCGTGGGGGGGTCTTTCTAAGGGAACCTAACCCGTATTTACGCAAGGTTCGAAGAAAACCACGGAAAACTTCGAACGGTTAGGCCGACGGTCGCGATTGGGTTCGAGCCCAGCACCTACCGTCTACCAGTTTGAGGTCAGAACCTCTCGGCCACTGGTGGGGCTCCTCCGCAGTGGAAGAAACTGTTATTCTTTATAAATTTACCCTATAACTTTAAAATTTTGTGAGAAATAATAAATGGTTTCTTGTTATAACCTTAAGTAAATTAATTCCATCAGATACAAATTTAATTATATATGTGTTAAATTAATAGTTACATCATTTTTTAAGCAAAGATCATGTGACTTCGGGGTTGCAAAAAACGCAATAAAACCACGTTAAAAAAAGGTTTTTTTATTTTATTTATTTATTTTTTTTAATAATCGTTAATAGTAGTTTTTAATATTCAGCAGATTTTATATTAGCTTTTTTTTATTTGTGTTTAAAGAGCAGTATCCTATCAAAATAGATTGTGGGTGTGCTGCGAACTATGACCAAGCCAAAATTGTCAAAATAAAATATTATGCTTAATTCTTTTAAAAGCTTGTTAATATTATGAAAAAAGCCAAACTGAATATACGTAAGTAATTATAACATTTTCGCATAGATGAAAGATGACAAGATCTTTTATATAAATATTTAAAAATATAAAATTTCATAACATAAGTTTCCAATTGGGTAAAAATTTCACTATTTAGTGGGTTTTCTAATTACAGCTTTCCATAGGCCAGTGTGCAATTTTGTGATTAGTGTTGTGAGTGGTCTCATTTTTTTTCCTTATGTGTTGTAGACTAAGAAAAGTGATGGTGGACATCCGGAGCTCGCGACTGGGGAGGGGAAAGGGTTGAAAGGGGCAAGAAAAAAAATTCCAGTTCACAATAAAAAGGATAAAATATGTATAAATGTTAATGCTTAAAACTTTTATAGAATGAGAAAAATAATTGTGGACCTCTTAAACCCGCAACTGGTAAGGGGGAGAGGGGGGGAAATTTGAAAGGGGCAAGAAAAGAAAAATTCCATTTCACAATAAAAAGGAAAAAAATATGTATAAATGTTAATGTTTAAAACTTTTATAGAATGAGAAAAATAATTGCGGAACACTTGGACCCACGACTGGGGAGGGGGGGAAGGTTGAAAGGGGCAAGGGAAAATTTCTCCATTAAAAAAAAAGGGAAATATGTGCAAATATATACATAAATATTAATGTTTAAAAAATTTATGGAATGAGAAAAGCATTAGTGGACATCGTTACATACCCACACAAAACAAAATATATCACATCAAATAAAAAATTAGACATTAAAATTTTCATATCATTTTATTTCAAACCAATAAAAATGCACGTGTTACCCAATTATATTGAAATTATTTCAATGTACCATTCATATACAAACATTTTTGAATTGAAAAAGATTTGCATATAAATTACAAAACAAATTCAAAAGTTTTAAATGGCATTAAGTACAAATATCTTTCCAAAAATCAATAAAAACTAAACAATTTTCTTTAAATGTTTAACATTTACGTTCTCTTATAAGAATTTTTAGTTTTTTAAAACTATATTTTCTCAATGAACAATACTCGAAAAAAATTAATATCAAGCACATTTTAAAAATAACATCATAGTTCAGATATGTTTCTATTCCACATAAAAAAAAGAGAACTATAAATTCCTTATTATCATGTAATAAACATTTAATATAAAAAATAACTAAAAGTTTACAAAAGTAAAGATTGTACCGAAGAAATTTAAAAATTACACTTAAAATTATAAGTATGTCAATAGAATGAAATTGTCAACGGCATCATGTTTTTGAGATCAAGATGTTGAAAATAAGCTGCAATCATTTTCTGTATGATGTTCTGAATGATTTTGTTTACTTCTTTTTTATACATTTTATTGTTTTTATTGTGTAATTAACAAAACCCGTGATTCATTAAATGACATTCTAAGTTAAAAAGATTTAACGCTTCATGGAAGATTTGGAAAGTATTCAATGGATAGAAGATAACAAGCTTGGAGTTCACACACACAATACATCAGTGGCGTAGCAAGCGGGGGGCAGAGGGGGCGGTCCGCCCCGGGTGTCACTCTCTAAGGGGTGTGTCGTAAAGAAATGTCACGACATCGCTTAGAATAAAATAAAAGAAAAGAAAAGAAAAAACAAAGAGAGAGAAAGAATAATAATAAATAAATAAATAAATAAATAAATAAATAAATAATCTAGAAAGAGATAGAAAATGAAATGATATTAATGTATATAAAAGTATTAAAATAAATTTTTATTTTAGCTTTCGTAAACAAGAAATGATAACAATAATATGTGTTGTTTGTTCGGAAGTTTTATTATACTATAAGCTCTCCTTTAGTCAAAGCCTGGGTATAGCAAAATCACATGAACGAAGGGATTTTCTCACCATTAGTTACAAAAGGAACAAATGTTTACGAGAAGCAATAAAACCTAGAGTCGCCATTCGTGACATTAACGTACACAAGCAACAATGAGAGATTTACAATCAAATTTATTACTCCCGTGTGTGGTCCAGTTGGGGTCGCCGGTTCGGAATTGTAGCTCCGGCAATAAATAATGGAGAAACAATGTCTAAAAATCCAACCCCGTTTCTTTTACTTGACCAATGGACAGCGAAACATATTCAAAGCCAATTGGAGTCCGAATTTTATACCCAATGGGGTCAAAGGGGGCGTACAGGCCCTGAAAAGAAAACCCCACATGAGTCAGTGCAGTTTTGGAATTGAAAGTGTAAAAGTAAAAAAAAGATTTTTTTTCTCTCTGCTGCGAGTTTCCCGCTAAGATGAGAGGGAAAAGAGGAAATCGAAATAATCCGTGTCGTCGGAAGATGTGATCTTATGCCTCCCGGACGAAGTGATGAGAAGCGACGCTATGCTCTGCACATAGAGAACGAATCGTCGACTGATTTCCAATTCAAAAAGGAACACCTGAGTATTGCTGAGCGGACTATTTTTCATCGGATGATTTCTAAGTATTGCTGAGTGGAATTCATTTCTGCAAAACAAAAACAAAAAAAAAAAACTTTGCCTGATACTCCCAGTGAAATTTGAAAGTGCTTATTAGTGTGAAAAGGACCATACGTCTAACTGATGACTGGAAAGTGCGCAAAATTTGAAAAGTTGCAAACTATTTGTGTTAATAAAAAAAAACAAAATGCCTTGGAACTCAGCACCTGGATTTAATTGTGTCAGTGTACTGATGAACTGTATGGACAGCTATAAGCCAGCGACGACCAATACCAGGAACATACTTGTAAGGTGAGAAAATTTCATTGTTCATGTGACTGGCCAATTTATTTTATTGATATAATGTTGTGTTAAAAATTTTGGTTTTTGAAATTTGATTATTTAAAATTTGATTATTTTAAAATTTTAAAATTATTATTATCTTTGGGGCTCAAAATTATCAGAATTTAATGCTCAAACTTAATTAATAGTAAAATGAATAAATAAATAAATTAATAATACCAGTAAAATAATACTAATAATATGAACGAAGGACTTGATTTGATAAAATATGAAATTTTGGGGCTTTGCCTATAAGTTGTGTCGTGAACTTTAGTGTTATGAGCTGTGAGGATAGCAGAACAATAGGAAATGAATAAATAAACAAACAACAACAAAAAAAAAAAAAAAAAAAAAAAAAATGAAATAAAATATATTGTATATTTCACTATAACCATATTTCAGTAGTTATTGCCTTGCATATTATATTTTTATAGTGTTTGCATGATGCCAATTTATATGTTTTAATAAAATTTGTATATATGTACCTATTCTTGTCTTTATTCCAGTTTTCTCCTTTTATGTATTTTAAGGTAATTTCTAGATGCAGATTAGGGAATGTTAACATTAAAATTTGTAGATTAATATCTCAAGTATTTTATTGACTCATCAATCCCAATTTTCACAAATTCATACGTTAAATAAGGCGATCCTAATGTTATTGCAAAATGTTAATTTTATGTATGATATTAAGGAATTAATTTCAGTAAATTAATAATATCCGATCTTCGTTCACAACGCCGAAGGGATATTATTTTCATTTGTCTTCGTACTAACCACGTCACGTTTGCGTACCTAGTAGGAGGTGTTTATTTTCGTCACCACACTACTAAAAGTTTAATGGTGCTCATACCAGGTGTATGAATTTGTATTTGGGATTCAAAATTAAAAATTTTCTGCATTTAAATATAAATAAAGATAGCCAGTATTATGATTTTATTCTTAATTACCTGTCTTCTCTTAGCTTTTTCTCCTTCTACTAACAAACATTATTTATCCATATTGTGTTTATAAATATTGTGTGTATATCTAAAAATTTACGAAATTGAAATATAATAGTTGAGAAGATGAAACAAAAATATACAGAAGAGTTGGTTTAGTTCACGACACATTAGCTTGTAAGATTGTAAAGAATTTCGTTACTATATATATCCGTATTTCGGAAAATTTACTTTGTCATTATATTTACGTGTATTTATAAAAATATTTAGGGCTATTTCATAATTTCTATTAAATATTATTCTTGAATGAGTATAAATTATAATAATTCATTACAAAACTCATATCTTGAGAGTATATGATATCATAATTTGAGGTGTGAAAGAGTTCAAAAAATAAAAATAAAGGAAAAAGTATTAAACATCAGTCGGTGTGAGATTTTCCAAATAGGTAAATAAATATGACAGGTAGAAACAAGGCAAGGCAGTCTTCTCCCGAAAGGGACACATTTAAAATTGGAATAGACACTCTATTGAACTCTTTACAAAATTTTGAGGACAAACCAGACCAAAATATATCATATTTTTTCGAAGAATTAGCCGCAGCGGCACAATTTCCTGATGATTTAAAATTGGTGTTGGCAAAGTCAAAATTTAAAGGTCAAGCGAGAGAGATTCTAAAAAACACAGCCGAATTGCATAAAGCACAAAACTATAACACATTCAAAGAAAATGCGATAACACAATTTAAAAAAGAAAGATCGTTTGCTGACGCTCAGGCGCAATTCATAAACGCAAAACAAACACCCAACCAAACTATCGAAGAATTTACTAAACAATTCAACATTGAGGCACAAAAATACCTTGTCTCGTCAGGACATGAACAAAAGAATGGAGCTAAAGAATTATTAGAAACGATTAAATTAACTAAATACCTTGAAGCACTAAGACCGGACATCTCCTTTGAATTAAAAAAATACCCACCCACAAAGTTTGATGAAGCAGTAAAAAAAGCTAAAAATATCGAAAGTGCTTTGAACAGTAAATGTGCAGGAGAAGTAAACAATTTAACTGAAAATAGCGAAAATAAATTATTCGAGGCACTTCTTAGCATGTCGCAAGAACAAAAATCGGAAATACACCAATTAAAAGAACAAATAAAAGATTTAAAAATTCAAAAAAAATGAAAGCGAACATAACAACGCAGAAGTAAATCAGATAACACATAATTTTTGTCATATCTGTAATAAATCCAACCACCAGACACAAAATTGTTATTTCAATCAAAAAAGTGCGAATTTTTTTCAACCAAGGGGAGCGCAAAACAATGTTCGGCCACGATTTCAAAAAAATTATTATCAAAATAATAATTATAGAGGCTTTCAACGATTTCCACAAAATTATGCACAACATTTCCAAGCGCCACAAACACTGGATTTTGCAAGACCTTATCACAATCAAACTAGATTTAATGATATGCAAATTCAAATGCCAAATTGGCAAAATTTGACCCAATCACAAATAGGACAGAATCAAATGTATCCTGGAAATTACAATATGCAAAATATGATTCCAATGCAAAACTTTGATCCAACACAAGGAAACAACACACAAATTGCATATACAGGGCAGCATCAGGGTTTCGCAAATATGCAAAATAGCCAAAATCCTTTGCCGCAAAATAATGAGGGAAATAGGGAACATCAGCCCACAATTACTTTTCCTAACGAAAACAGAGACAGGCGAGGCAGACACAATAATAATAATAGGAACAGAGGGCAAAGTCATTTAAACCGGTAAGCGGGCCTACAAAATTGAGAGGAATACAAGCCCGTAGGTCCCGTAACATTGAGAAAAAACAGGGTTATAATATAAAAAATAAATCAAACAAGGAATTAAAAATATTGAAACAAAAACAAACGAAAAAGACAATGATAAAAAAAAATGAGGAAAAAAAAAAAAGATATAACACAAAAATTGATCGCAAGTTGTAACTCGGAAAAAAACAATGAATTACCAATATGGGACTTAAAAATAAAGAAAGATTTAATTATACCCAGCCTTATTGACAGTGGGGCGAGTATAAGTTTAATATCTCCAGGGGTCTTTGAAAAAATAAAAGGGACGGATATAAAGATTAAATATTTAGCTAACGCTATAAAAATTACAACTTTATCAAACAAATCCATTCCTTTTAAACACTGTGTAAAATTTAAGTTTAGATTTAACAACACTTTCTTAAATGGCACATTTTATGTAACTAAAGATGAATTTGACCGTAATTACAAAATTATTTTAGGATATGATTTCTTAAAAAGTAATAGAATAATCATGGATTTTGAAAATAATACTTTTAAACTCAATAATTCAATTATACAATTAAACCCCAATGAAAATCAAATTACGGAGGTGAATAAAATTAAGCCCGTACAACAAAATGATGACGTTCAAACAATACCAAAACAAATCAAATCCTATCAACACAATAACATTCCGAAAATTAATACACGAGTATTTGTAAAGGAAAGCATTACTTTGAGACCTAGAGAATCGAAATTAGTAAATTTAATTTTTGATGGGAAATTAAGAAACAAGCAACAATTTTTTTTCCAACCTAAATATAACAACAGGAAATTAGTAATCCAAAATTCAGTTCATGAAAACAAGGAAACAGAAAATAATTCATTCACAATATTAGTACAAAATAAATCGAAAACGTATTTGAGACTTCATAAGGATCAGGAAATGGGAAAAATTACCACTGATTTTTTTATAAAAAAACAAAATAAACCAAATACTGATAATATTTACGAAGTAAATAACTTAAATATCACACAAATTAGAGAATTACGAAAAAAAGAACTTTCAGAGAAGGATTTTAAAATAGATCACTTAACACCGAAGGTACAAAAAGAAGTATTGAAAATTTTAATGAGACATGCTACTGCTTTCAGCAAATCATACAAAACTCTAGGAGAAACGGACGTAATAAAACCGAATTTTAAATTAATGCATGACTTTCCTATACAAACGAAACCATTCAAATTAGCGCATGATGTAAAAAAATTCGCGGAGAAAGAAATTCAAGATTTATTGGATGCAGGTATCATAGAGCCTACGAACTCAAGTTATGCTTTCCCAGTAATTTTCGTAAAAAAAAATTCTACGTCAAAAACCAATGATCAAAACTTAATAAAACTTAGAATGGCTATAGATTTTAGAGCTCTTAACGATATATTAGAAAGCGATCCGTATCCAGTCCCTAACACAAAGAGTATTTTACAAAGCATCGCTGGAAAAAAAATATTTACAGTTCTAGATTTACATTCTGCATTTTTTCAAATCAAATTACAAGAGCAGGACAAGCATAAACTAGCATTTATCACGGAGGATAACCATTTTCAAATAACACGAATGCCATTCGGAACTAAAATCTCAACAAATATATTTGCTCGTCTAATCGATATAGTTTTAGGTGATTTAAAAAAGAAATATAACATTCAATACTTTATTGATGAAATTTTACTTGCCGCTGATAATATACAACAAATGCACACATTACTAGAAGAAGTACTAACACAATTAGAAAAATTTAATCTCACAATTGAACCAGCTAAAATAAAACTATACATGCAAGAAATAGACTTTCTGGGATATAAAATTAGTGAAAAAGGATATGCACCCTCAGAAAAAAATATAAAAAAAATAACAAGCTTTGCAGTCCCTACATCTCAGAAAACAGTGCGAGCATTCATTGGATTATGCACGTATTTTAAATCAACTATAAACAATTATGCAGAAATTATAGCGCCACTGACAGATCTCACTAAAGCGAATACAAAATTCAAATGGAATGACAAAGCACAGGAATCATTTGAAAAAATACAAAAAATTATCATGGAACAACCTACCATACATCCCCCAGATTTTAATAAAGATTTCTATATAATTACAGACGGATCAAAAATTGCAACATCAGGTATACTCGCGCAAAAACAAGGAGATAAAATGATACCAATTGAATTTACGGGCAGAAAATTAAAAGAATCGGAAAAGAGATATCCAAGCATGCAGATAGAGCTTTTGGCAATATATGAAACTATAACTTATTTTAGAAACATTTTATTAGGAAGAAAATTTTTTCTCCTAACAGATTCAAAAGCATTAACATACCACTTACACTTGGAAAAACAGCCGGAAATTGTAGCACGATGGTTACTTAAGCTACAGGATTATGATTTTGAAGTATCGCACATTGAAGGTATTCATAACCCAGCAGATTTCTGTAGTAGAGAAACAAATGCCTTAACTATAGCGGACGATTTAAACAAACATCTTTTTGCGGTAAATAAAAATTTGAATGCAGACAATATAAAAAAAGAACAATTAAAAGACCCTAAATTAAACGAAATTATTCAAGCTTTACAACAACAAAAAAAAGCAAAAAAATATGAAAAATACAATTTAAATAAAGAAGGAATATTAATTCTAAGAAAATCACGAAATTCAAATAATGATGATTTATATATTGCGCCACAGAATTTAAAAGAAGATATAGCGCACATGTCCCACACTTCGCTTTTCTAAAAACCTATGGCATAATAAAAGAAAGATTTTTTTGGTATAGAATGTATCAAGAGATAAAACAATTCTGTGCGAAATGTATAACATGCAATACATTTAAACAGCATAAAACGATAAAAATTCCACTGAAAACGATGGATAAAAATTACATACCTGGTCATAAATTAACTATTGACGTAGTAGGAAGTTTGGTTACATCTCTAAATAGGAATAAATTTGTTTTAACTATTGTCGATACAGCATCTCGCTTCCTACAAGCATTTCCACTTAGATCGACAGATACTAAGGTTATAATCAACGCATTAAATGGTTACTTCAGTACTTTTGGATTAGCGAAATATATCTCTACAGACAACGGAGCTTATTTTAAATCGAAGGATTTCAAAGATTATATGACAAATTTAAATATTGAACTAATACCTTCGTCGGTGTACCACCCGGAATCGCAATCTGTACTTGAACGAATACACCGGGATTTAAAAGCTTCCATAGCCTCTATCTGTAATAAAACTTACGAATGGGATATAAAACTTCCATATTTCGTACTTATGCATAATTCAACTGTACATAGAATAACAAAATTTTCTCCAAGCATGTTATTTTTCGGTAGAGAGATAAAAACGCCATTCACGAATTTTGAAGCGCGTAATATGGATTCTTACAGTACATATGTACAGAATAAGCTCAAACATATGCACGATATAAGATATGAAGTTATGAAGAATCAAGAAAAGGCGGATTTGGAACTGAATAAGAATTCGCAGTTAAAACACAAAGAATTAAAATTGGGTGACGAGGTCTACATGAAAATGCTGAGAAAACCTAAGGCATTACATCAGAAATTTTCAGGCCCATATTATATTGGGAGAATTTTCAGAAATGATAACTACCTCATAAAGAACAAACATAGGCCAGACCTGAGACCTATTAGAATTCATATTTCTAAATTATTTGCGCCCAATGTGGCAAACAGAACAGAAAACAAGTAATCATTCCTTAGAAAATAAGTGTAAAAAAAAAAAATAATAATAATAATAATAATAAAAAAAAAAAAATAAAAAAAAATAATAATAATAATAAAACAAAATTAAATAAATAAAATTCCAAAAAAAAAAAAAAAAAAAAAAAAAAAATTTTAGACTTCAAGAATTTATTAAAATTGTTTTAAGCGTCTACTGAAACCGTCAAAATCTTTTAAATATACCGTATTTAACATATCAGCCAAACTTAAAAAAAAATTTTTACAATTAAACACAGAAAATTCTAAAAAATGTTCGAATCTTGCAAATTACATACAAAATTAACGTTATAAAAAAAAAAAAAAAAAAAAAAAAAAAAAACGGAGCTATATTATGGTCTCATACGAAATATGTTTCGTACTTCCCGGGATGTGAGTATTTATTGCTGGTCGATAACTTGCATGGTATGGAAAATATTTTTTAGTAGACTATACATAGACAAAATATATATATAACAGAGACAAATAAATATTAAAAATAGGCATTACATGAATAGTCGTAATATATTACCTAATATAAAAATAAACTAGATTCAAACAAAATATATATACATATATATAAAAATTATATTTACGAATTTTTCATAACACGGTATGTTATACAAAAAGGAAAATGAAGATAGAAAAGGTTTCAGAACAATAATACAATGGGATCGTGAAATAATGTATGATAAAAATAAAAACGGGAATGAAAATGAAGTCATAAACAGTAGCATGAACAGTAGTGAATTCTAGTGAGAATGCGTCTCAGTAGGAAATTCGAGCGAATAATATAGGTATCGCGGAGGTGAATATGTTTATATACATATTATATTTGGCAGTTTTCAAAGGCCAACACATTGCAATGATGATTTTCTCACATTTAATGTATTTGTGTATGTTATTTCAATTTTTGTATTACTATGTCCATTTGTCATTACATGTATATATTTATAATAATGGTATGGTATTCTTGCACATCTTTTAATTTTAAGTGATTAGATTATAAATCTGTATATATATTATAGCTTATTTTTGGATAGAATAATTTTTTTTCTTAAAGTAAGAGGGGATAAGCTTGTCGTAAAGAAATGTCACGACATCGCTTAGAATAAAATAAAAGAAAAGAAAAGAAAAAACAAAGAGAGAGAAAGAATAATAATAAATAAATAAATAAATAAATAAATAAATAAATAATCTAGAAAGAGATAGAAAATGAAATGATATTAATGTATATAAAAGTATTAAAATAAATTTTTATTTTAGCTTTCGTAAACAAGAAATGATAACAATAATATGTGTTGTTTGTTCGGAAGTTTTATTATACTATAAGCTCTCCTTTAGTCAAAGCCTGGGTATAGCAAAATCACATGAACGAAGGGATTTTCTCACCATTAGTTACAAAAGGAACAAATGTTTACGAGAAGCAATAAAACCTAGAGTCGCCATTCGTGACATTAACGTACACAAGCAACAATGAGAGATTTACAATCAAATTTATTACTCCCGTGTGTGGTCCAGTTGGGGTCGCCGGTTCGGAATTGTAGCTCCGGCAATAAATAATGGAGAAACAATGTCTAAAAATCCAACCCCGTTTCTTTTACTTGACCAATGGACAGCGAAACATATTCAAAGCCAATTGGAGTCCGAATTTTATACCCAATGGGGTCAAAGGGGGCGTACAGGCCCTGAAAAGAAAACCCCACATGAGTCAGTGCAGTTTTGGAATTGAAAGTGTAAAAGTAAAAAAAAGATTTTTTTTCTCTCTGCTGCGAGTTTCCCGCTAAGATGAGAGGGAAAAGAGGAAATCGAAATAATCCGTGTCGTCGGAAGATGTGATCTTATGCCTCCCGGACGAAGTGATGAGAAGCGACGCTATGCTCTGCACATAGAGAACGAATCGTCGACTGATTTCCAATTCAAAAAGGAACACCTGAGTATTGCTGAGCGGACTATTTTTCATCGGATGATTTCTAAGTATTGCTGAGTGGAATTCATTTCTGCAAAACAAAAAAAAAAAAAAAAAAAAACTTTGCCTGATACTCCCAGTGAAATTTGAAAGTGCTTATTAGTGTGAAAAGGACCATACGTCTAACTGATGACTGGAAAGTGCGCAAAATTTGAAAAGTTGCAAACTATTTGTGTTAATAAAAAAAAACAAAATGCCTTGGAACTCAGCACCTGGATTTAATTGTGTCAGTGTACTGATGAACTGTATGGACAGCTATAAGCCAGCGACGACCAATACCAGGAACATACTTGTAAGGTGAGAAAATTTCATTGTTCATGTGACTGGCCAATTTATTTTATTGATATAATGTTGTGTTAAAAATTTTGGTTTTTGAAATTTGATTATTTAAAATTTGATTATTTTAAAATTTTAAAATTATTATTATCTTTGGGGCTCAAAATTATCAGAATTTAATGCTCAAACTTAATTAATAGTAAAATGAATAAATAAATAAATTAATAATACCAGTAAAATAATACTAATAATATGAACGAAGGACTTGATTTGATAAAATATGAAATTTTGGGGCTTTGCCTATAAGTTGTGTCGTGAACTTTAGTGTTATGAGCTGTGAGGATAGCAGAACAATAGGAAATGAATAAATAAACAAACAACAACAAAAAAAAAAAAAAAAAAAAAAAAAAAATGAAATAAAATATATTGTATATTTCACTATAACCATATTTCAGTAGTTATTGCCTTGCATATTATATTTTTATAGTGTTTGCATGATGCCAATTTATATGTTTTAATAAAATTTGTATATATGTACCTATTCTTGTCTTTATTCCAGTTTTCTCCTTTTATGTATTTTAAGGTAATTTCTAGATGCAGATTAGGGAATGTTAACATTAAAATTTGTAGATTAATATCTCAAGTATTTTATTGACTCATCAATCCCAATTTTCACAAATTCATACGTTAAATAAGGCGATCCTAATGTTATTGCAAAATGTTAATTTTATGTATGATATTAAGGAATTAATTTCAGTAAATTAATAATATCCGATCTTCGTTCACAACGCCGAAGGGATATTATTTTCATTTGTCTTCGTACTAACCACGTCACGTTTGCGTACCTAGTAGGAGGTGTTTATTTTCGTCACCACAGGGTGACACTCAATCTCTTTTTGCAAATCTCTCTCTCTCTATATATATAATCTTATAAGATTTGGAAAAGAATTCTAAAAAAAAATGAAAATTCCAGCGCACAACACAACAGAGTTAATTTTCTTTTCTTTGATATATATATATATATATATTTTTTTTTTTTTCTAAATAAGATATGGCACCAGAGAACAAAAACCAACATATCCAAATCCAACGAATATGGATAGCGAAAGCAAACTTAAAAAGAAAAGACTTATCTTCTACATATAGATACCACATTGCCTTATTCTGATTATGGGCTAAATGGTGAGTCGCTCGCGAATTTTTTTTTTCTTTTTTTTTTTTTTAATGCAGGAGGACAAAAAATAAATAAGAAATGGAATGGTCATTCGTTGTAATAACATAGAATAGTGATTGAAAAAAATACGACGGATGGGTCGGGGGGGGGGGGGTTGACGACCGTGTAAGTATGGGCAGGGCCATCGCTAAGACTTTTTATTGGGGGGGGGGGGGTAGAAGACCTAAAATTGCCAAGTCAAATTTCAATATTTGCCAACTCAATTTACAATTTTGCCAACTTGCCATTATTAGAAAATGAATTATAGCCCTTATTTGTTAAAAAGGTTAATAATATTCCCAATTAGTTTGTAATTTTTTCAAATTCTATCAAAAATTAAAAATATATTATAATTTTTATTAACATTTTAAAGAAAATTTGCCAACTAAGTTTGTGAATTTGCCAAGTGTAACAACATTCACGAATGTTTGGGGGGGGGGGAGGCTCCCCCCCATCCCCCCCTTAGCGAAGCCCCTGAGTATGGGTGACACCATTTACTTCCGTCCCGGGTATCACCCATTCTAGCTACGCCACTGTTCTCTACTATTTGTTCGATATAGTGACCATCCATTTTAATCGCACGGCCAGGTATGGCGCATGGAACTAAGCTCCATGTAGGAGATACCATTATTTAGTAATGGTAAAATACCAGTAATCGCGGCCAAATTTAAATATAGAATTTCTTGCATAAATATGGGATGAAATTGCAATTCGAAAATAGTAGTGAATATGTGCCCCGGTTCTCAAAAGTGCTTAATACTTACCGAAAAAGTTCTAAATATTTATACTTATTCATGCAATATTAATTTATCCAATATATTTTGTAATTAGACAAAATATTTCACCTTAACGATGTTTCCGGTTGTTGCATTTCACACATTAAAATTAGCATAATTATTTGCCTTGCAAAAACACACACATATACACACATGGAGCCATTTTAAAAACAATAAAATGTAGTTTAAAGTTAATCAGATTTAAAGATAAAATAATCAGGCTTTTCATTAAAAGAAAGTTCAGGTTAAAAAAGAATTTTTAAAGAAATTTTCATTTCTTCTAATTTGGATAATATTTCTTATTTCCAACAACCTTGTCTCCTTAAGTACCCTCTAAGTACAATAAATAAATAGCATCACAGAACGAATGTTTAAAACATAGAAAGCAAAATAATTATATAAATGTCAAAAAATTCGATAAAAGTCCAAATCACCAGAACATGCAGGTATGCAAGTTTAGAATACATCAATTTAGGAATATCTGAAATGGAAAATAAATAAATAATAAAAGATTTCTGATTCCTTACATTAGATTTTAGATGTCTTACAATTACTAACTATAAAAAGGTATGAATTCTAAAACTATAGATAATAATTGCTCGACATTAAATGTACCGGAATCAGATTAATATTGAGCAAAATTGAAAATTTGGCATATTTTTTTCCAATATTGAATGCTGTATGGCAGAGGTCATGAACTATTTTACAATCACGCGGTAATACTCTCTGCTCCACACAAAATTTCTATTTATTTATTGGGTGCATACTTTACAAATGACATTCGGTAAATCAAATGAGCAAAATTTACTGACAACTAAAGGGATACCAAAAGAAATCCCTACCGGCTCGGCCTACATGCGCAGATAGATTTCGAAATTAAGTACTAATTTCATAAAAAAAAAAAAAAAAAAAAAAAAAAAACTAAATCAAGATTAGAGATAAACCCAGTTTAACAATTTTATCTGTCCACTTTTAACGAGTTTTAATTTCATTTTTCTGTAAGAGCTGGTTTTATTAGAATCGTGTTAAGGCGGTATTAGGAAAATACATATTTTCATGCTTAACAACTTGAAAATTTTCAGCACATTTTCAGACTCATTTTTAAAAGAAAGTAAGAAAAAAAAACATAAAACGTGCTAACGTGATTTTTGAAGAGATTTATAAGCGGCCTGTGTTTTAATTTTTTGTTCAGTTAATTAGAACTTGATTTATAAACAATTATTTTCTCAGTACAACCATATATTTTGTATCCACCACTTCGAAAAACTTAATTTTAAATGCTCACTTTGACAACTTTTTTTTTTTTTTTTTTTTTTTTTTTTTTGTATATATATTCTTAATGCACATTACAATGTTTCTGAATAAAAGAACCTGCGTTTGGAAATCAAGAATGATTGGATTCGTTAAAAATAAAAAATGAATTTAAAAATGAGTCAAAAAATAAGCAGTTTGGATTTGAGAACACCGTTAATACGATAATTTTTTATTCGACCACTACAAAAAAAAAAAAAAAAAAAAAAAAATCAGCTTTTATTTTATTTTTTATTTATAACTGTTTCTTGTTTGTCTAACAATATAAGTTATTGTTCACAATTTATAATCAAGCCAATCAGATAAAAGAAAATGTTTCATAGTTCCACTGTCTTTATGGAAAAATTCATTGAATAAGGCAAGAATTACCATGCGACAATTAACGATAATATAATTTCAGTACTGGCCATAGTGCATAAAATTGTTCCATTTAACTGGAAGATTACTAATTAAATTTAATTTCTAAATTACATTGACAAGAATGTAATAAAGATGCATTATTTAGGAATAGCTCTTTTAATTAATTTCATGTGACTTATTAAATTTTTAATATCAAATTAGATTATTATTATTATAAAAAAAAAAAAAACTTTACCTTGCATATTATAATCTAGTAATCAATCAAACTAATCAGGAAGCAGAAAAAATATTAAAGGGCATAGAAAAAGGCTCATGGAATATCATTATTTAAGTCAAACGATTTGTTAAAAACCCATCACTTTCTGTATTCAATGTTGGATTATTCATCTTGCTGTATATACAAAAAAAAAAAAAAAAAAGTAGAAAATATAAAAAAGTAATATTTGAAATTCTAAAAATTCACATGTTGATTTTTTAAAATAAAGTTAATTTTTTAAACGATTTTTTCTTTTATTTAAATATTCTTAAGACAGTCTTTGTATACATCATTTATTGGTAAGATTTTAAAAGCTTAATACTGTTTGCCTAATAACCATAAAATACCCAAATTAAAAGTCCCCATCTCTTTATTTATTTATTTCAAGTTGAGTCCTTTTTTGTTATAGAACAGCAATTTTTTTTATTTTCAGAGGATTCTCAAGAGTTTCAGAATGTCATTTTCTACCCTATCTAAAATATGATATAAATCTTGTAAGCAAATTGAAAAGAAAATTTAAGAATAAAAAATACAATATAATTACATTTTTTTTCAATACTCTAAGAAATATTAGTTAATTTCAATTTAATTATTTAATATGCTGGAGGTCTGTGAAGACAGAAGAAATACAAAAAGGAATTCATGGTACCAAAGACGATCTCTCTTGTACACCATTCAATATTTTAAAATTTTACAATATTTAATTAACTACATTCTTTTCAATAATGAGGAATGTTATAGTATATATAAGCACTGGATGCTGCAAAATTTGCAGTAATTAATAATAAAGTATAGATCACATTACGTTCTAAACACACATAATTTCTACGACTACAAAACTGACAGAACAAATATAATTTAACATGAATAAAATTAAAGGTATTCAACCTCACATAGAGGGCCTGACTTAGACAGTGGGAGGCCCTTGGGCAAACCTTATTTAGGGGCCCTTTTTTATCGTTTGAAATATTTTGTAAATTATGCAGAAGGGACTAAAATTTAACTTCATACTTATTGTATGTAAACATAAATTTCATACCAAGTATTATTCACATCTATATACAGAATAGTGCATGAAAGATAACTTTAAGAAAATAAAGAATAGTTTTATTACTATTATAGGAATACAAAGATAAAAGAAAGCTGTTAAAACGTAAATACATTTATTTTAAGCATTATTGCATGCGTCTGGGCGATTCCATCACATGGAAAAGCAAGTGGTGGTATGCATTTAATTATAATAGCAACAAATTTTAATACTTGTTACAATATGTGTTTACAACCAGTGGCGCCAACTTATATGGGCTGAAGGGGCCCGAGCCCACCCAATAATTTTGAATCATAGCATACACAATTTTCATTGTTCTAGTTATTTATTTCATTATTCATTTTTTCTCCTTAGAATAAAATTTATTTTGCCAATGGCCATGTGTTTTAATTTTCTGACTAACACCCATAAATTCCAAATAACGGAAATGTTTTGCTGTATATTTAACTTTCTGTGAATTCAGTTTGTAGTCATGTTCAAGATATAATGACATTACAATAAATATAAGTGTTTTTATAAGGAAAAACACATGAGAATACAATTTAATAAAATTAAAACTTCACTAAAACATGATAGAATCATTTGAAATTCTCATTTTCACCATCTGTCAATCCATCAATAAAAAACAAACTAGTCTCATCATTTTACAAAAATATTTTTGAGCCCACCCAATATTTTTGAGCCAATCCAATATTTTTCAAAAGTTGGCGCTACTGTTTACAACACATGTTTGTAATAACACATACAACACAAGTTTACCTCATGGTGTTCTAAAGTACTTTAGTATAAAATTTCCTACTATGACAAATTCTTTTAAACAGAAAACAGCAGATAAGAGATGCGTGGAATTACAGTAATATTTTAAGGAAATTTATGTATTTAAAAAAAAAAAATTAAGAAATCAGTAAGGAAGAAATTAAATACCACAAAATGAAAAAGACTTTAAATTAGAATCTGATTTACTTTTGGCCATTTTCAAACACTTGCCTCTCTTTTAATAAAACTTAAATCTGCCTTTAGGGGGCCTCCCAGGGCAACTGTCTCGCATGCCCCTGCATTAATCAGGCCCAGTCCACCATACAAAATAAAATGTAAAATCACCAATTCAATATACAACACTTTTTGACATTTATTTATAAATCTTGGAATGATACAGAAGGTTAACAATTTGTGTTACCCCCAAAAGCTCAAAACATCACTGTTAATATA
Source organism: Maratus speculifer (assembly GCA_964019185.1). Classification (NCBI taxonomy): domain Eukaryota; kingdom Metazoa; phylum Arthropoda; class Arachnida; order Araneae; family Salticidae; genus Maratus; species Maratus speculifer. The sequence goes on from OZ025289.1 coordinate 247,089,018, forward strand.
ACATTTAAAGAATGATAGGTATAAATTCATAGTTCTTTATTTCACTGTGTTTCTAAACCAGCCACATTTTAAATGAAAAATCACAACCTACAGTGAACTTACAAAAAAAGCTAAGCAAATAAAATAAAAAATGACAATTTAATTTAAGAACAGTTTATAAACAAAAGTAGCTCTTTATCACAATGACTAAATATTGATAATTTAACATTGAACTAAATCATTTTTTTTTATTTATTTAATTTACAAATAAATAATACAGGAAAATCTTAATCATGAAATACTCTCAAATAGCAGAATCTTTATTGTTTATTTAGTGAACACTTTTTCAATTCACAGTACAGTAAACTTCTGATTATCCATCACTCATGGGACAGACGGTATGGCAGACATTAAAAATAGACAGATAATAGAAACACAGTGCAGAATCATTACTAAAATTGCATTTTTATTACCCATGGTTGGGTTGCACATGCTTCCTCTTACATCTCAAAACAATTAATGCACTTACAAAACATAGTCCCGACTTCTATGTGGCTGACTCGTGGATCATGTTTCCCCAATTCATCCACCTCAAGTTACTCTAGATGCAAAACTTTTTACATAATTTCGTCATTCACTAAATCTTGTCAGAATCAAGCCACTCTATGATTTCATCCACAGAAATACTTTTTAAAAAGGGTACGTTTGACACAAAGATCGAAATCTCTGAATCATCATCATTTTTTCAGCAACTTGTTTGCTATCAGCAATGTTAGACAACAATTTTCTCCAGTTTTTATGCTAAGTATCTTTAGACAAATCATTGAAAACATTAGTCAAGTTGTATGTGGCATCTCTGATGCAATACGATTATCATTGACGTCTGATAATCATAGTTTTTTTTTTTTTTTTTTTTTTTTTTTTTAAGAATAATGCAGTCTTACTCTAGTTTCCTGTACATTTGAGTTTTCATTCTCATTTCCGATTAAAAAAAAAAAAAAAAGTCGGGTGGCGGTTGATAGAGTGGCGAATAATCAGAAGTTTACTGTATTATTGATTTGTATGTTTTTACCTCAGTATCAGTGGCAATATCTTTTGTTGCAGATAAACATATTTCAAACTAAAAAAATGATTTTATTTATCATTTGCTATTCAATATCATTCTGTAAAAATAATTTCTGGTGTGAATCATGTGTATTTGACCTGATAAAATTGACAGAATTTTATAAAAAATATCTGTAAGTTAACAGTTATTCCATGGTTTAGAATTAAAGTGCATAGTATATACAGTACAAAACTATTTATCTAAAATAGTTGAGATCAGATATATTTTGGATAACTGGTTACATGTCAAACAGTTGATCTGATTTGTAGAATAAATGTGACTGTGGGATTGCTTTTGATTTCAAGTTTTTAGATTAGGGCTGAGCAAATATATTGTTATCATTTTAGAGTGGAGGAGGGGTCTGGCATATGATATTGTAAGCTATCTCAAGAGGGAGGGGGGGGGGGGGGGGTTGATATTGATATAATTTTTGATCCCATCAAAATTTTCTCTTTTTATTTTGTAACATGGTCTTTGGTACAAAATAGCATATTATCTTCTTTTAACCTGTTTTCTATTTTTATTTAAAATACAAATTTATAATTAAAATCATTAAATTATTACGAAATTATTTAATTCTAAAATATGGATTATCTTCCTTGTTTTGTGTTAAATTTCTTGTATAAACAAAATGCTGCTTTAAGGCTTTGTTTAAATTATGGATAAGATACAGTATATTGTTCCATAAATAGGGAAACTATTACATCTACGTATAAACAAGTCATTAAGGCCACTGTCCTCACTCGTGAAAATGCTCGCGAGCTAATGCTATTCCTATGGGGAAGCATTTTTCTAATAACTCTTTCGCATTTTGACATTTTTGAATAATTTTTTTTGCATTGGATAGCTAAGGTGCATGCCGACAGCGTACCTTTTTTAATTTTTCGATTTTGGTTGCAGATATTTTTTTAAAAAGCACTTTCAGTTTCGAAACCGGTTTTGAAAGTGAAACTAACTTTGTAAAAAATATTTGCAACTAAAATCGAAAAAGTAAAAAAGGTGCGCTGTTGGCATGCACCTCAGCTATCCAATGCAAAAAAAATTATTCAAAAATGTCAAAATGCGAAAGAGTTATTAGAAAAATGCTTCCCCATAGGAATAGCATTAGCTCGCGAGCGTTTCCTCGAGCGAGGACAGGGGCCTTAATATACAGAGAGCATAAAAAATATATGAAGAAAATTTACTTTTGATTTTTGAAATAATCTTTTTCTTTATGCAATTGCAAACTTATACAGACAAAAAAAAAATCAATTGAAGATTGCTGTCAGCTATCACCTGCTTCATTTTGTGTGTGATTTATGAAATATTTAGAATGATGCATAACAAGAAAAACCTACTGTCCCATTCCATTCCACCCATTATCCCACTCCCCCCTAATCAAACACACAATTGCCACAAAGAGAATAAACAAATTCTAACATGATTCAAATGTGGGTCTTTATTTAAGCAAAGTTTGAGCTTAAATAATGGCCCAGGGGGAATGTTCCCTGGGCCATCCCCTGAATTCAACACTGATAAGGATTGCATAAAAGATTATAATAGGTCCTTTAGGATGCATAATTTTCTCTTTGAAATATTACAAACAAAGCCTTATAATTTTATTAATTTTAAATATATATAAATGAATATTGTTTTCCACATTTTATTAACTGAATTTACAATTTTTTTTTCCTTTATGCAGATAATGAATTTTGAAGGAAGCAAATAAATAAATAAAATAAAATATGAGAAGGCGAATATTTTAAGAAAGAAAGAAAAATAAATCCAAGAATAATACTGTAAAATATTTATGCTGGCAAAGATAGACATAAAAATTTTAATCAATATATATATATATATATATATATATATTAAGGTAGAAGATTCAGATATTTCAGGTTTATGAAGGAAAAAAAATCTTGATATTCTTTTTATTATTATTATGAAATTATTAGAATTACTATTTGTATTGGATTATCATAGAAATTGAAATTATTTTTTAATTGTATTTTTTATTTCATTGGTTTAAAGAATGATAAACTAATCAAAAAGAGGTAAACAATTTTCAGAGTGAAGTGAACTTTGCATAATTTGTGGTTTTTTCACTCTTTTTTAACCCGGGGAGCTGGCTTTAAAATTGTACAAATTAATACAGATGTAGTAAAAGCTGTAGTCAATGCTAATCCAACCAACAAAATGTACCAGTAATCATTATAAAATTGTATTGTTCTTTCAGCAACTTTGTCAGTGAACTTATCAAATGCAGATGGAGGTAATGGAACATTTTCTGCCTTGGAATTTTTATAAAAACCTCCTGCGAATCTAACTAGTGTTGTAGTAGTTACATCAGGCAAACTAAATCGGTACATTTTTTGATGACGAAAAAATATTATAGAAGGGCATTGCCGAATTCGAAATCGTTCAGAAGTTTCTGGAGATTCTTTTATATTAACATTGGCAACATTAACTTTATTTCTGAGCTTAATACCAGCATTCTCCAAGTATAAAAGTTCTCTATTTCTACAACATGAACCATCGTGAAATATTACTAACCAATCACCAGTAGTAGCCCCTGTTGCTGCCTGAGTTAAGTGTTCAAAAGATTGATCATTTAAATCGACAGTCATTGGTTCCATGTTTTCTTGAAGCCATCCATATAACGAATCTATTTCGAAAGCACCATCATATAGAGCAGCTTTATCTTTTCGAATATATACAAGAGCCGGCACTTTTTTAATACCATACTGCGATCGGAGATCTGGTTTTCTTAAGCGAACTACCAATATACCTAAATTATCTTCAAGTTGTTTACTCATACCTCCTAAAAGCACTTCAGCTTCCACACAATCAGTACATTTACAGCACTTTTCTGTAAATAACACAGCAAGTGGATTTGCTAGCTCTATTACTTCATTAAATCTAGCAACTTCATCATAATCTTCAACCTCCGAAGCACTTAATACATTTACAATTAATAAACTATAAATTAAAGGAAACCACATTTTTTCATATCAAATTTAAAAAAGAAATATCATCAGCTGAAGATTCTCAAAAATATTCCCACAACACGTCACGTACACAAAACAAATGTTTTGTTTTGTCGATTGGTTGGCTGGTTGACACGACACAGCTTAGGGCACCGAAGGTGGTGTTGGTTTTGTTCATGATAAGTCAATCGGCACAAAGAGATACCCGTATGGGGAGAAAAGTTGATTCCACCCACAGACGGTTCCATCATTGTTGGAGGAGTTAAGGGGATAGGGGTCTGGTAATGATATCGTAAGATACCTCTTGGGGGAGGGAAACTCGGAGGGAAAGGCCTGTCTTATGATATCGATATCATTTTTGATCCAGTCAAAATTTTCTCTTTTTATTTGTAACTTGGTCTTTCTTTTAAAATAGAATGTTAGTTTTATTTTCAGTCTGTTATCTATTTTTATGAAAATACAAATTAATTATTAAAATCACTAAATTGTTATAAAATTATTTAAATCTAAAATATTGGATACTCTAACATTTGACGTACCTATTCCTTTTCATGTGTATATGCATTTATAATCACGGTTCGTAAAAATCATATATGAAATATATTTGAAATGAAGTTTTGTTTAAGAGAAAGAATGAAAAAAAAGAGAAAGAATGTTGTCCGCTCGTTTTGCTAATAAGAATTTCCATCTGCACCCCCATCCCTTCTTTTTTTGGGACAAACGCAACAAGACTTTATTACAGTTGAGTGCATTATGTAACAAAAATATTATTAAATACTTTTAAATAGTATATATTTCTATTAAGTGTCATTTAAATAAAGCTATATTTTATTGACCTTTCTTTATTTAAAACAATAAAGTATGTGAAAAATAAACGCAACCAGTTTTGTATGTAACTTCAAAAAAATAAAAATAGTAACAATATTATTACCGAGAGGGGGGGGGGGTGTCCGAGGAATAATAACGTATGATATCAAAAGAGGGGAGAGGGGTTCCAAAATTACCAAAAAAGTTGATAACGTTATATTTTCACCTACCCTAATTAGCTCTCCTTCTCCCAGTAAAAAATGAGGAATGCGTTAAAATAATACAAAAAATTCCATTTTATTTAGTATAATATCTTAAAAAAAAAAAAAAATGCATTTAATTTCAAAACTTTTAAAATAAGACATTTGTTAAAATTTTTTACATGCTTATGAAAGTATGCGATCAATCTTCAATTTTTGCTTATTGTTTATTTCAAATTTAAATAGCAAGAAATTTTTCTATTCAATAATAATAATAAATAAATAAATAAAATAAAGATAAATACCTGCATTAATGATGCATAATTCTTAATTTTTATTTATTTATCTTTTGCGTGGAATTTTCTTGAAGCGAAAAATTACATTTTGTTTTCCTCCAAAGTGGGTGGATACTCGAGAGTTCGAATCGCCAGTTAATCAAAATGATTTTTTAAATATTTTTTTACCTCATTTAAAACATTTTTGTAATTAGAACTATATGTATATGACTGACGCTTTAGAAATTAACCATCAGAACCGTAAAGAGTGGGCACTGTTTAAGCATGCATAAAACATAAAAACTCACAAAGTTCGTTTTTATGTAGCTGTTTATATGTATTATATGGCAACAAATCTTACTTGTGAAGCCCGAATCGCACCAAACCTTTTTAACCCTTTCGAGTCCGAAGTTTTTCCATTTTGAGAAGAAAATTACCTTTTTTTATAATGTTAATCGTAGCTATCCGAATGGATTTATTGAAGTTTAAAGATTATCTCATTCTCTGAAATCTGATGAGTGTTATTATTTTGTGTACTATTCAATTCACGTTAAATGATAATAAGCTAACTAAGAGTTTTTGGAGACGTAGGGAAAATATAATATTACAACATGGTTTTACCGATATTACAACTTTCTAATGTTTATTGCGTTTCATTACACCTGATTCTTTTAGAAAAGTAGTCTACATTTAAAATTTAAAGATGGAGATATATGTATAAAATAAAGGAATCGCCAATGGTACAGAGAGAAATAAATAAAATTTTATTATTATCGTTATTACTAAATTCAAAACATAAATGAAGCCATAATAAGAAAGATATAGCTATATACTAACATTTCTATATGTAGAAAGTAATTAAATAATTATTAAAACAAAATAATACTCGACACAAAGATATGTACTATTAATAGTACACCAAATCGGAAAGCGCTAAAAAAATCCCTGCCGGCTCGGCCTACAAGCAGAGGTAGATTTCGATACTAGGTTCAAATTTCACCAACAAAAACTAAATCAAGATTAGAGATAAACCCACTTTCATCACTAAGAATGAGCTCTAGGGATTTAAACCTTTTGTGAAATTTTTAAAATATACGCATACACACCCGTATACGTACATGAAATAGATTTAACCCACCACTGCACGGTGTGCCATAAATGGAACATACCAATAAAATCCTTCTATTTTCCTAAAGATCTTAAATTTAGGTTATCTTTGCTTTGTGTATATCTAGAACATTTAAGCAAAGAATTTTGCACCAGTTTTTCTCACTTGATGGCAGTACCTCACTAGTTATTAAATTTCTATTTAAAAAAATAATAATCTCCAGTCTGCATCGTATAAAACAGTAGAATTTGCTTCAACTTTTTCACTCAAAAATATTGAAAATATAGCAAGATAAAATTTTAGACATACGATCACAAATATGTAATTAACATATATCACATATTTGTAATTAAGGTTGCTTAAAGCTAAAATATTTCAATACATCAGCTTGAAATCTTGTTTTTGTGTTTGTGTCAGATATGGAACATAGAGCATAAAGCTCGTAAAACATTCTAATGGAAAATGGTGCACAAAGAGCTAACGCAAGATTAAATCAATGTAATATTATTTGCATCTGATAATGATGATCAGTTTTTGGAGATTCTGATGATAGCTGGGAAGATTCAACATACATTCCAGCTAAAAATAGAATTGAAAGTGCTATTTCTTCATATGAATCAGACGTTGACTGCACAATAACAACAACTATTATCCACAAAATGGATTTAACTGCCACAGGAGATAAATTTTCATATTAAATATTAAAGGAATTACTAAAAGTACTATATAAAAGTTAAAATCAACAATATTGAAGTGAGACGTTTTTCCACAGGAGGGACATTGTTATGTGCCGGGAGTGTATGTGGAGGGGGGGGTGGGGATTGAATTTATAAATTAAACAAATTTTCAAATTATCTGTGTAGTACATATAAATGCTCTTGACAAATGCCCCTCCCCTCCCCGGACACTCTGAAATCAATACTGGATATATATAATGAGAAGCATAAATTTAGAGAAAGATTGTTCATTCTTTCAGATGCTGCAGATTTCCCTGCTGGACCCAGTGTTGATAGAAAAAAGTCACACTGGAAAGACAAATTTCTGAAGCGCAAATAAAGTATAGAGAAAGTAACTCCTTAATTGCTGAAATTATGGCTCTGGAGACTCCCTATCATTTTTTCCCTTTTTTTGAACCCTGAACTTTTGAATTTTATTTCAGAAGAGACACGTAGATACAACATACAAATGGATCTTTCTTAACATTTACAAGTTTCCATTACGGATATTACTGGAATGATGTTTTAGTTAACCAAACAATTAAACAGACAATGTCTGTCAAAGAATTTGAAAAAAAAAATCCGACAATTTTCATATTTTAATGACGATATTAAAGAAATTCCTAAAGGCATGAAGGGCCATGGAAGACTTTTTAAATTAAGGCTTCTAATAGAGTATATCAGGGTAATGGGATATGTTATATACCACCTGAATTGAATCAAGATTCACAGCAGAAGCTTTTAATTAAATTTTATATTTCTAACTTTGGAAAAAAAAAGTTTCAAAATTGATTCCAGTGTGAATTCAACATTACAGAAAACAATTGCTTGCCCCTCAAAGGGCAAAATACCTGCAAAATAAATAAAATTTTAATACAAATTATACTCCTTTTGCATATATAATACACCAGTATTGTGAGCTTCATGCCACATTTGGTATAAAAAAGTAAATATCTCAATGTGTGCTTTGGAACACATATGGCATCACATACCACAAAAATCCATATTTTAAAAAAGTATTTGAAGATAGAATTTTATTATTTTTCCAGCATTTGTGACTACCTAAAGTAATGAAAACATTTTTTTTTTCCACAAAGAAAAAAAAAATCGTGCAGTGAAGGATTAAAATTGGAGAAAACAAAATTAGGGAACTTCAAAATTTGTAAATATGCTATTTCCATAGTTTGATATTTCCAATATGGCATACTATTTACTTTTTAAAAAAATCCGCCAAGCTATTTATTTCATTTTCCGTTTTCATGTGGAAATTTTGCAATAGAAACAGTGTTGAGTTCAGATACTTTTCTCCGGGAGGGACTTCTGTAGCTCCGGAAAGGGGAGGGCCATGATAGAGTTCCGGGAGGGAAATTGTTTTTTGACCATCGAAAACCCAAAATCTCAAAATTTCCGGGGGGGGGGAAGACATTTTATTGATCCGGGGTTTTCCCCGTACCAATAAAACCAACGTGTCCCCAACGTAATATTACTATTATTTTTAAATTCGTCAAACTATTTTCTTTATCATTTTTTACGTGCAAAATCTTGCAATAGTAAAGTAATTGTTGTAGTAAAAAATTTATTGCAGTTTTTTTAAATGTTGGCAACTTCTATAATGAAAAATGTTTTTTTTTTTTTCCTGCCATTGTTCAGTAAGAGCTGGATTTATCAGAACCATGTTAAGGCAACATTCAAATTTTTGAACCCTTTCCATTTCCACCCTTTTAGGCCGAATTTGCCCATTTTCAATCCCCGCCCATCTCAATGTATTTGGCGAGTTTAAAGACGAAGACGATCTGTGCATAATTGCAACATATAAATTGCATATATATAAACTGTTTAGATGGGGGTTGTTTTGGCTTCCTGGGGTCATATAATGAAAAGTTATGAAGAAAATTTTTCAAAAGTCGTACCATACCATGATAACGCTTGCAATAGGTAGTATTTCTTTCGAAGTATACCTAAAAGCGTCAAAGCCTCCACTGGCGATTAAAGTAGAGACTTACAACCATTGGTAAAATATTTACCAAAGGTTGTAGTTTTTATGCTCAAATACATCATTTGGTGAAAAAAAGATCTAACTTCTTGCTTCAGGAAAATTCCATGCAAGGACATTGCCCTATAGTCCAACAGCCATCCGCACAAAACCCTAAGTCATCGAGCACAAGAAAAATTGCTTTATTTTATGGAAGAGAGTAATAGGGGAATCAAATCATCCATGTCTGCCGGAAGTGAAGTGGCGCGTAAGCCAAAAATGAATACCATTGTTATGTCCACCATTATGTTTTCATGCTTTTAATTGTACGGCAAACACAATGTTAAACGTACGAGTGAACCACTAGTGGTAGCAATTTTTGTCTTGTGCACCACTTTGCTTCCGGCAGACATCGATGATTAGATTCCCCTATTACTATTATTCCATAAAATAAAGGATTTTTTCTTGTGCTGGATCACTTAGGGTTTGTGCGGTCGGCCCTTGGACTATTACGTGTATTTTTAATTTGTTCAGAACGATTTTTTTTTTTTTTCACAATTTTAAATTTTATGCGATATTTATGTTCTGTGCTTCCTGAAAAATTATATCTTAATTTGATATGAATATCTAAATATTTCAAACGCGTCTATACTCGCTTTGTGAGAGCGATAACTTATTAAAATCTACGAGACTAAAAATTCGTTAGGAAATTAGTTCAAGGCCTCACCTTTAATACATGAGACTCGGAATTTTAAATTTATAATAACTAAATGAGTTATTAATTTAAATTTACAAAGAATTCTCGTTAAAAACTCATCTTTGTCGTTGGCGCATGCGAAGTCTTTATTACGCATCCGAAGAAAATGAAGATTGGAAAGAAGAATTGGAAGAGTTATTTCGTTATTATTTATTGACTCATATCACGCAAATCGATTAGTAAAGTTAAGGACAGAAGGCATATTCTGAAATACCGCACTCTTCTGTCTCAAATGCCGCAATCAACTCAAATAAATGTCGCAGTTAACCCTTAACCCACCAACACACGTGCCTATATTTGTAAATTGACTGTACAATGTAATAGGGGTACATTTTATCCCCGCGCGTGCGCTGGCGGGGAAAAAAAAAGAGAGGCGAGTTGTTTTTCCTTATTGCAGCCCCCGTCTAGTGTGCAACAGGGTGGCTACAAAAATGATGAAAAAAAGTTCCTGATTTTTCCCTGATTATCTATATCAGATTTCCCTGATTTTTATTATCAAAGAACATATATGGGGCCGTCCATTAATCATGTGATGGTTTTTTTTGGCATTTTAACCCCCCCCCTCCCCCTTGGTGATATTTGGTGAGGTTCAAGACTACCCCCCCTCCCCCTCCCCTATATCACGTGTATTTTTAGTACCTACAAAGAATCTTAATTTTTTTATAATATTTATTATAAAATACAGGTTCAAGTATCATCAAATTTTATTATAGAAAAAAAAACTACAATAATAACCTTAAGAGGTAAACAGAAAGGTTGCAAGTTGTTTTAGACTGACATAAAAATATTGAAAGAAATGCGAAAAACTTTTTTGTAGTAATACATAAACATAATTTAATTTACAATGTTCTCAGACCACAGATTAGCAAGACTTTCTTCAACACCAATAACTGGATAAGCATCTTGCAAGTTAGTTGTAAGCACAGTGCTTTGTTGAAGATTAACATCGGTTTCATCAAGCCACTCGGCGTCATCATTTTCGCGCACTACGCAGAGAATCCCTCTTGATCTACCATTCGTTTGTCGCGTGAGGATGCGAAAAGGACGGACATTGTGCATCTATTATTGCTCGGATTCAGTTGCTTGTGACAAGAATTCAGATGTGCTTTAACTTTTGTTTTTGTACAGAAGTAGAATGCACACTGCTGGCATGTCCTTTCCAAAAGTATCCGTAGGTTCAGTATCGCGCGTTTGCCGAAAAAATAAATACTCGTGATATATTACTACACCCTCCTCCCCCCTTGTGATATTTCGTGATTTTTTTATGGACCCCCCCCCCTCTCGAGCCTCGCATGATTAATGGACGGCCCCTATGGTATTTTTTTTACGTATGCTGCTTTTCTGTATAATACAATTATCCAGCTTGCAAATATCTCTTTTGGGAGAAAAAAAACAAAAATTGCAAAGTATTCAATTAGCATATGTGCCAAGTATTAAGATTTATCTGTAATTATTATGGGTATGCAACAAAAGATACAGCGTTACAGTCATCGGATAAAAAAATAGCTAATTTCGTCAAACGATCACTTGAAATAACGCGAATTTTCACATAGGATTGCAAAAACACAAAATTTTGTCAAAAAATTGTATTAAAAAAACAAAAAAAACGCTCATTTCTTTAAATTTTGCAAAAGAAAAAAAAAAAAAAAAAAAAAAAAAACCGCACAAATTTAATCAAAAGGTTGCGGAAAAGCAAGAAATTAGTCCAAAGATCGCCGAAAAATGCAAATTTCATGCAAAATTTGAGTCAATTTCGTGAAAGGTTCGCGTAAAAGCAAGAATTTATTCAACAGATTGCGAAAAACATGCAAATTTCGCCAAAAGATTGCAAAAAATGTTTGAAGTTTGTCCAGAAATCGTGAAAAACGCACAAATTTTGTGGGGGGAAAAAAACACTAAAAACGTGCAGATTTCATCAAAAAATCGTAAAAAACCTGCAAATTTTGTCAAGAACTTGCGAAAAAGTGTACATTTATCTAGAAATCGCGAAAAACGTGCAAATTTCACCAAAAAGATCGCTAAAATTGACGAATTTCGTCAAATGATCGCGAATGAAATAACTTTTGAAAATTTGGATTTTTAAATTTAGACAATTTAGCTTTTATGCAGACAGATATCGCTTCTCAGCAGTACGGCTTTATGTTTCTTTATCACATTTATTATTAGTTTAGATGTAGCTTGTTTGGCAACAAGTCAATGTTGCTGATAAGGTGAAAACAGAAGTATTTTCTCAGAGAGAAAAATTTCCCTGATATTTCTAGATTGATAAACTTCCCTGATTCCATGATTTCCAGAATCTGTAGCCACCCTGTGCAATTTTAGACGTACAACGTATCCACCCCCCCCCCCCCCCCAAAAAAAAAAAAAAAAAAAAAAAAATCTTAAAGCGAGAACCTTTTTCTAATGTCAAATCCATGGTGGAATTTGTTTTAAAAATATTAATTTTAACCCTTTCAGATACACCAGCAAATGCAGGTCACTTCCCAAATCATAGAGAAAACATTTTTTTTTTTTTTTTTTTTTTTTTTTTTTTTTTTTTTTACGCTAAAGGAAATTAAATGTCCGTATTTTAAGACAATAGTTTTAGAGCAACTTTTAGACCAGATATACATCACGTACAAACATTTTGAAACGTTCACATGCGTAGAAATATTTTTTACAACATAAAATATGTGTACATTTCCACGAAATCAGTTAAAACCTTAGTGTCTCGTCGTGGTTTCGCTCCTCGAGGGAGCAATTTTAGAGGTACCGGCAAACCAAAAATACGTTCTTAAAACTGAAATTCTCTTATAATCGATGGCATGTTCGTTTTTTTTTTTTTTTTTTTAATTCCTGCCAGAAAAAAATCCAGTCTAAAGGAACAGGTAGGTTTTGAAGTTAAATACTAATTTTACCAACAAAGACTAAATCAACATTAGAGATAAATTTAGTTTAACAATTTTATCTGGTCGCTTTTGATTAGTTTTAATTTAATATTTCTATAAATCATGTTAATACAATAATTTTTTCTACTGTTTTTATCGAGACACGTGCCCATTTAATAATGCAACTTAATACATATACAGTCTTTGTATGAACGTTGTCAAAATTTTTCATCACGCCAACGATACTTTTTTATCGCTTTAGCGGTGGTTTAAAGGAGATGGGATTTTTCTTTTACATCCTTCTTCTTTTTAAAATTTATTTTTTGCTATAAGTGTTGGTCCTATCAAAAACTTGCAAGTATAAGAGTTGTAGACAATATTAAGAAGATTTATGATAAGATAAATTTAAGCCGATGTCATATCTTATGAAATAATGAAGTTAGAGAGTTTTTTCCTCTTTAATATTCTCTCCCTTTTATTTATTTTATTTTAACAGTTGGTCTTATCAAAAACTTGTCAGTATAAAATTTGTAGATAATATGAAGAAGATTTATAATAAATTTAAATGAATGTATAAAATTGAAGCTGGTGTTATACACAATTGAAATGAAAAAAAAAAACTTCTTTAAACACCATAAAATAAGTTAACTGACAAGGCCTTTTGAAAGAACTTAGTCTTTCTTCGTCAGGCGCAAAAAAGAATGCCAGAATCAAGCACAAATCAATGTATAAAATTGAAGCTGGTGTTATACACAATTGAAATGAAAAAAATATATTTTATGGTGTTTAAAGAAGTTTTTTTCATTTCAATTGTGTATAACACCAGCTTCAATTTTATACATTGATTTGTGCTTGATTCTGGCATTCTTTTTTGCGCCTGATGAAGAAAGACTAAGTTCTTTCGAAAGGCCTTGTGCAGTTAACTTATTTTATGGTGTTTAAAGAAGTTTTTTTTCATTTCAATTGTGTATAACACCAGCTTCAATTTTATACATTGATTTGTGCTTGATTCTGGCATTCTTTTTTGCGCCTGACGAAGAAAGACTAAGTTCTTTCGAAAGGCCTTGTGCAGTTAACTTATTTTATGGTGTTTAAAGAAGTTTTTTCATTTCAAATTTAAATGAATTTGATATCTTGTGAATTGACAAAAATAGGAGCTTTTCCACTTCACTACCCACCCTATTAATTTTTTATTGTAAGAATTGGTCCAATCAGAAACTTATCAGTATAAAAGTTGTTGATAATATTAAGAAAATTTATAAAAATTTAAGTGGATTTGACATCTTATGAATAGACAAAGTTATGATTTTTTTCTTCTTAAAACATATCTTTTATGTTCATTGAGCCCATTTTCAATGATATAAAAAATACCTCATACATAAATTTTTGGCCTTTTCTCCAGAAATAATAGTAACTTTAAACAGACTCGATATGTGCTACAATTAAAAAATTATGGCTTTTTTCTGTTTTTAAAAACTTCTTCCCTTTCCCATCCTCTTCAATTTTGCAAAATTAAGGGTGTATTCAAATCCGAACTGCTTATTTAGCCAACTGGCAGGTTCTCTTATTCAGAAACTACATAATACGTCCCATTGGTTGATTTTTTTTATAAATACCGAATATTAGTGATGGGCGATAACGAGAAGTTTTTCTCGATTGTATGAACATCTCTATAACTTTCGATTGTGTAAAATTTTTCTCAATGACTCCAGTTTACAATTGCTTTTATACCATACAGGATTCAATTTTATTGAGTCGCTAGAGGTGAATGAGTCGGAGTTCACTCGCTAGTGAGCCCCTCCTTTCATTGGTGTATCTAATTTATACGCAGTCTTCTAATATGAAATCTCGAACTGGGTCCTCATTGTATATGGCATCATATACCAAACGCGGTGTGCACGCACAGCAAAATCTTGTAAAAAAAAAAAAAAAAAAAAAAAAAAAAAAATTCGAATTGAACGAACAACCGAACGTAATCTCGAATCGAACGTTAAATTTTGAAAACTGCCCCCCCCCCCCCAAGGTAACGAGTGTGGGGGGGGGGAAATATATAAGATCGGGTGCATAAGATCAGTAAGTGGTCACATGCAAAACAACAACTTCCTGCTTTTCTAAATTCCATATATATTATAAATATTTAGTGCAAGCTCCGTAAATATATATATATATATATATATATATATATAGTGGCATTTTGGAAGTGCCGACAGAAGTGAAAATTTGAATAATTACGTGTGTATTTTTTTAATCGTCAGGAAATATTTTATTGTGCAGGAAATACAAGGACCAAGTAACCGCGGTAAATAAACGCCTACACGCGAGAGGAGGTCAGAGTCCCAACAGTGGTGAACAATATTTATACGATACAGATGTCATACACGCACCACATTGGCACGATGCTTTTCAGATGCCGATTTAGCGAAAACTTCGAAGAAGTTTGAGAAATTTAAATTTCAACCCAGTATGGGTCCGTAACGTGACCCAGAATGGCGGGAGAAACTTTTTAATGCTAAATTGGTAATGTATGAAACATAAGCTTTCAATAAACATATTACATCAAAAAATGAAAAATGGTCCCCTTGTCCTCGTCCCCCCCCCCCAAAAAAAAACCCCGGTGCTGTTGGAAAACCGTAAAACTGCAAAAAGAGCGGCGAAGAAAAGTTAGTTATGCTATAATTTTTCTCTCAGCTGTAACTCCCATAGAAGCAAAGCTTTTTAAAAATTGAAATGAAGTGAAGAAATGAGCAAAATTATGCTGGTGAATAACCAACGGGGGGGGGGGAATCAAGCTCCTCACCTGTGGAAGAGGCCCTCAAAGAGGAAACTTTAAAAACAATGTGCCTAGGTTACGGTAACAATGTGACTTGTTCAATGTTTTTTTCCCCATCTCAAAAAAATTCCAATGCGCCTAAAGACGTTTTCAATTCAAAAATTCGATCTAAAATGATAAAAACGCAAAAAGCTTCGAAAACTGTCCCCCTCCCCCGCCGTGGGAACCAAATTCGGAAGGGGGGAGTTAAGAAAGCATCATAATATGAAAGAGTGATCCGAGATCTTCAAGATGATATACAATATGACGGGTTTAAAAAGTGAAAATTGTCCCTCTCCCCGGCCCCCCGTCAGTCCAGCCTTTCGCCCTCAATTTCCTGCAGCAGACATTTTAATTTTTTTACATTTGATAAATAATGTTTACCGAATGATTCGATGAAAAAAAACATACTTAAATTGAGAGGTATTGTAGAAATCGCTACAGTTTTAAACATACGTTCGTTCGTCCTTTCTCCAGCCCCCTCTTTGAAATTTTTTTTTAATAAATAATATTTATTGGTGGTTTCCAAATACGTGACAGCATGGTAAGAATAAAATACGAAACTTTGAAAATTAGGTCTTCATTTCACAAGTTATTGTCATATTCTCATGCTTCTTTCTGTACCTCATTTCTCGATAAAACTCATTTCACAAAGCTTCATCGACAAAACTCTCATCTCTATTATCAGCGAGAACGAAAATCATCCTTATTGAAAAAGGCATTCATCAGAAAACCCCAAGCTTTTCGAAATGCCGCTTTTTTCAGGGTTAAATTTCATCGCTATCTTTCGATAAACCTATTTCATCGAAGTAAATTTTCAGCGCGAAGAGAGTTTCACGAAATGTCTGACTTTATCAGAATGAGATTTGCTGAAATGAGAGGCATATGCGACAGCACTTTAACCATTCTTTCATATTATGAATCTTTCTACTTTTGGAGTTGAATTTTAAGGGGTGGGAGAAGGGGAGGGGTGAGCGATGAGGGGGTGAATTTTTTAAATCGTAGCTATTTCGACAATAAATGTTATTTTTGGTGTGGATTTTTTTATGGAACCCTCCAGTAAATATTTTTTATTAAATATGAAGATTTTAAAGTGGGAGCTGTACTTTTTTAGGTGTAATTGGGGAAAATGAGTGAACCCACGGGTGACATGTAAATTTCAAACCTTTTTTTTAAATCCGTCATGTTATATATGCATCATCGGAATGTTTTGGCACCTCCTTTCCATTTTACGAATCTTTCTCCTCCTGGAATTGAATTTCAAGAGGGGGGGGGGGGGGGGGAGAAAGCGATAAGAGGATGAATTTTTTAAATCGTAGCTATTTCGACAATAAATATCATTTTAGATGTGGAGTTTTTTTTATGGAACTCTTCGGTAAATATAATTTATTAAATATAAAGATTTTAAAGTGGGGGCTGCGTCATTTTTAGGTGTATTCTGGGAAAAATGAGTGAACCCACAGGTGACATGTAAATTTCAACCTCTTTTTTGGTCCCGTCATGTTATATATATATCATCGGAATTTTTTTCGCACCTCTCTTTCATTTTACGAATATTTCTCCTCCTGGAGTTGAATTTCAGGAGAGGGAGAAGGAACGATAAAAGGGTAATTTTTTTAATTTTTTTTTTTTTTTTTATCAGCTTTTTTGATAATGAATATCATTTTAGATGTGGTTTTCAGAGGAGCGCTCCGGTAAATATTATTTCATAAATACAAAAGCTTAAAATGGGGACTGCTCAATTTCAAAGTGCATTCTGGGAAGAAAAAGTAACATTACGGCCATGGGTGAGGAGTAAATTTCAAACTTTTTTTGGACCCGTCATGTGATATGTCATAGGAAAGGTTTCACAATACTCTTTCATATTATGGACCTTTCTCTTCTTGCAGTTTAATTTCAGGATGGGGGAGCGACGGGGAATGAATTTTTTTAATCGTAGCTATTTCGAGAATAACTATCATTTTAGAAGTGGTTTCTTAATGCAACCTTCTGATAAAAATTGCTAATTATAAACATTTTAAAGTGGGGGATGCATGATTTCCGGGTGTATTCTGTTAAGAAAAAGTAAACCTGCGGGTGAGGAGTAAATTCCGAACATTTTTTGGACCCTTCATGTGATTGATTATTGGAATGTTTTTCGAACCACTCTTTCATATTATGAACGTTTCTCCTCCTGGGATTGAATTTCCGCAGGAAGGAGGGGAGCGATGAGGGGTGAATTTTTTAAATCGTAGCTATTTTGAGATTAAGTTTAAATGCGATTTTTTGATGGACCCCTTTGGTAAAAATATTTTATCAAATATAAACATTTTAAAGCGAGGCTGAGTGATTTCCGGCTGTGTTCAGGGGGAAAAAAATAGTGGAGTAGTGAGGAGTAAATTTCAAGCTTTTTATGGACCCGTCATATGACGTATCATCGGAAAGTTTTCAAACCATTCTTTCATATTATGAATCTTTCTCCTCTTTTCCTCAATTTGGCCTCCTTACAGAAGCGCTTTGCAAACTTTTTTGAAATCATTTCGTTTTTGTGAATTCAGATACGATTTTTTTTTTTTATGGAGACTTCCAATATATAATTTATAATGTATGAAAAATTCACAAACAGTGAGGACAGCCTGTATTCTGGGTGTTGCAATAGTTGGAATTCTAAGGGGAGTGTTTTTATATCTTTTGTTGACTCCTCTTTCGCGATATATCATTATAAAGCTCTGTAATTACCATTTTATTTTTATACCTCATGCGCTCATCCCCCCCCCTCACTTTGCCCCCGCCGGAAGCTCTTTAATAAATTTAACCGACACCCACCATGCGATGTATTGTTGGAAAGCCTAATGACCATTTACTCATATTATGCATTTTCACTGCTCCTGCACTACTTTGCCCCCTGGGTGGTCCGTTTAATGTATGTCAATAGAGAGTCTTCTAATAATGGGGGAATTGTAGATCGTATCTCAATTGATGTACAAAAATCAATAAAAGGTTTTGATCTCTTTTAATATCCTTTTAGTTCATGTTCTTTACACTAGGAGTGCTTTTGATTATTTTTTCTTTGGCCATTTTGCTACTCGCGACTCTACAGCTTTTTGCAACCAAGGAACGCCGTTACATGATTTTTCTACTATTGCGGCTCCATTATAACATCCTTTTGGTTTGTTGTTGTTTTTTAAATTCATTTGTTTTCAGTTACCATGTATTTACTAAATTATGCTTTTTAAACATGTAATAACAAAGATTTTAATAATCGATTGTAAAACATCTCGATTGTAGATTCTCGAAATTAATCGATGACTTTATCGAATGTGTTTTTTTACGATTACAATTTTTATCGAATAGGAAATTTTCGAGAATCGCCCATCACTACCGAGTATATTTCAGAAAATGCTGTCTAGATAAGCATTTTGAATTGAATTTCCTGAAATGAATACTGCTGAAAAAAAAAAAAAAAAAAAAAAATATATATATATATATATCCTATTGAGAAAATAATTGTTTATAAATCAAGTTCCAATTAACGGAACGAAAAATAAAACACAGATTACACACTCTTCAAAAATATCATGCCAGCAGATTTTATATTTTTATTATTTTAAATGAGCTTGAAAATGTGTCAGAAAATTTTGAGTGGTTGAGTGTAGAAAAGCATTCGACCATATTATTCATACTGCCTTAACAAATTGACTGCAATTTTCTGCCTCTTGATTTTATGTATGAGTTTGGAAGAGATTTCTACAGAATTATATGGAAGTTATGAATTGGTGGTATTTTTTGAGTTCTACAATAGTTATGATCGGTGTAAATCTGAAATTTATTTATTTATTTTTCAAAAATTTGTACAGACGGAAGAATGCAATAGGTAGTATTTCTTACAAAATCTATCTAAAGTATGAATTTTAATTTTTTCAAATATGTTGGCAAATGCAGTCTACTTTGCACACCATGAAGACGATATTTCTTCGATGCAAAAAAGTAATTAAATGTCCATATTTTAACACAATCTTTATAAAGCATCTCAATAGACCACATTTAAATCACCGACAAAGTTTTTGAAATTATCAGACAGGTACAAATATTTTTTACAAAATATGTGAAATAAATGAGGAAATTAGTAAAAACCTGAATGTTATGCTTACTTTCGATAAATAAAGGTTCCAAAAATCAAATTCTGCAGAAAATAAAATACTAAACAGCATATACTTTCAATTCATTATTCTTTTATTTGAAAATATAAATTCAAATAAAATGGATTTAAAGATATAAAATCATACAAATTTGATGTATATTTAAAGATCATTCATCATGGGGCCAGGTAATGTCAGGTGGGTCAGCTATATATAGTGTTTTAAATAAGTGTATAAATTAAACAATTCCAATGCAACAGGTGCAAAGCAGCTCCTATATGCATAATTTTGTCTGAAAGTATGAAAATTATGTAAAGAGGGTGCAATAAATAAAATAAAAACAATGAAAATAACTTTCTAAACAAGACCAACAACAAGAACAGTAACAAAATTCCCTACTCCTCAGAAGGTGGGGGAGGGAGAGAAACATATATCAAAATTTAAAAAATGTAACCTCAATGTTTCGCAAGGCATGGCAAACCTGCGTACCCCATTAGTGTAAAATAAAATCAATATTCTCTAATGTCAAGCAATATTACAACATAACTAACAATTATAGAAATTCAAATTATAATTAAAAATATATAACTTCAAACAAAATAAAACTTTAAAATAAATTTAAGCAAAATGAACATGCAAGAAGGCCATGTTACCACCTTGACCTGTGAAGAAAAAGAGAAAATAACACCTGTTAAAAAAAAAAAAAAAAAAAAAAAAATCATTACTCTAATATAAGCAGGAGCTATTAGGCCTAAGATTTAAACATGGCCAACATCTAAAAGATTTGTCGTTCCGTCATCCCATTCTCTAGCCCTCCAAGCGTCTTGCAAATGGGTAAATTTGTAATGTTGTTTTCTCTGCATTTTGCCTTAATTGCTAATAAAATATGATTCTTTCAATATTACATAAAAAATCTTATTTAGGAATATAAATGTAATCCTTGAGTCTTAATCACTCTTCAATGATTTGAAAATTCATTAAATTTATAGAATTATAATATCTTAAACATTGCTTATATTGCAGTAAAACCTGGATCTTAGTGTACGGAATATTACGGGTCAAACGCTTAGAGGGCTAGATTAGAATTCCAATTCTGCTAAATCCATTTGTTGAAACATCACTCTGATAACTTTTTCTTTTAGATGCTGGCCATTTTTAAATCTTAGGTCTAATAGCTCCTGCTTATATTAGAGTAGTGAAGTGTGTTTTTTTTTTTTTTTTAAATAGGTATCTTTTTCTTCATAAGTCAAGGTGGGGGTTCTTCCAGTATGTTCATTTGGTTAAATTTATTTTAAAGTTATTTTGTTTGAAGTTACATATTTTTAATTGTGATTTGAGTTTCTATTCACTTAAATTGTTAGTTTGGTTGTAATATTGTTTGACATTAGAGAATAATGATTTTATTTTGAATTTTATTTATACTAATCGAGTATGTTGGTTTGTCATACCTTGCGAAACATGTGAGGTTACATTTTAAAAATTTTGATATCTGTTTCTTTTCCCTTACCTTATGAGGAACAGGGAGGTTTGTTGTTATTCTTGTTTAGAAAGTTGTTGTCATTGTTTTTATTATTATAGCACCCTCTTTACATAATTTCAATATTTTCAGACAAAATTATGTATATATATATATATACCGGGTGATCCAAAAGTCAGGACGAACTTTAAAAATGAATAACTCGAAAACGAATCAAGATACAAAGATACGGTTTGCACCAAATGGATGGAAAAGAAACCGGATTTTGTGTGACAACAAAAAAATATTGTTCTATTGGCGACCAACGGCATCACTAGCAGCATTGAAAGATGCCATCCGCCAAAACGTGTCTGCCATAAAGCAAGAAATGCTACTAAATGCTGTGAACGGTGTAGTGCCTAGTCTCACAGCTGCACTTATGAATGAGGGAAAGCACATTGAACATTTTCTGTTGTACTAATTAACTGTAACTAAGCTGACTTGGAAATTGTCAACATTTTTTCATTTGCAAATCATCTTTTGGTGCAAAAAACACTACCGTGTCATTTTTTGGATGTCAACGGCAAACTATTTTTTTCGTTGTCACACAAAATCCGGTTTCTTTTCCATCCATTTGGTGCAAACCGTATCTTTGTATCTTGATTCGTTTTCGAGTTATTCATTTTTAAAGTTCGTCCTGACTTTTGGATCACCCGGTATATATATATATTTTTTAAGAGATAGTGCTAGAAATGAAAGGTAACTTAAATAAAACAGTTATTTTTTTTCATTTTCTGCCTGGATAGCTATATGGCAGTTTAAACTGCAGAGAGCATTATAATTGAAAAAATGCAAATTTTTTTTAAATAACTCTGCAGGAAATCTGGCAATTGCAATTTTAAAATGAAGAAAACAATATCTTTTCCCTTGATTTTAGAAGAACTATTCAAATGCCCAGACAGGATCATACAATCAGTAACATGGAAGTTTGTCAATTTTAATTAATATTTTTATTAATACCTCAACTAATTATTAAAAAATAGAAAATTCTAGCTTCAAGAATATTAGGACCTGTCTTTCTGGCTAACCTCATCCAAATTTACAGCCCTCTATGTTTGCTAAATTTCTCGAACCATTGCGAATAAAAAAAGCACATATGAACAGACTTTTTTTTTAAGTCTAGATTCACGATTACCATGTTAACAATAAAAACCACGTAAAAAATAAAAGAAATACAAATTCTGATGTCTTATGAATAGCCAATTAGTGAGATGTAAATTGTAAACTGAAAAATAAGCTAATTAATGTTAATGTTAATGTTAGAGAAATGGCAAGTTATTCAGATGAATTACTATTTTTGATGAATTATTACATTTTGCTTTACATTTTATGAAAGCTAAAATTTAATACATATTTTGGATTATCCTGTTTTTAAAATTTTAATAATTAATTCCATGATGAAAATTTCATAAATAGAACATGCATTTTTTTGTCACCATTCTAATAAGGGTGATTTGAACTATAACAATTCCAAATTGACTTTTCATTATCACATAAGCAATTATATAAAACTTACTACATTAAAAATCCACATGTTAAATTAAAACTGAAAAGCCCATTCTTTTCATTTAAAATATAAATATTAGAGAAAACAATGGCATAGTCACAGTTTCAATGTGAGCAAATTTTCTATGGATAACAAATATTTACTACAATCTTATTTTACTAATTATAATGGCATTTTCTTTGAACATTCAAAATATGTTTCTCCAAATACATTTTAGTTTGCATTTAAGTTTTTAAAAATACAATAGTGAAATTTTGTATTTAGAGTGAACACTGCACTATAAATAAGCCCAAAAATCAAAGTAACTTTGGTACAAGGACTTTATTCTACGACTAAGAAGACTATCTTATCAGCTTCAGCATTCATTATTATTTTGTCTAGTGTACACAAAGGAGGATCCAGCCTTCCTTTTAGAGGGGGAGGGGTGTCATGCCTCTTTTTTTTTTTTTTTTTTTTTTTTTTAAAGAGGGGGGAAGATCACATTTCTTAATAAGCAATTTTTATATTGAAGACTATCCCCACATCCAAATTGGATAAATTTCTTATAATTTTGGGAAGTTATTTTTATTCGTAATAAAAAAGTTCCATAAATGTTCGTAAAAGTATAAATGTATACATTTTATTTCAGATGTCAAGAAATGGAAGATTTTCTCTTTTTTATATGAAATTGAACAATCATTCAAGAAATTGAGCATTACATGCAAATTTTTAGGACTTGACAGAAAGCGTCATGAGGGAGCAATTGGCTACCACGCCCTGAAATTCAGCTTAAAATTCAACAGTTTACAGCTATTTCACAAAAGATTCTTTACTTTTATTGAAAAATAGAAAAAGTTAATCAATTATACTTGCTTTGAATAAATGCATCTTGAATCCAAGATTAAAAAATACTTCATGGATGTGTCAGAAATTACATACTTTGGGTTTCAAAGAGCCAGAAACATTCTAATCATTAAGCTAGGGATAAATTTGAAAAAATTCAATATATATTTTATTTTTTAAATTTCCTTATAAAATTTTCTTCTTTCAGAAGGGGGGTCATGACCCCCATGACCTCCCCCTTAGATCTGCCACTGACTGTACATCATTCTACATTTTGAGAAACACATTCTAATGTAATCTCTTAGAATAGAAATTACACAAAAACATTTGCCAGTTTTTTTATGTTTTCAAATTTATAATGCAGAAAACTTATATGATAATTATCCTTATTAGTATTCAAGGATAAGAAAAACGTTTATGAACATGTTCTAATTTAAAGTTAGATAATACTGTAAAAGTAAAATTTCAAACTTAAAAAAAATAACTACAGCATTTAATAGGGTTAAAAGTGTTTTACCCCCCCCCCCCCAAAAAAAAAAAAAAAAAAAAAAAAAAAAACATCTATTATCTTTTTTCTGTAACTTAAATGTTTCAAATTATTAAGCATGTTCTTCTTTTTTTTTTTTTTTTTTTTTACATTATTTCAGTGGTCAACATGAATCATAGATCAAGATAGAAAATTAGTATGTGTTTAATGAACATGTCTGATAACCTAAAGCAGGTATGTCAAACATGTGGCCTGTGGGCCACACTTGGTTTGTCAACAACTTACCAGCGGCCTGTCAAGTTTTCGACCTTTTCTCTATATTTAATTCATGTCTGATACAGAAAATATACTTTTTATGAACGTACCTGTACTAACCGTACATGCAATGGTATCAAGTTGTACCACTATTTAGGAAAAATAATCTTTGTTTAACGACAGGCATTCCATGATAAAATAAGAAAAAGATTACAAGAATAAAAATTGCTTTACCCCCACTGTCAGATAAGGCAAAGAGAATGGAGATAGCAAGTGTTCATCTTAGCGTGAAAAAATTTCTGTCTAGCACTAAGAAAAATGAAAATTATTAAATTAAAAAAAAATCATTAAGTACAAACTTCATTAAATAGAGACTTCGATAAAGGGAAGTTCCACGATACATTTTAGAAAAGAAGTCTGGCTTCAACTGAAGGATAAAAATTTGGTTTTTCAATCTGCTTGGTGGAAAAACAAACTTTATAGGCTGAGAACAAACATGGCTTTTGCACCACCAATGACACTCATGCATCAATTTTTCAGCTGTCAACTTTCCTTTACCTCTTCTTTCTAGAACTTGTTCCAAACAATGAAAATATTCCAGTTTTCCGTATAGATAAACCTAGCAGATTTAGATTAAAAAATTTTTAAACATATTTGTCTATATTGATTCTTTTTCTCTCTAAAACTAGGAATTCTGTTTTGGTTCTTGGGAACTGCTTGATTTTTTTTACATTTTGACTTCATTTCTGAATACCTAACCGATTTTTGGTTCAAAAGCAAACCAATAACTTATAACATTTATAATGATTTCCTTAAAAGATAAGTGCTATTTTTGTAACTATTTAACTTAAAACTTTTACAATAGAAATATTTGGGAATTTATAGATCATTCATTTGTTTAAAGACCTTAAATTTGTGATTGCATGAATTTAAGTTATGAAAATTAAATTTGCATTTTAGTGGTGTTAGTAATTATAAAAAACATTTCGAAACAGTAATTATATATATTTTTTTATTTTTATTTCTTTTTAAATATGTGTGAAAATAGCATATTCAGAGTACTTGCTAATAATTAAACATAGTTTTAGAAAAACCTTGTTTTAAAAAACAAATACTGTTTTGTAATACATATTATTGGTTGATAATAATATTAGCTGTCCCTTTTTTGAAATATTTTAGCGATTTAAGCATTTATTAAATTAATATTATCCAATGTTTTGAAAATAGTTTCTTCTTAAATAAAATAATTATATTTGCAATTAAAATCACAGAAAAAAACTTGATGTAAAGCAAAAAGATTGGGGGAAAAAAACAGTAAAAATAGCCAGATGGTTTACATTAGTCCTGAGTAAAGTTGTCTATTGCACATTACACATCAAGGTACTTAATTGATTCAACAAATTTACATTATGCTTATGGCAATGAACCTTGTTTACCGAGTCATTATAGTTTCTTTGTCCTAGCTGCATCCAATTTCATGTCCAGTCTATTCCATAGATTAGACGTTAAGTTCTATAGATTGTCTTTCTATTATTTGAGTCATCAAGTAATAGTATAGCTGTAATTTTAAGACTAAAATTAATGCATTTTACTCTTAAAAATATTTTTTTTTGAAAAATTTTGGTAAGTAATTAATTTTTCTGGTTGCCACCTTTGGAATTTTTTATATTTAATTAACTTTTTTTAAAACTAAGTTACATTTTGTACATACAAATTTTATTCTATGTGATGGTAATAAAATTATACATAATTTTATATTTTTCATGTAGTTTTTTTCTTGCTTTGTTTTTTTGTAATATTATGGCTTGCATATTTGTATAAAATAGTTATTCTGACCCTTGGAGGTAAATTAATTTGACATACCTGCCTTATCTTAAAACAGGCTCAACATATACAAACATGTGAAATTAGCTATTACAAAATTTGGTGTCAGTTATTGTATTTTAACACCTTGGAGACAAATGTTGCATATACATGCTGCATAAGACACCTAGAATTCTTGATTATTCTCACCAGTTATTTTTTATTATAAATTTTGCCTTATTTAATCAGGGCATTTCCTTGATTAAATTAAACAAAAAATTCTTTAAAGGAGGCTTGTTCCAAAGGAATTAATAACACCAATTTATCTTTCCTGTTATTTGCTGAATCTAATGGCATAAAATATTGACTTGGAATTATCATGCAAAACACAGTTTCAATAAAATTAAATCAAATATCAAATGATAAAAAACATCTTGAACAACATCAGATAATGATATTTATATAAAAAAATTAATATTCTGGAAATACTACCTTGAAGATGAATTTGTTTATGATTAGGTCGAGAAAAAAAATGTTGAAATGATCAAAAAACTAGTTTTTCCTGCAAAGAAGTTACTTCAGTCAACAAAATCTTTATTCGCGTGGCCTCTTATAATCAAAATTGCACAAGAGATTAGGCATTCTAAAAGATATTTAAAGATTAGAATCTAAAGATTAGATTCATTTTTCCTTTTAAATTAAAATTCTTTTGAATAAGCAGCTGCTTATTTTTAATTAAATAAAGTGACAAATTGAATTCAAGTGTTCTATAACACAATCAAAACCACAATCTTGAATCTAACAAGCAATGGAAAGGCAGAGGGGATGGAGGGGGGAGGGTATCTAGATAAGGTTAACTTAAGTCAACATTTCATAAAAAATACCTAAAAGTGTGTAATTTTATAAATTTAGTAATTCAAAAGTAATATGTATACAGTAGACTCCCTCAAATCTGCAAACCTAAAATTTGCACATAATTTACGAATGTAAATAATGAAACATTCAGTTCAGATATAGAAACAAAATTTGACTTTTGTAGTTTTATATCAATTCCAAACATATTTTAATTTGTAATTTTTGTTATTATTACTGACTTCATATTTTTTCTTGAAGGAAGAATAAATTTATTTGTGAAAAAATTCAAGATATTGCTAATATCAATGATAATCATAATCTTATTAATATATTTGTGAATTAATCAAGTTTTTTTTGTTATTAAATCTGACTAAGCCTGAAATAGACATCCTTATTTTATTATTTTGATGTGAATTAGTATTGTACATTATTTATGAGGCAAGTTTCATTAAATAATTTATGAAAAATACATTTCATCTTTATAATGAATGCTTAATCATACATTATTAATTAGGCCTTTGTTTTTAATACAGTAAAACCTCCATAACAGACACTCCCGAATAGCAGACATCTCTATTTAATGGACAGTTTTCCAATTCCTACTCCCAAAACATGAATTTTTATATATTTAACCTGTGAATAACGGACATTTCGAATAGCGGACACTTTTCTCAGCGATAAAGTATCAAAAAAATATTTTTTAATTAAAAAAAAAAAAAAAAAAAAAAAAAATCATGAAAAAAAGTATAAAGGCCTTTAAATTTATCAGGGTAAAAATTTTGTGATAATAGATAAATGTAGATCGTGAGTTTTGTGAAAACCCTTATCCCCCTCCTCTCTCTCCAGGTTCAGTGTTGAATTCAGGGTTTGCCCGAGAGGAATATCTCCCAGAACATTGAAATATCCCCCCAGAAAATTTTGAGATTTTATTCTTTTAATGGTCAAAAAGTACAATCCCCCCTATCCACCCGGAACACTTTAATGTCCAATTACGTCACATTGAAAACAAATTACATGTAATCGCGAGCAAAAGTAAACTTTTGTCAGATTTTTTTCATAAGAATGTAATAAAGAATAAAAGTGTGTACAATTTTATTTCAGTTTATTGCTTAGAAAATTATTTTAATTTCTGATTAATCATATACTAGAGGTTTCAGGACATATAAATGTCAATTAATGAAACATTAAGCATCTTTTAGTGATTTTTGAATCTTTGAGGTTTTCCTAATAGCGGACACCTCCGAATAGCAGACAATTTCTGGGTTCCCGAGGTGTCCATTATTTAGAGGCTTTACTGTATTTTAATCATTAAAAAAATTATCTAAATTTTTGTTATTTTAGTTTATTACTTATTTTAATGTTTTAACATATTATAAGCATTTAATATAATTTAGATTACATTATTAATTACATTCAAATTACTGTTTAAAAAATGTAAACAAAGCAATGACTTGAAATCTGCACAATCTCTGGTCTCAAGCTGTGCGGATTTGAAGGAGTTTACTGTAACAACATATTTCAGAAAGAAATTGTTTAAATCCTTCAGTGTGTGTAAATGTTTTGTAACGTTGTTAACTATTTTAAGATCGATATTTTTAATAGCCTAAATTAGTAGTAATAAGTAGTAATAAAGCCTAAATTGGTAGTAAGTAGGGGGGGCTAATATTTATCCATCATGGAAATGCCTAATATAGAATATGAAAATAAAACATATGTTAACTATTTATAAAATGCATTGCAATTCCAAAATAAAATTTCAATGTATATTTAAATACTTTTAACACATAGTAATGCTCTACTAATGAATTGCTAATAAACCAATTTCGACAAATTATATAAAATGCCAAACTACTCAAGTAATACGAAATTGCATAAAAGAAGCATCCTTATAACTCCAAAAATAATAATCATATTAACTAACATTTTACTGAGTCACATTAAGCATATCATATCTAGTAATATGCATGACAGCATACTGCAGAAAGAAAACCATTTTGTTAAGTCCGACAGTTGTTTAAATCTTTCAGTGTGTGACAATGTTTAAGATAGATATTTTCACTAGCCAAAAATCTAATAAATAATTTTTTCTGCTTATTTTACTTAAATTAAATCTGGCAGTTTTAGAGGACTATCAAGTGATACACAACATTTACAAAATACACAATATTTCTCGCAAAGTAGTGTAAGGACTCAGCTTCTAAATGTTAAATCATTCCAGCAATTCTTTATGAAAGGCTTTCTTTTGAAGAAAGATCACAATTGATCATTTAGCTTTTGAAAAGAAAAATCAGACATACCACCATAGAGAACAATACAAGAAAAATACTTTGAATAGTCCTGGAAAATTAAATTATTCATGAAATTACATCAATTGATTATTTATTATTGTAATTGCCGAAACGTCAGTGAAGGCTTACTTTGGAGACACGAAATTTTTTTGAGTCTGTCTGGATGTCTGTCAGTTTGTCAGTCTGTCGGTTCCGCGATAACTAACGCAAAAAACACCCGATTGGCTTGAAATTAAGTGGGTATGTTAGTGAGGCACTGGGATTAAGCTGTATAGTTTTTGTAAGATTTGATTCATTCGTTCGAAAAATATAGAATATTTTATTTTGCGCAATAATGCTTTTCTATGGCAAATCCAATGATTTTTAATTTCTTTTTTCTTGAGAGAAAATGTCACATTTCATTAATGGAATTCAATGATAAATGGATGCTGAAATTTGCCGTTTAATTTGTTCGTATTGTTTTGAAATTTTGTCTACAAATTTGTCAGATTTTTTGAATTATTACTGTAAATTTTGGAAATTTTTTATATATGTGTTCCAATAATATAAACTAATTTGTTTTAGAGATTTACTTATTTCAAATGTATTTATTTCATTTTCTTTATTTTCTCTTAATGGTTGCTAAGCAACCATTCATCATAATCCTTAATTTTATAATGTTATAAATTTGAATGGAGTCAACGTCAAAACTGATGAATTAATGTGTTTGTATCTTTGTGTATAACTATAACATAGACCAGAAAAGAACATAGACTATGTTTTATTAATTTTATTAACATATTTTCCTTAATAATTCAAAATTTCTTCTTTTTCATGCAGAATCAATAGCGATTTTTTAGATAAAATTTAACCAATTTCCTTTATCGTTGCCAAAAAAAAATCAAAATATGAATTAATTTTTCAACGGCAATAAGTTTCAATTGAGCAATTTCCATTCGAAAAATTAAACTAAGAAAAAATAAATATGACGTCAGAATAAAAATAAAATAAATGTAGAATTTTGTTAAATATTAAACACGAAAATTTGTTTCGTTAATAAGAATTTTTCTGACAAAAATGGGGGCATTATTAGAAGTAAAAAAAAATTATATTTTTAACAATTATTTCACCTGATAAAATTTGACGTCATAATTGAAATAAAACAGGTTATTTATAGTAGTCGTAAAAAATATTAGAAACATGGATATCAATAACTCATAAATAATGACGTCATGGCCAAAACTTCAGTGAAGGATTATTTTGGTGACACAAAATTTATTGTTTTCCGCCTGTCAGTCTGTCTGAACGCGATAACTGCCACAAAATGCAATCAAAACATATTTTTTTCGGAAACAAAATTGTAAAACCCTAGATTACTGAGTTTACACTTTCAAAAGTTCCTGATACATCAGATTAAGTGTTTGTGGTGGGCAGGTATGTAGAAGTATGAGTATAATGAAAAATGCTTATTAAAACTGTTACTTATCCTTATAAATAAAAATGTATAAAGAAATACAAGATATACGATAACTATTAGCAAATTGATAGAAAGTTACAAATTTAAGTTTAATGAGATTACGGGGGGTTCAGGGGGGCGGAGCCCCCCTGAAGAAATCTAGAATGTTATAAAAAATAAACAAAAATAATAGATCATGAAAATCTCAGAATATCCTAACATAACTAAATCTTTAACTTAACGCTTTTGATGGCTGAAAACTTCTTATTCTTATTTTATTCTTATAAATAATTACGTAATTTGAAAATTTTAAATTAGAGTTTGCAGGAAGTTGAATATTACCCAAAGTGTGTTTAAAAAAAATGATGTGCAAAGCTGACGTTGAGGCTCCTGATCTGCAGATTTACTAGTTTAAAAAGATTCTTCATTAAGATTTTCAAAGTATGGATATTTCTTTGTGTAGAGCAGTTACTTCTTTGAATAGTTTGCATAGCTGTTACTAATCTATAATAATAAAGAGAGAAGGATGTTTGTCTGTGAGCGCTGTTCTGAAGAGACTGCTGCACGTAGAGTTACAAAATTTGGACGGAAGGTACTTTTTTACATGTAGTTTTGCACCTCGAAGCCCGATTTTCGATTTTTTGTTTAGATTTTTTTTAATAATTTTTTTAGGCGATTTTTAGCGTTATTTTTGCGGTTTTATTCCATTAGTGAAAGGAATACGGTTTCATTCTTTTAACCCAAAATAGCAATTTTTTTTTCTCTTTTCAACAAAGTTTATTCGGAATTTGTACAGCGATTTTTGAATTTTTAACGAATTTTTAGTGTTTTTTTCTCATTTTGCAGCAATTTTTTTAGATTGATAAAAAGAAAATCGCTTTAAACTTTTAGCCTAATGCCCTAAATTTTGTGTTTCTTACGATTTTTAGATTTTAACGATTTTTAATGCGATTTTCATTGCGATTTTTAACGTTTTTTAAAGATTTTTGCGTTTAGCATCTATTTTTTTCATAGTTGTTCTATCAAAATCTTGAGCTGTTGAGAATGCAATAAGTAGTATTTTTTTGTGAAATTTACCTAAGATGTCAAAAATTTAGTTATTACTATTTTCGAATAGCAATTTCATAAAATATCTTAAATTCTTGCTTAAAACCGCTACCCCCTTGAGTAATATATCACCTGATAGGTTGTTTAACAGAGCAGCGCCGAAACTAGCCTGCTTTGCGCCCGGGGCAAACATGGATTTTGGCGCCCCCCCCCTCTGTTGCCCCATCGTACTTCTTAAATAAGTTTTAATTTGTTTTAATTTGCTAAAACTTCTTTCGCCGGAGGCAACGGAGACAGGAAGTGTTAGAAATATTTTCAATAAGATAGTTAGATTCGGATATATTTCTTCAAGTTTGTTTTGGTAAATTAATTTTAAAATTTCTCCTGTCTTGGCAGTTTTAAAATTTTTATCTACTGCCATTGCGTGGAACTTGAAACTTTCTATCTCTTCTGCAAATTCTTCTACGTTCAAATCTTCTCTATAAATGATCGCCAGCTCTTTAGCTTTTTCCTTAATATCATTAATATTCGATTTCTCAATTTCTTCGCCATTGATAAAGCTAAATTTAGTATTAATATTTTCGAGAGCTTGGAATCGCGTATTTAATTCTTTTACGATTCTATCGACAATTTCCAATAATGATTTTCTAAATAAATCTTCTCTGGAAAATTTTGTAATTTCATCTTCACAATCTTCATCAAACATTTTCTTTTTTTTCCTTTTTCTAACATCTTTAAAATTTGCAGGTAAATTGTTATCTTCAGCCATTGTTTGGGCCTGGGAAATTGCTTCCAAAACTATATTTTCCCTCGTGGATTTGAAGAAATTCAACAATCCATAAATGTGTTTTACAGATATATCAACTGTTAGATCCTGTTTTTGAAGAATTTTGTTTATGTTATCTATTTTCTTCAGAACTCTATTCCAAAAACATAGAAAAGCGATGAATTCATAATTATTGATATGTTTCTTCACACTCATTGCTTCAATTTTTACCTCTGGAATCGACAAAGAATTGTTAGCAAATTCATCCAATGCCATGTTAATTTTGTCAAAATGTTTGAAGACAACTTCAACAGCTTTAGCTTTCGCTGACCATCTCGTTTTGCTTTGAGATTTTAAAGTAATCGGTAAAAATTGTTTTAAAATGTCCCATCTTGCAGAGGAAGCGCTGAAAAATGAGTATACAGAATGTATAGCTCCAAAAAAATTTTGTGCTTCGATAGATACCTCTGCTGCATGAGTCCCAACTAAATTTAGTGAATGTGCAGCACATGGTACAAAATATGCCAATTCATTTTTGTTCAAAATTCGAGATTGGACTCCTTTATAAATCCCTGCCATATTCGCTCCATTGTCGTAAGACTGTCCTCTGCAATTATTAATGTTTAAACCATCAGATTCTAATTTTTGAAGTATTTCATCCATTAGGCCAAGTCCTGTTTTATCTTTAACGATGAAAAAGTCTATAAAACACTCATTAATTTTGGGACCTTTTTCGTCTACTGTGACATATCTAATTATTTGTGTCATCTGCTCATTTCGACTTATGTCAGGTGTGCAATCGAATATAAGTGAGAAGTACTTTGCTTCAATTACTTCTTTTAGAATTTCTCCTCTCACTTTTCCAGCAATTACTTCAAGAATTTCATCCTGAATTTTTGGGGAAAAATATGATATCTGTCCCTTTTTATGGCGTTCAATATGTTCACGCAGAGAACTTTTGTAATGGGAAATCAATTCGATGGTATTCAGAAATTTACCACTTCTGGGATCCCCAATATGCTTTTCTTTTCCCTCTGATCCTCGTAAGGGACTTGCTTCCTTCGCTAAATACAATATTGCATCAATGATGCATCTTAATACATCTCTCCAGTTGTTTTCCTCTTTAATTATTTGTTCTTGCATTTCTTTATCGATTCCACCGATTCCTAGACTGGTTTCGAGAGTCTTCCAGCTGCAAAAACAAAGTTTATGATTTTGAGAATTTTCATGACTTGGAATTTTTTCATTTAACTTTTTCCAGTTTCGAAAGCCATCTTCTTTGACTAAAGATGACAGATTAGCTTCACAGTTACTTACCGTCTGTAAAAAAAGCCTACAAGGTAAGCAAAATAATGCATTTTTCGATGAGCTATAAACTAACCATGACCTTTTTATTTTATTCCCATTGGGTAATTTTTTGAAGAACCATTCT